>JACSVZ010000014.1:17050641-17254353 GCA_014706295.1 Lycocorax pyrrhopterus obiensis | reverse complement strand
GGGGAACTTCAGTACAGAAAGTCAAAGTGGGTTTGCAGAAAACTATGCAGAAAGTCAAAAGCCAGCCAGGTACAGAGGTTTTGTTTTCTGTCACTCAGCTGCATGCTTGACAAAAGCTGCATTCTGAGCGTAAATCAGAGCCCAAAGAGTTTCTGAGCCCACAGTGGGTGTCTTGTTTTGAAAGCATGTCCCTAAAGGGTGGCAGCAGATTGTGATGAGATCACTTGCCTCTTAGGAATGAAAGGGCAAGCTATTCTTGTGACTGGATGAGGTTTAGGCTCATCACAAGGGCTCATCACAAGGGTCTCAAGGTGCACAGTTGCTGCATCCGCAACATTTGCTCTTCCTCATTGAACTTCCAGTTCAGAGCAGACCAGTCACTGCCAGGAATTTGTAATGACATCTGCAACCCAAAGGAAAAATCTACAGTTCATATCAAAGTTTTACTCTGATTTCAGGCTGAGAAGCCTTGATTGCTGACTGTGAGAGCTATCAGACTTATTGCGCAGCATATCTAATTACTTGATATGATTATCTAATTCCAAAAATGCTATTAACCCACAGAAGAAATTTATTATATTTGAGAAAAAGAGGTGGTTATTAATTTCAAGGCTTTGGATCGTCCTTATTATTTACTGAATGAGGACAGATTTTTTTCTCTGTGGTTCAAAGAAATACCGGTATGTGGCTTCGCACTGCGTATTTATGTGTGTAGACATATTCTTCCAGAATGCATTCATTTTGCTAACTGTAGCAGTTTGAGTAAGATTTTCAGAAATTTTCACTTCAACACTGAGATTTGGTTTAGGTAAGAGGAGATCCATCTTTCATTTTTTTTATTTTTAAAACTTTAACAAGTACTTTAGCTGTACTAGATACACTGGAAATCCAGAGCATACAAAATGCATGGAGCAGCAATTTTTTCAGTTTTAGGGCTCATGCTTACAAACACTGAGAAATCGTAGTACCCCTAATAATAATGTGGACCTTTAAATGATTTGTGGACTGGGGTCAAGATTCTCACAAATATTACAAGGGGTTCTGGAAGTAATTATCATGGTGAATTTTATTCTATAAATTAGCTAAAGAATTATTTCTCTGTTTTCCCATGCTTCTAGTGGTATCTTCAATAGTCTGCCTTCCCTCCTACACTGAAAGATACTTCAGTTGTTTATTTTGAGCTGCTTTACAAGTATTAATACTGTGAAGCAATATAGAACAAGATGTAAACCACAGTATCTTGAAATGACTCGGATTGTAGACAGACTTGTTCACGTATCCATTACCTCAACCTTGTACATTTTTCTGTCCAGCTTTCCAGTTTAACTTTGCTTTATATGAGGATGTATGTTAATACACCATTCATTTAGCTCATTCATGTTTCCAATTGTAATATATTTTTCAGAATAAAAACAGTGTTGAACAGTTTGCCTCTACACAGTAGGTTGGTCAAGAAGGTCAGCTGACATGCTTTTTTCAGAACCTGTAACCTCATGGCAAAAAATTCATGTTTCCATTAGTATCTCATGTAAGATAAAGGTGCTGAAAGTTCCTATGCCATTCTTAAAGTAAAATTTTCTTTTTGAGCACAATGAGCAGAAAGTCAGCTAATCCTAAACCAACGGTAAGAAGGCTGCTTCCATCTTTGTAGCACAAAACTGTATGAAATTTAAAGTAACTTAAGAAACAAAAAGGCAAAGTGTCCCTTTTTTCATTTGTTGCTACACAGTAGACTTTCAGAAATGTATTTATTGACTCATTTTCTTGTTCTTCACTTTTGGCTTCAGTATAATTGTTCTGTGCCTGCAGATACTCCCTATTTCCCACAAAATATGCAAACTGAGATGTGGAAAGGGAATGTAATGAGATTTAGTGAAAGGGATCTCGATACTGCCGAACAGCCCTGTATCAAACAAACATGTGGGAAAAGACTTTCTCAGGAAATCTCTGCTATTAACTTACAAGACAGAAAAATTCCAAGGTGAATGTGTGTCTCTTCTCTGTGTGCCAGGACTGGGTTACAGTGAAACCTGAAAAAAAAAACCCCAAAACCTAGAGCAAAGTACTTGGAACTTAAAAAAAAAAAAATCTGTTCAAAGTTCAGAGGAAGTTGTAAGAGGAGTCTGGTGTTTGTTTGAACAGATTCGATATCTCGAGCTTCAAAATGAACAGATTTTTCCCAAAAGGCAGATACCAACCATAAAACCAGTTGTGCCTTCCTTAACCTTCATGCTTGAGAAATGAAAACTTTATAATTTATTGAATATTCTGAAGGCTTAGGATGAAGACCACTAATGCAGACGTGATTTGAATTTTTTTTAGATATTTGACAAGATTAGCAAAAGCTGTTATTTTTCTTTCCATGAGCACCTGCAACTCACTACTCCAAATATGTATGATCAGTAAGAAAAGAGCTTCAAACAAAGTTAAACTTTATCCTGAAATAAAGGGGGCTTTGTCCCTTCTGAAAAGGAAATCTGAAGGAAAAAACCCTGTTGAGCTTTGTACAACTCGATGGATAGATTAACTTCAAAGGAAAGATAAAAATTACTGATAACGAACAGGAAACAGCTGCATCTGTACATTGCTAGGATTTTGGTTGTGACCCTGAGGTTTAAGTCCACACAGATTTGTTGCAGTTGTCAAAGGAATAAACTCAATAACATGTTGTCAAATGTAACTCTTTTAATGATAGTAGTGCAAGATACATAATTTAGCTACAGTTTTTACTCCCTCTTTCATGTAAGAATACATCAATATTTCATGTCTTCTCAGTTTCTTTTCTTAAAACAGTGATTTCGATCAATGAATTGAAGTAGGATTTCAGTAAATAACTTTTGTAGGTTTATTTGGAAGCCAAGGCATGGACATCTCCTCTTGGCTTGCTGGTGGTCTGCACTTAATCTGTACTTATGTTCATAAAATGCTTATGTAGTTTGCATAGTTCACTGTTGTCTAGGAGAGGGAAGGTAGTTACAGCACTTTGAACAGAAGCACAGGCAAGTTCTTCAGAGGGATAGTGCCCAGTCCTAACCTTGCAAGAAAGATGAGAGAAATAGCCTTTCCTCTCTTCCACTTTTGAGCTAAGGCAACAAACAGAGTTAAGTATAAAAACATTGGGGAAAAATGCCACTTGATTCTCATTTGTCATTTAAACTTCCATATTCCTTTCAGTGTGTTGGTTTTCAGTCTTTCCCTTAATGCTTGTGTCTAGTGTAGTGTTAGTTTCTCTGTCCTCCCATTTTCATGCGTTCTTAATCACTGTACCTTTTCTTCATTCTCATTTTGTCATGTTTCATTTCCATACTTGGCTCCTTATTGCATGGCCTAAGAATTTCTCCTTAATTTTCAGTTGTTCTCTGTGATCAACATCAATCCACTTCCTTGGACTCTTTTCCTTACTTTAGTCCCAAGACTCAATCCATTTTATGCTCCTGGAGCTCCCCTAGTATAATTTCTCACAAAGCCATCATATTGTCTCAGAGCTTCATTTTCTGTTACCCCTTAAGATATACAGGAATGATCCAAGCACATCACAGAGACGGTAGGCTTCGACTTGAGCTTGTGTGATCTCAAGCCTGTAAATCTGTCAGCAGTTCTAAACCCGTTTTTTTGTGGGGATCAAGGTGGCTTTTGGCATTATGGGCTTCAAGCCGCTTTAAGGGTCACTACTATCTATTACAAATGATTTATTTGCTTCTTTTAGTTGATACACCCACCAGTGTGGGTAAAAGAAAGTAATCAGTACTACAGACTGACAGACTAACAAGAAGAAAGCCAATGCCAAGAATAAAACTTTAGGTACATTATCTGCAGCAGACATCAAGATCCCAGAAAAGCAATAATAACTCCTGATGTGAAATTTGGGCGAGTCATGGCAAGGTCTAGTGGTCCAACGCACAGCAACATTTGAATGCTCAGAGGGAGAATTCATAGTTTCCTGTTCAATGAGGAGCACTGTGAAGCTGCAAGTAGGCTTTAATACCAGAGTTCTGTTTGGATGGAAGTTTCCAGGTGGTTCAGCTGGCAGAAAAACAGTCCAGGTCTGCTACTAGACAGCACGTTTGGAGAGAGTAACAAATAACTCAAACTGGCTATATACAAGTCCTCGGTAATCTTCAGAAGTGACACTTGACCCTGGGCAGAGGGCAAGTATGAGTCCTGTGTATCTCTAACAATCCTTGTAAATCTAGAGGTAGTTAATTGGGTCTTCTGCTTTCTATAGTGTTCTGAATTTTATTCACCATAAATATGGTGAATAAAAGACACTAAGGATGTCCTCACAACAAGACCCCAAGTCCTCCATTTATTCCTTTTCAAAACCAGTCTGTATTATCATAGCACTGATACTTGGCTGCCCTAGTTAAGAGAGCAGTCTTTGCAGTGCTGCCTCAGCTGTGTTCAAAGGTAAAAAACTGCATAAATGAGAGAGATTGCTTTGTATATTGAATAGAATTTGCATTTGAAAATTTTGCCCTCATTTCCTGTTGTGTGTTTTATACCTATTACTAAAGCTGATGTAGTGCCCCATTTCCACAGTGGTCTTCAAAGTATGGAGTCTTGCCTTCAATATTGATTTCAGCTCTGCATTCGGCCTGAACTCACTGAGTGAGAAGGCAGCCTGGTGCTTACTATCAAGACTCTCTTCAGACAGTGAACATATGATTTTGAATTTTTTTAGAACATCTCTTTTAATATAATGGTCACTCCAGCTCTTCTTTCCCTATTTAACTTTTTATCAGTTACATGGACAAAATATTTCATCCTGTTAATTTTTCATCACTGTTTTAATTGACTTTGAGCTCTCTAGCTACTATTCTCCCAGGCGCTTCTTTACTAGCTGTTTTTTTTTCTATGAACTTGGGCTAAAATAAATGTTGCCTGTTTATATGGGCTGCAAGTCATGCAGTGTGATATATAGCTTTTAACTCTATGAACTGGGGCTCTAAACCAGAAGTTAAACTTTTAACTTTCTGATAAAATTAAGAGAAGGGTTGGGCATTTAAAAATAAACTCAGCAACTCGAGCTGAATGAGGAGACGATAAACAGAGGATGCTGAACATTGACTTGCTCCTTGTCTCCCACCACTCTTTGGGATCTTAGGCACTTGAATCAGTGCATTTGGCTTCCTTCTCCATGTGGTGAGCAGACATAACAGTGGTGTTTCTTTCAGGTGCCTTCATCAAAACCAGCATATATTGACCATATGAATTATAATATTTGGGTCTCCTGTCCTCCTCTGTTGTCAAAAATAGTCCTTTAAAAAAAAAAAGAATACAAAGTCTGTGGAGTCAGGAGAGTTAAAGGAGCAGCTATCAGGAACACAGTCACTGGTGCACTCCCTTAAAGGTGGGAGGCCTGGGACGTAGTCTTGGAGTCCCTTGCCTCTTATGCATTTAATGTTAAAGTGAAACTTGGAAACAAAAGGTACTCTATCCGTTTCTGGCTGTGTTTCAGCAAATGGTGTGGTATGTGAATGTCTAACCCACATTTATGTAGATCTGTCTGTATTGTAAAGAGGACTTTATCTTTACCAGTGGAAGAGATGGCTCTGTATACCCTCAGGTCAAGGAATTTTTCCCTGGATGAGTGCATTAATGCCTATCCTGTTCTTCAAAGGCTGTAGGCTCCTCTACATTCTCCTGGTATTATGGGCATTTTATAGAGAAAGCAACAAATGCTGTCTTTTACAAAGACTCTGTGCATGCTCCCTGTGTGCCTCCTGAGATGTGTGCTGATACTGTTGGTATGGGGGATTATAAGGGAATAATTTCCTTCTCTTTGAACTCCAGCAGATTATATACATGGGACTCGCTAGTCTGTTTGCACATGTTCCCTGTGTACTTTGAAGTATTATTCCAGTGATAATAATGAAGGAAAACAGATACTGTGTTCCCATTTCAGAATGATGTTTTTTATTAGCACTGGTGCAGAAGCACGGAGTCCTTCTAAGTCAAAAGGAAATAAATATCAAGTTTTCACTGTTTTGTTCTCTTTTAATGATGTAGTTTGTTTTCTTATGGGTACTTTGGAAGAGTATCACTGGACAGGCTGTGAAAAATTGACAGCATTAAATGTGCTAGATGCTCACAGAAATTCACTAGATTTTGTTGTTGCTGTTGTTGCTGTTGTTGCTTTATTATCTGATACCTGGCACTCATCTCTGCAAGTTACTCAGAAAGGTAGTTTGTATGGACACTCCACCATTTGTAAGGAATGTTTGCTTTAGATAAGAATATCTTATCCAGGTTAAATTACATTTCTTTCAGCTACGAAACAAAAGTACAGTTATGATATAAGTTCAATAAAAACTGATGTGGCCAAGACAACTTTCCACAAACACTTATTTTTAAGTTTTACATATCTGGTTACTAAGAATGTGATCTGGGCTGGAAACAGTTGAAAAGATTATGTGTGTCTTTCACAGTAATAAAGATAACAGACATAAGGTATCATTTCAGTTTATCTTTCTCCTTTTAATTAAAAACATCCTGCTATTAGAGATAAGTGGCATCTCATCAGAAGGAATTTGTGGATAGAAGAATCGAGTCTGTTCCCTGTAACTCTGAATCAGAAATGATAAAGGATTTACTGTAAAGTGTTATACATATGCAATGATAATGCTCTTAGATTTACTGCTTAAAGTGCAGGCTTTATATCCTTTGAAGATACCTCTGATTTAAAAAATAACAAAACGAATAAAACCAAAAACATTTTCATCCTTTTAGTACCCATAATTATTTATTTTCTAAAAGAGGGGGTTAAAAACTCGCTTGCTTTTCACAATGCTTGTTAGTTTTTTCATTTTGTCAAGTTTGGAGCACGTGTACTGTGTCATGGTCTGCTTGTGCAATTCAGTGAGGAAAGGGCTGCAAAAGATGTGCCTGAGCTGCTTTTATGACCCTGTGGTCTATTCCCATAGACTATTATAGATTGAGAGCGTTTAACATATCAGCGTTCTTAGTAGAATAATTTAAGACATCTGTCCAAAGCTCCAGGGTGTTCTCCCCACCCTTCTACCTCCAGAAATTATTTTATATATTCTAGAAGATATTCTAATATTCAGAAGATATTCTAGATGCCTTATCTTCCCTGGTAAAGCCCCTCATCATGGGGGTGCCTAAAGATCTATAGAAATTCTTCCATGGCTTGTAGATTTACATCACATGACTATTCCCATATACGAGAAATCCTTGAGAAATGGCTATAGATCAGGCTCTCTGTGTCTTTGGCCACAGAATGTCCTTCTGCACACTGCTTACAAGGTAGAAAAATGCCAGGCATATATTCAGATGTTTGTGAACTTCCTCTAGCGCAGTTTATCATCTGCCAACAGAAGGGGCTGAGGCTGTGCCATTCACCATTGAATATGAAGGGGATGATGTATTAAATGCAGTATGGTCAGGCTTATAAATTTATTTGATATCAACCAGATTGAAAATATTAGAAGATAACATTACCATGCTACCTGGGTCTATACTGCTCTGCTGAGTGCTCCAGGACAGCTGCCTTTCCTGAGGTGTGATAGGAAACGACAGGACACAGCTGGCCAGACTCAGCAGTGAGGGGTAAAAGGGTAAAGACACACCCCTCTCTCTGCAACTTTCCTCCCTTGTACCAGGACAGATGAGGCCCTGTACTCATGGTCAGTGCCTTGCAGGTATCTAGTTAAATCTAAGTGGCCTGAGCTGGACAGGTGAATCGCAGTGATGTAACCTAAGATGTGTGTTACAGTTTCCTTCTGTAAGTACTCACAGAGGACGTAGGCTCTGTACAGCCCTGAGGAACAGAAGCAGGATTTTCAGCTCATTTTGTGGAAAGCTCCAGTGTCAGACAAGAAGTTTTTATAAGATGTTTGCAATGCTTGTGTTTACGTGCATAAATAGCACAGTGAATGTGTTCAAATACAACTACTTTAAAAATACATTTCTGAAAACATTGCTGTTGAGGTCAGGAGTTAAAACTAAATACAAATTTGATCCTACAGTGCCTGAATGAATAATTTCTCTAGTCTTCATGGGTTGTGTAAGTATCAGAATTATTTCTATGAGATGAGCTAAAACCCAGAAAAGGTCACAAGGAATTTTATGTCACAATTGTATTTAAGTAAGAAAAACATTTTATATGAGTCTCCTCTTCCCCTCCACTTTGACGGATGCATACCAGTTACTGTCATGAGCAATAGCTAACCCCTGCTTCTGAAGTGCTGGAATGCAGCTTAGACTTTTCTGTGGCAAAGCAGAGAGTTCAGACTTGAAGCAAAGTATGCCATAAATGTTAAGGCAGTTTTCCTTTTTATTGCACAGCTAGCATTGCCAGAAATGCTCAGAAGCCAGCAGATTAGCCTGGCTTGACTAAACTACAGGAGAGGATAAAAATTTTGCCCAGTGAATTACAGTGTCAGTGAGTGCAAAATTTGTTTCAGTGCTTGCCTCTCTGCTAGTAAGTGAAGTGTAGTCATGCCATAGGTCTGACACAGTGTAGTCATCCATACAGTGGTCATGGTTCCTGGCATGCTGTTGATTTAGGGCAGATAGTGTATTGGCAGGTGAATCCCAGACTAGTACTCAGGATGGACCAGGACCCATTCCCAACAGGAAGTTTCTATGAACTGCCCTACAAAAAGGGGGTTTGGGGATTTTGCACTAAATTATATTCTTCTGTTGCAGCTCTGGACTTTTCTCTGGACTAATTTTGTTTTAGAAGTAAGCAATTTTTCTGAGCATTTTTACTCCCCAGCAAGAAAGGAAGAGAAAAGAGGTTCCCCTGGTATCTAAAATGACAGCATGTCCAGAGTGAAATCCTCCAACCTCTACCCTGTCTCTCCATAACAGTTCAAACTGAGCTTTTCCTAGGCAGATGGAGGTTGTTCCACCTTTGAATGGTAAATAGTCTTCCTTGAGTCGTGTGTATGATCCAGTGCTCTATGGGAAATGGCCAACTGTGCCATCTGTTTGTAGCCAGGCATGACAAGTCTCAACCCAGTGCCAGGGACCCCTGTGAGTCAGCTAACCTGACCCGTCTCCCCGTCCTGAGTGATGAAAGAGTTCCTGTTCCTGTTCCCAGTGTTTGTACTTGCCAGAGCCAGCCCAGTGCTCCTGCAGTTCCTGTCCCCATCACACTCCGGAGGGCCCTGACAGGGAAGGTGCTTTAAGACGTACTCATCATGATGGGCACCAGACCCAGCACTCAGCTGTGTAATGGTCTCATTTATGTTTCATGACTACTGGATCTCCTGCATATGTTGGTCACAAATTGAAATTAATAAACTGGTGCATTCCAAAAAGGAGATGAACACATGCCTACCCCAGGATAAACATCTCAAGAACAGCAGCATTGCAACACTTGGTGCAGCAGCAGTCCCATTTTTACCAGTCATACTGTTACACACAAAATCTTGTTTGTGAGCCAAGAGGAAGCACACCATACATATATGCATACACAGTCAACAATTTATTGTTCATATACCTGAAATCTTAAGAATTTAATCAATATTAGTCTATGCCCTGTTACATAATATAAAATTAAAGATAGCTATGTTAGAATGCTTCAGTACAGAAAAGGTCTCAATAATACGGCTGAAATTGCAATATACACACTTGTCAGTTTCCACCCTTCTCCTGGTGGTATGTTCACATTACCACTGCTTTTCTGATCCTAAAGCAGGTGGTTTCATTCTGCTGGTGCTGGTGCTTTATGGTGAAGTATCAGCATCTGAAGTCTTTTGCCAAATGGATTGTGATGTTCATATTGTTGGTTTCTTTACCTTACTTCAGTATCCAGCTTACTTTTCTGTGTTTTCTAACACCTTGTGGTTCTTCTTTGGTCTGCAGCTCTGTATTACACCCACATCCAAGCATATTGTATATCACAGCTTTTATGTATGTTAAACATTATTTCTCTGTTTTCTTTGTTACTTTTTTCCTTAATTGATCATCAGAGAGTTGTTTGTAGCTGAGGGGTCTCTATTGCCAAGATTGTACCCCATGCCTTTGCAGCACATGGCTGCACTGCACTGTGCTGCGTCCGGTGCCTCTGCTTTTCAAGGCCTCTGTTATCATCCTGGACTTGTATTTCTTTACATGGTATCATTTTGTTAGAGTTACAAACCTATCATTCTCTACACAATAATTGTTTGTTACCACCAGCTGTAAAAAACTGTGGTTGTACCACACAAAGATAATGAGGAAAACAAATTAGACACAGACTACTAGTCAATTAGAGAAATTACTGTCACAGATAAAGCAAGTAAACCATAACTGCAGGCAGGCCAGTAAATGTTCAGACTTAGCAGGCCTGACAAACCTTTTTCCTGAAGATTTATTAATCCTTTACAAAACTTATGGTCTGTTACTGGTGACTCTCGTAGTGAAACCACATGGCTACAATCCTGTGTTTTCATTCTATGCGAGAGTGCTTATACCCTCTATATGAAAGTACTTAAGATATACTAATCTTTTCTCTGACATATTGTGATGCCTGTATACATCAGTACAAACTGGAAATGCTATCTGAAACATGGTGTTGGCAACTAAAACGTGATGATCTACAGGATGGATGGGAGTAGAAACCCATCCTGCTGCCAGGTTGGTGGAATGACACAGGTTATATTTTAGTATAATGTAACTACTCTCTGAGGGCAGGAGAAAGACTAGAATTGGCATTACTTCAATGGTTAAAATGTTTGTTAGTGTTTTCTGCAATAGTTGCTGCTATTTTATGGTCAAGTAAATGCTGGGAAAATAAACCTAAATATTACTCCATGGGGAAAAAAGGTCACCCTTGGAACTGGCAAAAAGTCATGCACAGTGTTTTCTATTTGGTTTCTTTTTATTCATTTCTTTATAGTTATGGATATCAACTGGAAGATAAATAAGTATCTACCATGACTTCCATGACTACCTGAGAAACTGTACATGATACATGACACAGGTATGAGCAACCAATGTTTCTCAGCTTCTGAGCTTCTTGATGAAGGGAGGATACAGTAAAATTTTCTTGTAATGCAATAGGAAACATTGTTTAATGGCTAAGTATGAGAAGGGTCTTCTATACAGTTCTATCCTTCCTCACCTGAAGAATCCATAGAAGAGCAAGGCTTTTCCTATGTGCCTCAGACAGGGGAATAAGAAGAACTATTTCTATTTGCTTCTGTTTTTTCAAAATAAACAACTGGATCCGCCTGAGTCAGTTTTGGTTTTTGCAAAAGTTCAGTTCTGTATGTTAATCTGTCTATATTCTATATGTAAAGCAAAATCCCTCCACATGGATGATCTCACTCTCCAGGACTTTCCCTCTGGTTGTAGTCCAGTGCTGTAGGGCAGGACTAGAAGATTGATTGTGTTACCCAAACGAATTAAATTTAGCAATCCTGATCCAAGAGTTAGAGTTTGTGAATTCAACTGCACAGCTAAAACATTCATTCTGACAGAAAGGTCTAAAAAGCCTAAAGAGATTTTTGCCGTTTCTGCTTCATTTTCTGGCCAGTGAAACAGCTACAACGAATGATTGACTAGCTCAGAAAGTGAGGACATCCCTGCAGACTGAAAGCCAGATAACAGCTGGGACGAATGTCCAGAGTCTGATCTCATCTTTGTCTGTTGGGCTTGCAGTCTGGTTGCAAAATACAGTGCAATTTGAATGCTGTGTTCAAGCACAGTTGGGATTGGAATAACAAAGGTGTGGTAGAATAGGAATTACCTGCTTTGTTTGAGTAATTTTCTCAGTGCTTTCTTAGGCTGTGCTTCACTCAGCAAAGTACTTGGTTTCTCCCACAGTGTTTCTCCCACTTTGTTGTCTTAGAAAAAGTAATTCATTTAAACACAGAAGTGTGGCAACAATACCACAGCAGTTTGCTTACACTGTTATTACGTCAAAAATCAAAAGCCAACCGAAAAGCTTTCTAAACTGTTACGTATTTTCTGGTTTGTTGTGGTTTTGGTTTACTTTTGGGGGAGAAAGAGGAGGGGGGAGGAAGGGGGAGTGGGTTTTTTTGTTTATATCTTTGTTTCTTTCTTTCTTTTTTTAAATCTGCAATTTACTAGTTGCAAAAATAGATGCCTGAGAACAATTAGGTGGAAAATACAAAACGTATCTTTTAGATTAATTCATTGTTCTTCTTGTAAACATCCGGTGGAGTATCACATCCTGGAAAAGCCACTCGGTTTCACTGCATATGGAGGTTAAGGTTTGCTAGTTCCCATGCGCTGGCAGACCACAGTTGTTTTGCATGCACATTCAAGAAACACATCTTTCTCTGTGGCCAGATATGTAAATAGTAAACTAATTTTCTCATGTTATTAGCCATTAACCATTAATTTTTTTGCAATGTAATCAGAAATGAAAATAATCAGTAAGTGGATGACCATCATTTGCATTCAGGTACATGTTCCAAAACTACTGAATTAAGTCTTGCTCCTCTGAATAATTTTTCTTCATAATATTTACACAAAACCAGCTTTAAGGGAGATAAACCATTTATATTATATAGCTTTGTCCTCTCTTCTGTTTTTATCTTGACTTCTCAGAACACCTTTCTCCAAGTCACCAGCAGAGCAGTAAACTTTAATTTAGAAAAATACAGACCTTTAAGTCTGCTATTTCCTACTTCTGTGACAGTACTCTAAGTAGACTGACTCTAATTAAGAAGTAATAACATACTTTATGCCCACCACAGGAATTGGGTTATTTAGATTATTTAAAATAAATGCTCAGACCTAATACTGTTAAGACTTAATTCAAGACCTCTAGATAATTAAGCAGTTTCACTTTTCAGAGTCAAGAGAACCATGCCAGGGCATGTGACGAAGGAAAGAGAGAAGTTGCTGGGGAACAAAAAGGAAAGGTTTCTTAAATTTTATACTATGTATGTATCTATATTATTTATAAACACACATAATCTTTTATTTTGTATATATGCTGTGAAAGAATGCTCTTAGGAAAGGACGGTAATTGTGACATGCAAAGTCACAAACTAGCAGAAGCTGGACATTCAGCTAGAGACATACCTGGTCTCAGATGTCATCCTGATGTTTACAGACTGATTCTTAGACTTTGATCTTC
Source organism: Lycocorax pyrrhopterus obiensis (assembly GCA_014706295.1). Classification (NCBI taxonomy): domain Eukaryota; kingdom Metazoa; phylum Chordata; class Aves; order Passeriformes; family Paradisaeidae; genus Lycocorax; species Lycocorax pyrrhopterus. The sequence goes on along the minus strand of JACSVZ010000014.1, from coordinate 17,241,290 downwards.
CTCGCTTTGGTCAGCTTGTATTTTGTCAGAGTAGTCACTTCTTTGTTTAAACATCCTCACAAACAGTGGTGTGAAATCTATAATGGGCACGTATACCTCAGTTAAATATTTAGCATTATTTTTATGTGTATTTGATCAACAGTGTCTTGTGCTCAGCACAGGGCCAAATTTTACCCAGATCTTTTTCACTCACACTGAAATATGCACCTTCCATGCTTTAACTAATATTATGCTTTGCAGATCAGAATAATTTTAATTTCTTAGGTAAAGAGGCTTGAAATATAATTTTAAAAATCCTTTCTCTATTTTCTTAAGAAGTTGTGCAGATTCATAGAGAATCTGCATTAATAGAATTAAAATAAAAGTCCCTAAAATCTGAGGAATGATCAGATTGTCTAAAATACCTCACTTAAGTCTTCAGCCTAGGAATACACATTTTTCTTTCTGTAAGACCCCTTCTTAAAAAATTCCTGGGTAAATAGAATTCTCCAAGCTCTTCTTTTAAGCTATGACAACTAAGAAACACTTAATTTCATTTTTTTTCTCCTTTACATTCCTCCCATTCTTTACATACTTTCTACAATATCTTCAGACTACATCATCAGATGACATTTCAATTGTAATTGTGAGCTAAAGTAAAGCATTCTTAAATGGAAGGACATAGGGAATTTCATGCAAATGAAGATGATAATTTCATGGTCCACAGTCTGGGCTGACATAATAGACTGTGCTGATCAACAGGAAAAAACCCTGCAATTTTCATAAGCAGTGTCTCCATTGTAGTGTTACAGCCACTGCTACAGATATAGAAGCAAAAGCTGTGGAGTGATGGAGAACAAAAATTATCCCTTGGCTTCAGAATTTGCACTGCATCACGGTGTTCAGGCTATGAATGTGTCTTTCAAAGTCTCATAGCTTTAAAGCCTCCCTTTGGACAACTTTACCGGATTTGTTGATTCCAATGAAAAACTATCTTTTCAAAATTTGTTCTGTAATGCAGCAGTCTGTTTATAGGTCTTGTCTCAATGCAGTTTTTCTTGATGGACTTGTCCACGGGTGTGCTTTTAACAACTGTTCATAATTTCTTTATACCGTGTTACAGAAAAGACAGTTTATAGCAGTTTCAGTAGACTGATTTCGAAGTTACAATTACTTCAGCTGACATTGAAAAGTCTATGCCAGTTTAAGATCAATCAGTGACTCAGAAAAAAGACACTCTCTTTCCTTTTAATTTAATACTAGGGTGAGATGGAGATCTGGCACTGAAGCAAACGGAGAGATTTACATAAAAAATCACTGCTCCAGTACACATTCCATATATTTCAAAATGACCTAAAGTTTCATGCAGACTGTAAACAGAGCAAACATTTATTCAGAAACCAACTGAGAACTATCTCACCAAGACAGTTTAATTTTGGTCCCAGGCTCCTTTAAAATCATACACATACAATTAATAAGAAATAAAAGAGGATCGTAAGATTTTTAATGCAAGTCTTATTATTGAAAAGTCATTTTTGTATTTTAATTATTATCATTATTATTATACAAAAGTATAAGTACTTTGGTATTTGATAGAGAGGTGTGGCTCCAGGAGTTAGCACTGAAGTTTCTTCATAGGTACGGCTAAAGGCAGGGGCGTCGTTAAGGAGATTTTGAAACAGCATCACCCCACTCCTTTGAAAATACCTTTGCGATTATTTCAGTAGCACCTTGCTGATGTGGCAACAAAGAAAATAGTTAGGTCAGAGACATTAACATTCCTTTGGCTATACTATTTCTGTTGCATGACTAGACAACTGAGCTCATTAAACTAATCTGGGGCTGGTGTTTTCCCCAGTTTGGCAGATCATGTGGATCCTTACAGATCCATAAACAACAGAACCAAGCTTCTTTTTTTTCCCCCTTTGTTTTTTTTAACAGCAGTTTTGTTATAACCTAGAACTTAAAGTGTCAGTTATGTAAAGCGGCTTAAACTTGCTCAACTTTGAGCAACTCTGTGATACCACAGGACTCAGCAGGAATTACTTATGTGCTGAAAGTGAGACTTTAGGCCTTGCTGAATTGAAATCTCACTGGTATTTTTATGTGCTGGATTGAACTTCAATATATGCTTATTTCAGTCAAATTAACACCTGACCTCTAGCAGCAGGTCTGGAAAACAGTGACGTTTAAATCAAACTGCTTTTATTGGTGTTTTGGAACTGTAAAGTCTTCTGCAGTCTTGACTACCTGTGTTAAAGACGGTGTTGGTGGAACTAAATAGCTGCTACTTGCTTGGGACATTAATTATACACAGCTGTGGCTGTTCTTTAAGTGATTGAATGTAATATTATGGCCTGGTCCCTTTCTAGTCTTCCCTCACTTACAGTAATAGAAAATTTTACATAAGCTTCTGAAGTGTTTGCTACTGCTAGATCTGGCTGTGCACTGGCAGATGGAGACAGTACTCTCAACTCATTCATGCATTAGAGGGATGTTCTGATTCCTCTTTTCCCCTAATATTAATACATTAAGTTGATTCAGTAGATATACTCTCTTGATTCTATCTGGTAATTGATCAGGAATGTGTTTCTTGATTTTCCAGAGTTCCTTGAGAACTGAAAAAGATTATGCTTTCAAATGTTCTCTTATGAAAAGAGTGTTGTCCAATGTTTAGAGCAGAGGATAGGCAATGAGTAATCTTAAATTCAAATCCAAATGTTTATTTTAGAAATGTTATATGACACAGCCTTTTTTTCCTTTGATTTAATTTCTCTTAGTACAGACTGTATTATAGTTCTATATAAATATGTTTTGAACCATTATTGAATTAGAAAAGCGATTGAATAGTCTGCGTGATCATGCTGCGAGAATGCTACTATTCATATTTATGAGAGATAACGCACTGTGTCAGAGTCCCAGCTCATCTGAGGCCTACTGACCTGTTTTGACTGCAATTAGAGAGAATGTGATGTGTTTTAGCAAACCTTCAATGCCACGGTGAGAAGAGGTTGTATCCTTTTTCCTTTGTTGCCACTTCACCAGTAGCTCTCTTGATACATCTGTCACTCCTCACACGCCCAAGCCTTTCCCAACTTTCTTTGTCACACCAGAAAGTGCTTCCTTCCATCCTAGTCAATCTGAAATCTATCTGTGAATGAGTACAGCAATAGGTACCTGTTTTATGGAAACAACAACCTCTTTTCAGAAAATATACTTTGGCGCAGACAATGCAAGTTTTGCCCAAAGTGGAGTTGTTTTGTGGCATTGTCCCTATGCTCTTTCCACCCTCTCTGTCTTCTCAGCTGCACTCATACAATACACTGACAGGAGAAGCATCCTCTAGCAAAGTATCTCATCCCCCAATCTGCTGCTGGTCCTGACAGATGGAAAATTACCAGACCTTAAAGCTGGAATATTTTGGTTATTAACCTCTTGCACTTTTTTCTAGTTTTCAGTTGTGATCTTGTTTAAGCAGCTGATGTCTTTTCAGCTGCTAAAGTCAGAGGTTACAGTACTATAGCATTAGTGGTGCCAATTGAAGTAATTTTCAGATGAGACAACATTAGTTTCTATTTCAGGTTTTTCTGGAGAAAAAAGCTGCCAGATTCAAATCTGAGATGAAATAGACAAAAAGGCAAAGTGGGTAAATCACATTGTAGTAGATACTAAGAACTGAGATGTGACATTTTTCTGTGTGCCTGCAAGGCAATAACTTTCTAGTGCATAATCCAGATGGCCTCTGGTTTCCGAATCCATTTTCAGGCATCAGTATAAAGAATCCCAGTTGAGCTTGGTGAAAAAACAGCAAAAATCATAAGCGGGAAGTGAGCACTAAATCCCAGTCTTTCAGGTACGAAGATTATCAACCTCGATCTTTGCTACAAATTAAAAACCTAATAATGGCCTTCAAAAAAGTCAGACTGGATAATAAAACAGTATATAGAAAAAATTATATACATTTCTTTTTCTCAGCTGCACTGTTCTAAAGTAACTTCTAGCTTCTGTGTGCCACGTCAGTGAGTGGACATTGCATTAGGTGGACCTTTACACTGGTCCACCATGGCAATTCCTGTGTTCCTATTACATTTTTGTCTCAGATCTGTATTCAGCCTGGATGGGAATGCAAATCTTTGACAAATTTCTTTTCCTGTTCATAGAAAGGGTATTTCTCCCTTTAGCTACCAACTTACGGTGCTGAACAGACAGAGGCCTCACACACAGGTACAAGAACCGGGATGTCATGTGAGTTTTTATGCACTTGCTGCAGTGCTCTCAGTCCGTCTGTGTCTTTGAGGTCCACCTGCAGAATACAGCATTAGGTAAGAGGGAAGAAACATGAGAAACACAGAATCAAAGAAGAAATAGAATGTTTTTCCAAAGTTGCAAGCCAGTGGTTATGCTGAATCTTGAACTTGGTCAACACTTGTTTAACAAGTATGAATAGCAGATGCCTCCCACTGCTTAGAGCTCTGGTGGATTCAAATTATTTATAATCCAAACTCAATTTCATATTTGCCTTATTCCCTTGGTAAACTCACTTTTGCCTGGCTGCAGTAGTCTGACAGAGACTGCCCTTAATAGTCTCACAAACAGAAAGGCAGCTCAGGGCTCACTTTCTGTAAATGAAGGGACTGAAAAAAAAAAATTCATTAAAAAATATAGGGAAATGCATCTCCAAAGCAGCATTGTATATTATGTGATTAGTCTTAAATGAACCAGTTAAGAACTGGGGTATAATCCTGAGTCGTGCCTTTGAAAATATTTCCTTACCTTCATTAAAATATGATAAAATTTCTTCATCCATAACTATCTTGCCATAACCACTTACAATTCATGTATCATTCAACAAGATTGAAATATGGAAATATCAGAGTTTCAGGCCTAGCGGGACCATACTGCTTTTCACTTACTGGAAGAGCTTCCAGGAAATTTTAAATGTTCTCACAAGACTTTTCCTTTCCTCTTTCACCCCCCTTCAAACAAGTTTCTTGTTTTCTTTGACAAATGCTCATAAGAAATCCACATTAAAAAAGAAAAAAAGGTTTGTACTATTATAGGTCATAAAGTACATTATGAAAAAAAATCTTATTTGGCCCAAATTTCTTTGTCCTCAAAATTATAATATTCAGAGATTTCTGCCATGTCATTGTTTCCGATACCTCACACATATGCTCTGTTCCTTTCTTTTACTCTATAAGTAGAATGTAGGTGTTTTGGAGGAATGACTTTTTTCTGGAATCAGTTTTTACAGGACTTAGCAGAGAGCACTGTGACTATGGCTCTTTGGAGAGCAATAATTTTTAAAATCATGATTTCTTTTAAATTTAAAATTAGGTCTCAGAATTATGCACTCGAGAGAGAACTTATAAACTATGTGTGAAATACTAATGCAAACGCTTGGAGAGTGGTTCTGACATGGACATTTGTACACGTGTCATGACATCAGTGTCTAACCATCCATGCGTGCATAGTGATATCTGATCTGCATAGCTGGCTGGGAAGTCTGTTTGTACAGATCCCAAATCCAAAGTTTCAGCTTGCCCTCTTTGCACCAGTAGATTTATGTGTCTGTCCCAGTAACAAATTGTGCTACCCTATTCTTTTTTATTAAAGTAACAGCAAATTAATAATTAAAAAAGCTAACCCACCCCATGCTAGTGGGCCGGTTGGGGTTTTCAGTGTGCTCTGTGAGAGCAGAGATGGTACTATGATCAGTCTTGTGTAGCACTGGGACCTACTCCAGAATATTGACACTCTGACCCTCTATAGAGAAAGGCACAGAGGACCTCAGTATTTCCTAAAGTTACTGTTGTATGCCAATTGTTATCAGATACTCAATTATAAATAAAGATATCATATACTTAACAGTGGGAATAACATAGAAATTTACCAGCATGTACAAAAGGGAAAATCAGATATCTTCCCTGTTGCTAAAACCCAGACTTTAGGGCACAACGTCTTTACTTTTGGGATACTCGGTGTTTCTTTACAAAATTGCAAGTCTCACATGTGCTGAAATGTAGCACCTTCCTGTACACTTGCAGACAGTAATTTCCCTCTCAGTAAAAAGCAGCTGCATAGCACAAAGCCCAGACACTGGTTTGCACACCGGAGCTCAGCTGGATTCTGCCCAGTGGAGTGAGCAGTGCTGGAGCTGTCAGAGATGGTGCTGCAGGGCCTCCCAGCAAGGAGAGGCAGGAGCAGGACTGACTGTGCAGCTCTGTGTATCCTTCTGCAGCCGATGCTGGATCGAAGCTGTTCAATGCTCTGATGTATTTGCAGCTTGGTGCAGCACGCAGGCCTCTTAAAAAACAGATACAAACTCCTAAACATTAACAGCAACAGAAGGTTGCTCCTTTTTCTAGTGGATGAGCTACAACTTCCAGGTTTGGTGACCAATGTCATAAGAGCAGAATTTGATACAGAACCTAGTTACGATAGTTTGCTTTGGACAGTTTATACCAGTATACCCATCTCTTATCAACATACAAGAATTTCTGTACGGCTAATTCCTCTTTATCTTCAGCAAATACCTGTGCTATGGAAGACACAGCTGCTCTATTTTTTACTAGAATCCTTCTTTGCATTTGCTGAGAAAGTCACAAATACAATGTAGAGCCCTGAAATAGACTGAGTAACAAAATGGCATGCTTAACGTAAAATAATGCAGAATGAAGAGAGGTGAGGTGAGAAGTGAAAGTAGGACAGTACTAGTAATGCACCTTCAACAGGTTTGCCAAGGATAAATTGTTTACCAAGGTGAATTGTGACTTCTGAAATATCAGAGAAAAAATCTCTTTAATGAAATTCATTGAACTTCTACAATTCCATTCTTACTACCTTCTTCGTCTTTTGCAGTGGTTGTCAGAGGAGCCATTATTACCACAGAGAAACTGGTTTTACTCAAATCATCCTCTTTAACTAAGGATATCAAAGTGCTTGTCAAATTGAGCAAAGCATCCCAAATAAATACCCCATGTCAAGATCATTATTCAGATATGGTATGGGGAAAGGAAAAACATGATGGTATTGAGTATTTTGCCTAAGGTAGCACACAATGCTTGTAGCAAGACAAAATTGGAAGTGATATTTTCTGACTTCCTAGCATAATTATTACCCTCACAAAATTCATTTTTAGAGCAGCTAAGTGTTGAACACTTTGCTTTTAAATGTTCAGTCAGCATACAGGTTAGGTGAGCTGTGGAAAGCAGCAGTTGTTTTAAGTAAAGAATATTAATTTTAACAGTAGATATTTAGATAAATGTATAAACAAAAACATCTTTAAATATGTAGTTTTATCACATTATTTCCTTTTTCTGAAAAGTTCAGTGACCATCAACCGTGTCTTATACTAGACAGACCACAAGCTAGTTATTGTGTAGTCTGCACTTAGTCATCAAAAAAGGATGAATCACTTCCAAATATGAAAAAATTAATGTCTGTCTTAGAATTTTACAAACTACCTCTAATAACTAAAGACAGAAATGTGAGATTGTTGCTGTCTGAACCATAAGATATTGCCTTTCAAAGAGGTCTAAGAAATTTTTATGCTTATTTAATAAAGAGGCAGGAAGAGCAACTGCAAAACATTTAATACTTGAAAAGTTTTTCCTTCAGAAGGAAACAATAAGAGAGGTTTCCTTGAAATATAGGCTTGGCTTTAGTTAATTTGTATTTAAATATATTGACTAAAGCAATTCAGAGGCTCAACTGTAAACACAGCGTTGTCTGGTTGGGGAAAGAAAATACCCAAGTGGAAATAAATTTCTTGAAGTTTTCTTGGGAACCAAGTTATTTTTATGGAATACAGCCATTGATGAACAAATACTGAACCTTGAGACTGTGGTGGGTTGATGCCTGGCTGCCAGACACATGCACAGCTGCTCTCTTACACCCCCTTATCAACAGGGCAGGAGACAAAATGACAGGAGGGATGAAAATTCTCATGGACCAAAGAAAAGACAGGGAGGTCATGTACAAGTACATGTACAAGTACAGTCACAGGATCAACAGACTTGATTTGGTGAAAATTAATTTAATTTTTTGTCAACTAATATAGATTTGGATAGTGAGAAACAAAGACCAAATCAAATTCAAAGGCCAAATCTTCATCTTTGTAAACTAGAGATCTGAAAAATATGTCCTTAAATTTCTTTCTGCATCTAATCATAGCTGATTTACACATGAGACACACTAAGCAAGTGCACTGGGAGATAAGATGGACTGATGGCCACTCTGCACAGGGTCCTTGGTATGGTTTCTGGAAGGAAAAGAATTTATAAATTGCCTATTTTGGCCAAAGATTGGCCAAAGATTATTTATGATGCAGAATGATGAGTAGGTCATGTAGGTGTACTATTTATATATGAACTTAGTGGAGGATTCTCATCAATAACATTTTCTCTTTCTGCAGTAACACAGAATTCTATTACATAATTATTAAGATTAAAAGCAATTTTTTCCTCCCTTACATGTTTTTGTATCTGTGCTTTGGACATTTTACATTCTTTACATGTACTAATATGCTTGGAATATAGCACACACAAAGAGAAAGGCTGATGTCATGTTAAAAGTTTTATCTTTAAAGTAAAACATAGAACCTTTGTGTTTTCATCTCCTATGAAATTGACAAAGTAAGTAATTATTTTTAAAAAGAGCATTTTTTTGTGAAAAAAATCTATATTACTTTGAAGGTATATGCCATTTGTTTGTAGGTAAGTGCACATACACAGGTTTTTTTTCACTTGTGGAGGGCAAAAGCCCAAAGGCTCAGTTTTGGGTACAGGCAGTATAATGAGCTGGATGGAACAGAGGGGCCACTGGTACTCTTTGCTAATACACTTGAACACAAACATTCAGGGTTAAACTGTATGTGCATTCATTAAAATAATCCAATAATGTCTTGACATAAACTGCAGGCTACTTAATAGATGCACAAATAGAGCAGGAAATGAATTTTTGAAGTAGTTTATTGTTGATCTTAGCTAGGCAGATGAATATTATGCCAGTAATTACTTTCGTCTGCTGCTACACCCATTTAATCTTTTATAACTTCAAGCAGACCTGTGCTAGAGCAATTAGCCTTAAAATGTGCAGCAGAATCAGAAGATTTTGTTGTCTTAAGATGAATGTGTATAAAAATAGCTACTTATTTTGGTAAAACAGATGAAAATTGAACTGGATGACATTTAAAGGTCCTTTCCAACCCAGACTATTATATAATTCTCTAACAGACATATCACAATGGAAATACTTTGGATCCAGTTTGATGGAATATGTCCAAAAAAGTGATAGTCAGTCAGTGCTGTTCTTAAGTTCATGATTACAAACTTAGAAAAAAATAATTTCTTCTAAACTTTTACAGGGAGATAAGGAGTATTATGAAATATAATGTGTTTTTAAATTCCTGTATGCAGTTGGAGACAATTAAAAATAATAGGGCTTCATACTAAAAAACAGACATAAGACTCTGCTAACTGCAGAAGAAAAGGTTTCAATGGTCCATAGAAAAATGAAGCTGGAATTAATAACTGATGTATTTGAAAGTGTCCAGAAAAGTCATTTAATATAGGTTAAAATTGTTAGTGATCAGACAGAAAAAGTTTTTTTACAAAAGTTAAAATGAATCAAGCTACATGAAAATTTGAAGTGAAAATTTCTTGAGCAATATTTCATTAAAGAAAATTCCAGAAGTCCTGTTCTTTTCAAACCACATCTACTAAATAAACATCAGTTGTTTATAACTTGCTGGAGTTAAGAGGCACTTAGAATTACCAGGAATGAAAGCTTGGTTTTAGCTCTTCAGTTGTTACGTTCTTCACCTTGCAAAAACAAGGACGTGGCCTGTGAAGGGGAAAAAAAAATAAAAGCAAAGCCAATTCTCTGTTTCCCTCAGGCTATTCGGATACTATGGAAAACATTAATTTCCTGGATAACAGTCAAGTTTTTCGCAAAATGTTTCCTGAAAACCGAGTTCCCCTCAGGTAAGACAAAGTTTAACAATAGCTTGGTTGTACAACTAATGGAGCACAACCCTGAGAAGACTGGTTGGTTGCCATCAAATGCCAGACTGAATCAGAACAGCCTCCTGGCAGACAAGAGGACAGCCAGGAGTCTATTAGTCTGACTTAGGTGCAAACCCAGCTGCTCAGGTTGCTGGCACGTGGCTGCCCCGATGCCTCGTAGGTCTGTGTTGCACTGGATGTGTGCCGGTGTGCAGCAGCCGTACACAGAGCCACTGGGCCCCGGTCTCCAGAGATTTTACTGGGTCTTGCTTAGTAAGGCTCAGGTAAAAGAAGGGCACTTCCTGCTCTTGTTGCTGCTCTCAGCCTTGCTGGATGTAAGATTACAGAAATTAATGTGGGACGAGAGACTGGAGCTAGCAGCTGCCCCAGTAGTCAGGTGTCCTAATCACAGGTTTTCTCTCTGGTGCCAATCCATTTGAGTGTCTATCCATATATTTGCATGAGGAACACAAACTCAAGAAAACGACTGATGGGAAACTCTCCTTAGTCAAGAGAACTACGTGTGGATGCAAAAGAGAAAAGTTAGCAAAGATCAGCACCCACAATGCAATCTTTTATGAGAGTGACCCATTCTAGTCCATGCCTTTCTCAAAAAACAACTAGCAACCAAATCATTGCTGCATAGCAGTGTGACACATCCAGGTTCAAGAGGGTCTTCTTTAGAGCAATTTATTCTTTCTAACCACTTCTTTCCAAATAATTTTTCTGTTTGCTCCCAAATGTTTTTTCTTCACTGCTTCCTTAATCTAGACTCCTTACATGGAGATTTTTTTTCTCACTTCAAGTAGAAAATTGTTCCACATCTCAGAAAATTTTTCTGAGCAATCAACTGGGGTTTTTTTTAAGTTTTGCATGGAGACATCTCTTATTTTTCCTCGAAGCTGAAATTCTCCATCTCACCAAGTGTGACCTCTGGGTATTTCTTTTTTTTCCTATTCTTGCTTTGTATTATTAGTATACCAAATGTAAATTTTCTTTCGTAAGTATCAAAAAGTGTTGTAAATATCAACAGCACACAAATTCTTCTCAAAAAAAGCTCTTCATGTCACATATGTAGAGTTTGTTTAAAGTTTTTGATAATCTAGAAAGCAATCTTTTCGGTGTGTAGCATATTCAGATGCCTTTACAGACCTCAGCATGCTGCTGCCTACACAATTTATCCCCTGCTGCAAAATAAATTGAGCCTAGGAACTTTCCATTTATTTTTTTGTGCATAGCTTTCTTGAATATATCTGACCTTGATGTGTTGCTAACACCCTGAGATTTATGCAGCAGCTTCATTTGATGAGGCAAACTCCTTCATTAAATCAATCTTCACGCACTTGCAGCTCAAGTCATAGATGTGAGATAGGTTTCAAGTTAACGGCTTATCTCCCAAAGTAGCTTAGTTACACATCTAAGGATCTCCACTTTCCATTTTGCCTTTGCTTCACATTCATTGCATTTTGAAGAGCAACTCCTTAAGGCAGAGTGCTTACATATATCATGTGACAAGCAAGACACCCCATGGGAGTCCTGGAAAGGCCAGGAGGTAGCATTCACCTCGTTATCTCTCTCACGTCTGATTGAGAAACCATTTTTAAGTACAGACTGCCCAGATGTTATTGATAAGAATTTCATATCCCGCTTCGCAACTTTTCTGCTTTCATTTCCATGGATTTTACAATGTTTTATATGGAACTGTAGCCCCATGGGTGCCTATGCCTCGAAGTGCATCTGTTTTGTGGCACAAACACTTCAGACTCTTGGGTCTGCTTTGAAACAAAGTGGGGAAAAAAGCAACTCAGAACTCGAGCTCTGGAAGGACAATGTATGCACTGGATCTGGGAGATCTAAGCAATTGTGGGAGGAATGCAGTATCAAGAAAGCTATACAATGCTGCAGAGAATGAGTAAGGGTGAAGTCAGGGAAAGGACTTCCTTTTCTTTCCAGCTGCTGTTTTTTTCTGATTAATTGATTCACCTTTAGAAGACCATGAACTCCCTTACAGTTAGAGCTCATCAAGTATAATGTCAAGTTTAGAACTTGTTGCCAGCTACCAGTGACTACTTCTCTTGTAGCCAAGTAGTTAAGAGAAAAACTGAAAGAATCAGGACGTCTTTCATTGCTGCTGTTTTTACAAAGTGTACTGCAAAATATTTGTATAGCTTCCTTACAGCAGTTATAAGTATTTCACCCATCTCCTTCTAACACCTTACTCTCCTTTTCACAATGTTCAAAGTGCCATAAAAATATAAAGGAACTTACATCAGCTGCTGCAGCATCCAGTAACAGAAGCACATTCCAAGATACCTTCCAGCTGTAAACCTTCTTGTGCTGCCCCTGTAGCCGCACTGTGTTGTCCATCTGAGAAATTACAAAGTGCATGTGATAACTAGTTTATCCCCCACTGCCAGGAGCTGCTGATCTTCCCTCTTGCTTTGGAATATGCAGCACTGCAACATCATTTAACACTGCAGCAGCCTGACTCATGACACCATTCTTACCGTGACAATCAAAAACTGGTTTCCTAACCCATCCCTGACCCCACAAATTTGTTTTACACATTTGGTTGATCATTTGTTTTTGCAGAATAATTCTGCAGGGAAAAGTGTAAACAGGCAGAAGTTTTAGTGCCAGAATGAAAAAGCAAGGGGAATAATGTTTACTAAGAAAAGAGTAGTTTACATTCTCACAAACCTGCACCAATCAGGAAAAAGGCCATGAAAGCAGATACTTATCAGTTTCCTCTGTCCCAGTCGTATCTTATCCATGGAAGACATCACCTGGAGTGGGGAACATAAAAGACCTGGCTGATGATGTGGACATAAACGCAGATAATGAAAGAGACCCATTATAGCATCAGCTTCATTCAAATTCGGAGTAAAAGTATCTGTAAAAGATATACTAGGGATAGTTATGGTCTCTAAGTCTGATAGGAAACTATCTGAAGTTGGGATTTCTCACTTTAACTCAGCAGCTGACATGCTTTTTTAACATCAGCAAACTTTAATAAAGCTGAGGGAAAAATACTATTTGATACATGCACAAAGACTACATCTAAATGTAAGTATAAATATAAGGTGCCTGCCTTAGTTCTCCAGGAATTACCCCTTTGTTGACTGTGTTTCTACCAGCCAAATATCCTCATTGATATAATGCTCTTTGCAAATTTGTGATAGTGATCATAATCATGGTTTTGGCAGCACCCTGAATTAGTAGTCCGTGAATTCTCGAAAGCAATCCAGATGTCTGATGCAGTGGTTTGCAATGAGAGGGCTGAATAGAAATGCACCTTAATGATTCCACTTACCAGCTTGGAAAGGTCTTCTATGTAAACTTCATCTTTTCCATAGAAGAGAGAATAACACTCATTGTCTTCAAATTGTTATGACCCCACCACCAGCATGAGACTTGCCGGCCCCAAAGTAGTGGCCACACACAGTTTACTTCTGCCAACAGTGAAATAACATCTTGTTCAGTTGTCCCATCTGTTTGTTCTCATTTCAAGAAGGTGGAGTAAGATCTTCAAGTCATGCCATTAATATTTCACCAAAATATAATATTCACAAAACATTCAAAATATTACTTCGTGTTCATATTTTGCCTATTCCATCCATTTTTGGAACATTCTAGCTGAATTGTCATTCACTGTGTTGTTCAGCACAGGGGGTTTCAGGAAGTGTGTGCTAGCACATCTTGCATAAAAACTGTGGAAAGGGAGAGGTCTCTTCCATCCCTGTTCATCTTCTGAGACACGTTGCTACCCACTGGGAACTGCTGCTTCCACGATTCCTGGCCTCAGAGCGCCTTTTAAAGCCAAACACTGACAACATGTCCTGGCAGGAGCTTATGCAGAGTCATGAAACACAAATTTTGCTATCTTAAATGGCAGTAACTCTTTACCACATGCAAGGCGAGTAAGTGTACATGACCTGACCTACTGCCAGGAAATTAGTTTTTTGAGGCCAGTGCCCAAAACTTTGCCCCCGAGGCTGGGAGAAGGAAAGCATGGTGTGACAAGAGGGGTGTGGCTCTCTGGAGGTCAGCTATCTGGCCAGGCACAGTGTGACAGCAAAGAACCAGAGTAACTGAGGATGGTCACAGGCAGTATGCATCAGCAGAGTAGAGCACCACACAATTATTTCTCTGATAGTATGACCTCTAGGCAAAGCCTAAGACTAAAGAATGAAATGACATGTTTAAGAGATATCTCACTTGGAGCTTTAGCTTGGAGGCTAATCCCAAACTCACTATGTCTGTAAGAGTAGTTTCGGAAATTACATCCTGAGCTCATCTTTGCAACATTTCTGCACCCTACACAAGGTCCTTGACACATCCCTACGGGTAACTCCATTACTAACATCTACATGGCTTGGCCAGTCTTGGATGCTGCTGAGAGTGGAAATCCATGTGGAAAAAAAAAGTATATTCACCAAGAAAAGCATTAGCACATACCAGCAATCTCTTTGCATCTCTTATGTAGTCTAATCTGACTAAGAAAGCCTGTGAAACACTGCTAATTTCATCTCTATTTGACTACAGCCTCAGATACCAGACTTTGTGGTACCTCTTAAGTTAAAAAAGAAAAGGCTTCTTGCTCCATACACAATCATTTAACCCAACTTTTAGTAAAGAATAAACAGGAAGGGATATATCCTGGCCTGATCTATGATTATATAAGCTTGACATTCAGCAGGAAAATTAAGTGAAATTACATAGCCAGTGATACATAAGTGGCCTTGGTAGTTTTTGAATCAGTTGACCTGTCAGTAAGGGCTCAGTTTATGTAAGACTCAGGCTGAGGAAAACAAGGTACAGTGATAAAAAAGTAATGTCACCACCAGCATCTTGACCAGCTTTGTTTCTCAAGGTTTACACCTGATTTATTCAGCATAAGGCTGTAGTGTTAATGTCACTTTAAAGTACATGAAAAACATCAACAGGGAAATATCAGCCTTGATTTTGTAAGATGCCATTTTGGTCTCAAGGACAGCCAAGAAGAGATTTAAGTTCAAAGAAACAGTGAGATGTTTTGCTTTGCTTAACTGACTTTTAGTGATTCTGGCTGCAGAAAATGTGCCTCCAGTTTGACTCATTTTTTCTCCTCAGATACACTCTCAGTTTGTCATTAAGGACTGTTTCTAGAGCAGCTCTTGAGAAAGCATGCTGCTTTTCCCCCTAGTTATAGTGAGGAGCATGATTACAGGATAAGCTGTGATGAATTTATGCCAACATGTTGAGCTCAAGTCACATGCCAGAGAACAAATTAACTGAAATGAGAAGCTAAAAAAGCTAAACCTTCACCTGTAGTGCATTCTTGAACTACGCATTTGAATGGGATACTTTTTCTCTATACAGAAAGACTTTTCATTTTCCCAAATGTACAGCTGTTTCTTCCTCTGGGCTTGCAGACTGTTGAAAATAATGGTGCTGCTAATCTCTCTCGCTATGAAGATTTTAAGAAGAAAGCATATGGTTAATGTAATCAAATTTGTTGTTCAAGATGATGGGTGTTTTTTTGATGTTATGGTTAAAATTTCCTCATTCTTATCCACTCAAATTTGGCACTAGAGGAGATTTTATTAACAAAATATTTGTTGAAAATATAATACTCATAATTTCTAAATAAAAAAGGGAAGAAAATTATCAGAACAAGTCCAGTTTCAAATTTTGAGCAATTTAATTTTCATTGGAAAAATTCTTTGTGCTCCTTTCTCTTCATTAAAATTTAAAACTGAAAGGCTTCAAACCAGTTGGGCTGAGGAAAATGTATCTGTAGCTCTTGCGACTGGACAACTCCTTCACTTGGGATGAGTGTCGGTCATACATTGGTGACCACCAAAACATGAGACAGGGTCTTGCTTGCCTTCTGTGTTCATAAATGTTGAACTGTGTTTTCAGTGGAGAATAAAAGCAAAGGGTTACATCCCGCCCTGTGTCAGGGTTTCATGAGCCTGGCTTCACCCTTCCAGAAGTTGTGCCCACTTTCCTTGAGATGATTTATGTCCGCTGTACCCACTTAGCTGCTCAGCTGGTATGACAGAGCTGTGGATGGTTAAACAGTGAAGTGACAAAAGTGTAGCGAGTGCCATGCATGGGAAAATGCTATGACACAGGGCCCACGAATTTGCATTGATACCATGCGTTAGACTCAGTGCTGAAACCTCTAGTGCCTTAGTACTTATAGGTCACCATGCCCACAAACCTGGTCCAAGCAAGCTTTAGGTATCTAAGACAGGATATAGGAAGAGTGAAGGTCTTTATATTCAAAATCTGCATTCTAAAGCCTGTTCTCTAATTACAACTGTGCTTCTCTGGAGGCACACAGACTTTGTAATGGGACTGTAATCTTTAAAGCTCTTCCTTTTCAACGTGTATGGAAGCATCATGTTCCTGTTACACTCAGTGGCTCTGTTCCTCTCAGCCCCCACGTTTAGTCACTTCTCTGCTACCTCTGCCTGTGGTAGCAGAATATCCCTGGCCAAGAAAAAACACTAAAAGTATGGTGGTTGGAACTGATTTACTTAATACTAAGGACAAAGAAATACCCAATAGGTCTTCACTTAATGATTTTGTCCACAATGTAAACAGTCCATATTTCCGTTTCCACTCCCAATGGAAAACACCAGCTCAAGATTTATTCATAACACTCTTAACATTAGTGACCTAAATTTCTTCAGTTAATCTCCCAATCACACACTTTTCTGAGAAGTGAGGGTATGGCAGTTTTCCAGTAAAGAATATGATTTCTGTGTGAGAATTCCTGTTACATCTCTTGCTTCTTAAACAAACAGATAAAAAACAGCAAGGAGAAACAGAAATGTATGACAATCACCCAAAAGGGAAAACATGGTTCTAACTATAATTTTCTAAGATGCTTCCAACATATCATACTTTATGTAAATCCTCCTTCTGAGATCCTTCCAATGCTCTTTCCAAGTTCTTTCAATTAATACAATTCTCTAATTTAATTTGATGCGTCTATTGTAATATATTGCATTCACTCTCTTTCATATTCATTATAGAAACCTGGTTTTAATAGTCACAGGAGATAATCTGACTCCATTTATAAAATATTTAGAAACTGTTGGCAAGTAAGTTTCAGATGAGCTTTTTTCTTAAATGCACATATCTGTCTGTAATGTAGAGATATAGTCAAAACTGGGGCGGGGGGGGAGTGAAATAAATCTATATCTAATATTATCTGAAATGTCAGGAGTGTTTAAAGTTGGTTTTTTGGGGTTTTTTTTGCTGCCTGGTATCTTCACTAGTTAATCAAGTGAATATATCTACTTTTGACATATTTGATCTTAAATGTCATGAGATAGATATAAGAAGTGGAATAAGCTTCCTAGAATGGAATAATTGAGAAATGAGAAAAATAAATTGTTTGTTGAAAAAAATTAAAATAATTCCCATGCAGAGGTTAAGTAGTTCAGCTATTTAATTAATTGTTTTTTCAGAGGCGGCATCTAAATTATGCTTCTTTTTCCAAAGCAAATGAATCTGGAGGTTGCTCCACTAAGTTCTGTCCAAAGTCTCCTGAAATGGAAAGGAAAACTCCCACTTCAGTACCATGGAATTTTTATCAGGTCTCGGGGGTTAGTGGGACTTTTCTTAATGTTAGAAAATTACCGCATCATTTGGTATGAGAAGTAAACTCTTCTTCAGAGAAACCATGTCTACAGTAACTGCTGGTAATTTGGAGGTCAAACGTGGGTTACAGCAGCAGAGCAGCAGGAACAGTGCTTCTCCCAGCTGGTTCTGTTAGATACTTAATGGTCTCTGAACATTTCCTCTGACAAATCTACTGTAAGCAGTTTCTCATAATGATGGAAAAGCAAAAAATATGTTCTGTAATATTCCCACAAAATTTGAGAGAGCCAGAAGGTTCTAGTATCAGCTCCTCTGTGTCTACCTGCCTGAACATCGCATTAGCAGGGGCATAGACTAGCAAATTATTGAAGAATCACAAGTTACAGCTTTTTTAAATTCTGCTGTAGTAAAATTAATAAAATGGAAAGGCTCAAATGAGTAGTTTGAATCTTCCCATTTCAATGTCTGCTTCTTGATTTTATACTGCTGTGATGAACTTTAGCAATGCAGTGAAAATTTATAATACTTTATATTATAAGGAACTCAAACTACTACCTTCAATGTCTGTTGTGCTCAGAAAACTATAGAATAAGCTGGTGAAGTTTCAGATAACTCTCCAAACTGAGCACAGAGAAGAGAGCAGCACAACCTCATGACTGAAGAAATACCACATGGTAAAACAGAGAAAAGGATAGACTAACTAAAAAATATTCTGATCCTGTCCTCTTCTTCCCCACAGAAACCCCGTGACTACATGTGCAGGGGAAAGTTTGACCAAAAGAGGATTCTGATACAAATTACCCAGATATTTCTGACAGGGACAACGTGTTGTACACTCAGTTTTTGTTTATAGACGTGTTTCAAATCAATGATTTTATGTTTGGTAAAAATAGAAGTTGCATCACACCGTGAGCATATTTGTGAAACAGAGACCAAATTTTCAAACCTGGACCCACATAAAAACATCTTTGTCCCGAGAAGGAGAGACTGAGTGTCCTGAAAACACCATGTTCCCTGGTTCCAGGTCAGGACCCTCACACTATCATTGGCCTTCTGAATTTTTCCTACTTTTATCTGAAAAACTATTCTCTTATTTTGATGCCATGCCTAAGCAGAAAATAGAAAATATATATTTATAGGTTTTGGTGTTGAAAAGAATGCACAATTTGTCTATTCCACCAGAAATGTTTTCTTAAATTGAGTGACTTTAAATAGAAAAAAATTTAGACCCAGAAAACTATCTGTGAAGTCCACAGAGCCTTAATATATACTTTTATAGTTCTTTCATCTTTAGGAAGAGAAAAAACAGCATCTTGATTTAAACAGGGTCAAGCTTAGTGATCCTCTTAAGGATTAATTGGTTCACGAATGGGTTTAAAGAGAAACTGCTGCTACATACAAGCTGTTTAATATTAATCTTAAGAAAACCAACATGCCCAGATCATCAAAGCAAAAGCAAAGAGGTGATTTGACCATTGTGTGTTACAGTTGCTTGTACGTGGAAGAGGTTTGTTAGTCAGGACATTCTAAATACTGCTGAAAAAATCATAAAAAATTCAAGGGCAAAAAGTCAAGTTGGACTTAACCTTTAAATAAAAGGAAAAATCCTGACAGGTCGTTGAGGAGCAATTAGACATGAGGAACAGTTTATAGAGAGAGATAATGAACTCATTGTAAGCTGAAGTCTTTAAAACAGAGATGTCAAATGTCATCTCTGAAAAATGTACTTAAATACAGACTTTATCTCTGCAGCTTCTGGGAGATATTTTCTGTCTGTGTATCACTTGCATGGGAGCTAAGGGAAGACAGTAGGTGGGGAAGAGCTAGGTCATGATGTTTTCTTCTGACCACAGGGTCTGCAAGACACTGAATAGCCCAGATGCCCCTGCCTGGACTTTGGGGAACAGAATTGTCTACGTAGCCTTCAGCATCCTCAGGGCACCTGAAGCAGGACAATAACACAATGTCTGTGATCCAGTCCAAACACCAACCCTGGCCTCATTCTCCAGTCCATGCTCCTTTCTCATTGTCTCACTGTTCCCTTAAACTTTTTTTCTTTGCTGAAAAACAACGCACTTTCAATAGAACGACATGAGCCAATATCCACTTAGAAAAACAGAGTGAGGGAAAAGAAATTTTATTTCAGCTCCACATAATTATGTCTGGCAAAACTGCAAATTTGTGAGGCCAAACTAATGCCATATTGTTCTGAATTCTGCAAGGTACTGACTGGTCTGATTTAACACACTTAATATTAATTATCTATATATTTTAGCCAATGTCAGTGAGACTAATTATTGGTTTATTATTGCAAGCAGTGCACAGCACAGTGAAGAAAGAAAACTTCTAAGTGAAATCAAATTTTTACTATAGTCCAGGGCTCCTAAACATACTTGTCAAATCTCTTTTCTTCAAAACCTCAAGTAATGCTCATGGAATAAATACTTGAGACCTCACAATAAATGAACCTTTCATTCACTAGAGGCTGAAAATGGCTTCTAAAACATAAAATATATTTTACTTAGGAAATCTCTCTTGGTCAAATTTTGAAAATAAGAAGGCCTGTCTTTAAAAGGGAATATACAACATTACCAGGACCACTGGGGATATTCGGACATTTATCTTCCAACTCAGTAATTCATTTTCCCAGACTGTTACTAGAACCAGGAGTTCTCTTTTCTGGAGAGTGTGAGAAGTATGCCACATATCTCAACTCTGGTTAATGTTTGCTTGTGTAGTTCTTTTAACTGAAACGAAGTGTTCTTTCAGCAATGTTTGTACTGGAATGAAGATATATATTGCCAACAGGAAGGTTTGAAAGCAAGGTCTATTATATGCTGGTCAGGAAACTGAAGATTAGCACTCCTTGAATTTGTTGTCACCTGACATAAGCATATTTTATGGCCTTGACTTGATCTCCTAGACTCACAGTTAATTTTTAGGATAACACAATTTTGCTTACTTTGTAGCAAGATTAACAACTAAGTTTATTTAATAGTAAATGATGGTGATACCATCATTCGCATAATAAATATATAAACATTCACCAAATGATCTTCCAGCACTTTTTTCATTATTATAAAATGCATTTATTATATTGGATCTAGTATAAATTCCCAAATGACATAAGGATATATTTCTTCTCAAAACTCCAAAATACAACACCAGACACTATATCCCACACCTTAAATTTACTAACCATAACAAAAAACGGTTGTATTTCCCAAAGAGTTTTGTGAATTATGTCTCTCTTTATTCCATATGTTTTTTAAGGGTGGATGTATGAACTCTCACAACAGGGTTTATGAAAGTTGCAGTAAGCAATCAGAATGATATTTTTCAATATTTTATGTCAAATCTTCCACCTATGCACTATATCAAGGCTGGATTGATCAAGGGGGAAGTATTTAAAGACTGCTTCAGAATATATTTCCTACCATGGAATGAAGACCACCCTTGGTAACTTCTCTGTTGAAAAAAACCCTCTGTAGTCCCAATAGAACTGTGTTTGTTAGAAAAAAAAAAAAAAAAAGACATCTGAATCAGTCATTATCCTATTTCTGCTGCTCTAACAGCAAACATTACAACTTTGGCTGTAGCCCTTTCTTGTTCTACAGTTCCAAGAGGAGTGTTCTCCTATTAAATGATATTTATATTTTAATAATATAGATATCTAATCTTAAGTGAGGAATCCTTTTGTTTATAAGTTTGGGGTTGCACACTGCAATCCAGTGCTCTATCTTGGAGGTGCTAAATATTGAATTTTTATAGTTCGAGCAGTCAGTCACTTTATTTTTCAGAGTGAACTGGTTAATAGAAAAACAGGCAGCAAAATTAAGCCTCTTCTTACATTTGTAAACTATTTTCTTAAGACCAGTTTCTTGGAATTAGATGGCACTTGCCTTGTCAGTAGCTGACATCCCAGCCCTTTGTAGAAGACATTGTTAAGAAACCCATGCCTTCCTTTCCATCTCACATCATCCCAGTGAGAGCCTCATCCCAGGGGAGAGCTGGAAGTTATATCCAGTGCTGGGCACTGCCTCTTCTGCAGGTAAGCCCACACTGCAAGATGGATCAGGTACCAGGCTGTAAACTGTTGTACTAAAAGTTTTGCTTGTGAATGGAAGCATGATCCTCCTGGAGCAGGAGCCACAGGTGCTGTGGTTGCCAAATAGTACAAAAGAATGGCTCTTTTGACCTTGTTATACCCCAATGCTGCTTTATCCTATATGGCAGATGAAGCCTGCTGATGCTTTTTTAGGAGAGTAGTGAGAAGTCACATTTTGCACATACAACTATTTGTTCTGTGGCTACAGCTTGTGCTCTGAAAATTCACAAGTGTTTCCAGTATGTGCCTGTCTGACACCAGCTATCCCTAAGAAACCTCCCTTCTTCTTCCAGAGGTTCAGTGCAGAAGACAAGTATTAACACTACAAAGTTTCCATTTTTTCTGCCAGGACAGGTCCATTGTGTTTCTATTAAGTATGCAGTCCTGAGCCACTAGCTCACAGAGAGAGAAAGAGGAAGGAAACATGTAATTGGAGCTTCTTGTACTAAGATATTTACTGCAAGAGACTGAAAAGGGACTGGTGCATTAATACAAGACTCTGAAATAATCAAAGAATCATAATCTCATATTCTGGGATTTCCTGGAAGAGTACTCCATATTTAACCAAAACAAGCCATAGCAAAAATTTCAGGTCTGGTTTATGTTTATCCCATATATATCTCCAAGACAAAGGAGAGAGAGTGAAATCATCTCCTCACATGCAATTTTACCTAGTATGTGAATTTATTAATTAGAATAGAGCTTTCTTTTTTTATTCCTGTGTTTGCAATACGTGTTTATGTGTGCATTTGCTCCTGATACTTCTGACACCCAGCAAGGAGCCAGGAAAAATACAACACAGACATTTCCACTAACCAAAAAAACATGTTGCCCTGTGGCTTCTCAGCAGGTTTAAGGACTGAGGAGAACTATTCCCAAAACTAACAGTTCTTTGTAACAGGACCTTCATGCCTCAATGTTGCAATATGTAATAGGGTGGTAATGATTCCAAGCACTCCAGTGAAACCATGTATATAAACTGAAATAACAACTTGTGTGTTTACACTCAAGGTTGTTTTCTTCATTTGTGCTACTTTTGTTTGTTGTTATGAATATCCCTTGGTATAGTCCTGTCCCTTCCTGACCTTTTCATAATGGCCTTTTGAGAAGGCACCTTTCTTACCAGAGGACTGGATATTTACAACACATCTGCAAGGCATGAAGTCCTGGATGACATAGTAAATTAGTCCAAGCTGTGTAATAGCTTACATCCTAGGAAGAAATCTGCACCCAGTACACCGACCTATGGTGCTTTCCTCTATAGGTGCATCTGAGCTTTAAAAATGTTAGCTGAATATTTGCATCATTGTCGTGGTGAAATAACTGCCTTTTCCAGGCACCTGGCATGTCAACAAGACAACCCAAGGAAGGACATCATTGAAAGTATCTGCATATCCACCTTGAAAAGATATTGGTAGTGTCAGATAGAGCAGTTTGGAGGATCCACCTCCCTCTCCCTCTCCAACCTCTTGGGCTGTTTCCCGGGAGGGCTGCTCCGGAGAAAAGAGGAATGTCTGTCTGGTAACAAGACAAAATTACCTTCACCACTGTTTACAGAAAACAGGCTGGTTACTATAAGGAGACTGAACCAGCACAAAATCTGTGCAAAACACTTAGCTGCAGCATTCAGCTTGGTAAGGATTCAGGCCTCCAGGGAACGCATAATGCAAGGATCAAACAATAAAACAGCATTAGCAAAAAAACATGTGTGTTAAGGTCATGGCTGGAAGAATACAAGATTTTTTTCTTACATCTCAGGAAAGTATAGAATTACAATACGGTCTCTGTAGAACACTCACTTTTTATATTCAAATTAATCTGTGACCATGAATAATTATGAATTATACTTAGTTAATGCTGATTCTGTGCTCTCCGGGGGCTTTTTCTTTTCCTTCCATGTGGGGTTGCCCCAGAAATTGGATGAAAGAAAAGATGTGGGCAGGAACAAAAGACCTCAGCCAGCTGCCAGATTTGTTCAGAACAGTACAATGAGTGTGGCCCTAGAAAGGAAGAAATTGCCGCTGCTCAGCTGGATTCAGTTCTTTCATTCATTGTCAGAACAAGGCTTTCTAGCAGAGTTTTCACATACAGAGCAACCTAACAAATACGAGAAAGTCTGTATTCAACCACACCACAGTCCATCTAGCTAAGTACTCTGTAGATAGTAAGTCCTTTGGGAAGGTTATAGGAAAGGCACCAGAAGCCACTGATGCTTCCCAGCATTATTCTGTCAAATGCCAACCTTTTACAGCATTAGGAGAGCTATTTTATATTGGGCTGGTGAGCAAGCTTAACCATGAATGTTGTGTCCATGATGCTTCACTGCAAGCATGCCCTGAGGTATGTTTTTGGCTGAGGTTAACTCTGTCTTTGTGACAGTGCACAGGAACTGTGCAAAGGAACTGTATTGTGCCAAGGACTGTTCCCACTGGAAAAATTAAAAGGCCTGCATCAGGTCTGACTCCAGTATTCTGCAGCTTTCCTCTACCATTAGTCCAGCATACAGAGCTGCCCTCATACTGCACTGCGGGGGATGCATGAAACCCCCTCAGTTTCATGCAGTAAAATCAGCCCTAGAAGGACTGTAACTCCACTTGCACATTGTTCATTTACAGCCACCTTCCAATACAAAATTTATTAAAATATTTTGGAACTACAGAAAATATCAAACAAATCTGGGACCAGGAACTAGTAGCTTGGGCAAAGCTCCCTGGAGATGACTGACCTCAGTACTCTGGCCCTGGGGTTTTTTAGCAGAATGGGAATATCTTTTCATTTAAAAGCTCTCAGTATTTATACTTCAGTGATTTTATCCACTCAGTTTTTAATCTATCTAAGCTTTCACCACTGGTGACCACACTGGCGCAGGGACTTCAGAATTTCAGCTGTGGAGAGCCACTTCGCCTCCCTTTGTTTAATATGTGTACTTTTGGATTCTATGTCTGCACAGGTGCCTTTTGCAACCTTGGAAAGAAAAAGTAAAAAAATCCATAGAGACATGACACCTCCAGTGACTTCTTTACTAGGCAGAATGATAAGGAGGGCTGGAGAATCGACAACATCCATCTGCAGAGTTCTCTGGGCTCTGATTGTCTACTGCCTCTCGAGCACCTGCACACTCCTACTGCTGAGGATACCACGGGTCAGGCTCCTGAGGGTGCTGTTCCAATGATTATCCAGTGCTGTCATGGTTCTGACACGGTTAATGAATTTTTTTACAGACCATTGATAAAGGCTTTGCAAGTTGGCTTTAGGGAGTTAGAGTTATTGAGTATTCAGTTAATGGGAATCAGCATTTGCTTCTTGGATAAAAAAATGTGTCTTGTCAAGCCCTATCTTTGGAAGCATATGCTATTACATGTACATGTATTCTATTACAGATACATATACATATACATATACATATACATATACATATCCATATCCTTCAGGTTTTCCTGTACATGATAACCTATATATACACAATTGTGTAAATTCATTGAGCACCAGCTCTCCCACTTGATGATGTTGCAGAGAGAGCACAAATGATCGTGGCTGTCCTGTCGACAGCACACATGTTACTCCAAAATGCGCATCCTGCAGCCTTGGGTGTTATTCTCTATTAATATCTGTGACACTGTGGTCAGGATCTTGTTCAGAGGTTTTCCTTCTCAATGCTTAAAAACTCTCAATTAACAGATATATAAAAATATTATGAGATTAATGAAATCAGAACTTCAATGCCCTGGGTATAATTTGTAATTAATTTTGATATCCTGAATAAACTAGTATAGACATGGTTGCTATAGCAAACTAAAGTCATATCAAGCAGTTGGCATGCAGTGTGAGTAGAGGTTTCTATTGCTATGGAAACATAGCTGTCATTTTACACTGATGACAAAGGGTTCAGTTATGGGCAGAGTGGGGGTTTTTTTGCCTCCTTCCAGCATCTAGCGTTCATTTAATTACATTTAATAAACATATGCAAATCTCAATCTCAGGGAGTTGAAGAATGTCTTACCAAATTCTGTACTTATATTCCAGCAGTGCTGGATAGTCCACACATTCTTTCCATGTTCTCTGTGCTTTGAAACTTGAACTCATATTTGACCTCTATACGTTAATGCACTGGGTAAGGCAGACCCTCACAAATGCGTAATGAGATATATTAGAAGAACAGTATGTGTTGGAGTTCAGTCTTCATAACAGTTTTCACATCCAGTCTGTCCCAGTCTCCTCTTCATCAGGGTGGGGTAAGTCCATATGATTTGGCTTACACACTTTCAGTTTCTTTTGGCTTGTCTGCCTCCCCTGGGAATTGTTCATGTCATTGTTATACTAGATCTATGTTTCACACGTGCTTCAGGCCCAGGACTTCTCTCCTTCTCTGTGCTCTCTGTCTAGTTTCAGTCTCTTCCTAGCTTTTCCATGGATCTCTCTTGCAGCATAAGGACAACTGGCACTTGTCCCTCCCTGTACAGCCTGCAGCTTTCTCCCACACTTGCCTCTTGCATTTTCTTCCTTTGAGTCTGGGGCTTTCCATCTCCTTCTCATTGTCTGCACAAAACAAGGAGGTCAAAGGAAACTCTAGAAATACAGTGTCCTTGTTTCTGATCTGGTTCCTGCTTCAGAAGTGTCTACCACCCATAGCATCCTACAGTTACAATCTGGGGAATTGTCTCAGACATTTCTGGATGGGCCATATGCAGGTATAGCATCTAGAATACTTTTACCACAACACAAGAAACATTATTAGTATAAATGCAACAGAATTTCCAGATTTTAAGTGCAAATCATTAGATGTTTCCAGAATTTTCAGAATTTTCTGACAGGGGGAAGACAATATCTTTTCTCTGTATTTTTTCTCTGAGACTGAACCGTTTTGGGTGTGTTTCTCATGCTCTGGACTGATTCAGATCTTTAGGAATGAAAATTTCAGATCAGGTGAACTAAATTTAATAAAGCTACAATTTTTAAAGTAAAACATTCTCTTTAGGTAATCCTAAACTCTGCTGAAGCATCAGCTACAGATCACACCCATAAAAATGGAAATGTCTTGCTAGGAATAAGTGAGTTGTTTAATGTTTTGTGGAGCCCTAAAATCTGTCATTAAGGTTTAGTCTCAGATGTTGGTTATTAAGGGATAAACTGTAGCAACTCAAGTCACATTCCAATGCTTCTCCTGCATTTTTACACGGACTAGGATTACAAAAGACCAATGCACTGAGAACCCACTTCTGGCTGTAGTTTCTTGGAGAGAGCTGTCAGCAGGCTGACCACAGTGTATTTCCATTAGTGACTGCCTGCTTGCCTGAATTCTCACTTAATCACATTGTGTGAACAATGTCTTTTGTTCAGTGTAATATTTTATTTAATACAGAAATATATATTTTTCAAAGGCATAAAGAGAGAATTTTCCTGTCAGTGGAGTCATGGATCTCACACACCATAATTTCTGTTATTTGTTGTTTTGGGTTTGTTGGTTTGGTTTGGGGTTTTTTTCCTATTTCAAAGCATTATGGTATGTGAACTGTTAGTAAAGAAAGAGCTGTTAGATGAAGAGAGGATCAGAAAGCAATTGGAACTTGGCCGAAGAAGACAAATTCCATTCTAGGTGTTCAAAACAGGAATCATCTCCATAAATCCAGTTTACACTTTGGTACATTTCAGAAAGATGTTGATTTCCTTTTTAGAATCTAATTTTTTTCCTGAGAATTTTAAATAGTGAAGAAACACATGATTCTGATTGCTTGCTTTTTGCCTTGATAATACCAAATATCAAAGAGAAGAAACATTATCTTCTATGGATCACTTGCAACAGTGGTATCATATAGTTCATCTTTATCTTGGTATTGTTAATTGCATATTGCAAAGAGGCCTTCAGTAGCTCAGTTAACATCATCATAGATTAGCATTACAGCTATAAAGATTTCTAAACCCAGTTCTATTTGGAGTACACAAAAAACACAATTCTACCCACAATGGATGTGTGAAAAACAGCACAAGGGCTGAACTACTCAGAGGAATGACACACAAACCTAAACCAAAAGCATTCCTTTACTAAACTTTTCCCCATTTTTACAATGAAATCAAGACACAATTATGAACTTGTTAAAAGAAATGTCTTCTAATTTAAGGGGTGGTGGTATTCACATAGGTTTTTAAAAGTATTTTAACATCTTCCAGTATTAATTCTGCATGTATATAGTCCCTCCTCTACTATTAACTCTGCTTGCAAATTATCTTACCTCATTGCTTACTTATATTTCCCTAGCATGAAAATAAGCATTAAAAAACAAAGGCAACATTTCAAATGTAGTACATCCTACAGTTTCTCCAAGCGAATAATTCACTTTAAAGCTATATCAAAACTGACACATTTCCAGTGAGAAGAACACATTTTCTGTGTTCTGCATTGAGCATTATTCACAAGCAGATTCAGTGACTGCTTTAATCACCCTATTCTTCAAACTGTTCCATATGAAGAACGCACACATTGGAGAGATCACTCCACAGACATTTTCTCCAGAAATCCTGCTTGGTTAAGCCTTTCTCATTATTTTTTTCCCTGAATTACTTGTTTCTACTATCAGGATGCTATTGACTCCATTACTCAGAATGACAAGTCTAATCATGGAACCCCTTCAATCAATGAAATTATTATTTTCAAAAAATGAAATTCAAAAGAAAAATGTTCTTCGGATGGCTTAATTTAACCCGTATTCTTTCACACAATGAGTTGGATAAAGGTGAAAGTGGAGGAACAGAAACCTCATAAAATAGTTCTGCCAAAGGAAAAGCTCTAAGGTTGAACCACAGCCACAGTGAGACTCTGCCAGTCCCCAGGGGATGCTTCTCTCTTGCGTCCACCCTGTACATTGCAGTGGTGTGTAGATATGTCCAATCTATCTCCACATAATATTCTCAGCAGGCTAAATTTTTTTCAAGTTACTTGTGTAGGCTGCTATGACCTTCCCACCCAGTTCAGCTGGAACCTTCTGATGTAACTGTGATCTGTGCACTGGAGCACCATGTGGCAACCCACAATCCAGCTAAAGTGCAATCATGCTAGTTAAGATATGACCCTCATGATTATGTCATTGTAAGTAATGCTCTCAGTTGACCTAGGGTGCAAAAAATTCTCTCAGTGAAATTCTGCTCTAAGTGATGTCATTGTCCAAGTTTTCTCTGTCTTCTGAGTGGCAGTAGTGCCATCCTTTGCAGCTACTAATTGCATGTTCCGTTACTATTGTTTGTATTACATAATTTTTAATGCATTACATTTCCAAGGGAAATGACCTGTCAGTCCTGTACAAATAGATAATACAATCACAAAACAAACACTTTCGGTGTACATAACACACCCTCACAAACACTTTTTACTTGACTAGTCCTTTTCAAAGCAGCATTAACCAGTCTAAGGATGCCTCAGCTTTTTTCTGGGTGTCAAATTCAAAGCTGAATATCATTACATTAGAGAAAGGGACTACTGTTTTCATTCAGCTGAAAATAAATATTGCTGAAATGTGCATTTGGGTCATTCAGAATTTCAATCCTCCAAAGACAGTTTTATCACTATATGTTCATATCTGATTCAGTGGAAAAAGTGCCTAATGACCATTTGAAAACCTTCAGAGTAGCATTCAGTTTTGAATGCTCCAGCGAGATAAAAGTAGGTGAAATGAAAAGGATAGTAAATCCATTGTAAGTTAAAAAATGGTTTTGAGAGCAGTTCAGGATGCTGAGTTAGAAAATGGGATTTTATTACAGAATGATCCTTGTAGATTAAAGTTCCAACATCAGAGACTTATCTGATATGAGGAAGCTTGACAGGCGGTTTTGGTCATATCCACAGGCTGCTCCTCTGTATAGCAGAGAAGCCTAGGTAAAATTACAGCTTTACTATAAATGGAGATTTTAACAATTTAAGCAAGTGGGAAGTCTCCTGGTCATTTAATGAGGCCAGGTCTGCATTCTGCACAGTTGCTTTCACCTAAGGTCAAAACCCTCATGCATGAAATGCGCTTCAAAAAATATCTAATCCTTTGTCACTGATGTGACACTGAGAAACCTTCCTCAAAAAGAATATACCAATACGGTTGCAGCTAAGGAGCTCACTGAAAGCAATTATGTGGCACAAGACAACCTGAAATCTAAAGCACCCTTCCATTGCCAGGAGTTTCTGAGTAGTAACAATACTCTATTCAAATACTTTTTAAAATGACATGTTTTAGGAGTCCTAGGACTCAATGTTGTTTGACTAAACATTTTCATAAACAGGTTATGAAACTGGCTTTTTAGGTCAACTTCAAAATTATTTAGTCAATGTTCATTGCATAGCCCCAAAAAAATGTATTGTTGCCTGGGTGAGCACTAGAGCTACAAATCTGGTAACAAACTTGCCTGCCTTATATTCCTAGATAGTCAGGTAGAAATACCAGGTTAAGCTGCGAGAAATCTCAGTCAGATTTACTAGGCTGCTGCAAAGTACTATACTAAAAAACTTAGCCCAGCTAGCAAACTGCAGAAGAATATATTCTACCTAGAATAACCTAAGGCTGGGCTGCCATCCAAAAAGGATGAGCATAATGCAAGTTTAGAGTAAGAGAGTTTATGCAGTAAGCCACTATTCTAGTATCGTTGTGCAGAAGGATGCAGACATGGCTGCTGTGACTCTAAATAGGTTCTATTAATTACTTTGTTCCCTTACTAACATTTTAATGGTAAAAGTTCACTCTTCAAATGCAAGAAGGCAACTGTAGTATTTTGTCATCTCTCCTGTACTTTGCGCATGATTTTCCTCAGGCTGTAAATTTTGCAGGCCAAGAACTCTTTTTCTGGAAGCGAAAATATATCGATAGCTACCAAAACTCAAGGTATGAAGAATAACAATGTTCAACTCTTCAGGAAAGGATATTTTCAAGCTGTTTTCTATGGGTCCTGGTTTCTATTACACGTAGCTGTGATGATAAGTGCTGATCGTAGAGAAAAATAGACACTATTCTCTGACATTTAGTGTCACAAAAATTTTCTTTTTCACTGTGCACAAAAATGGATCTAAGTTGTTACAGGAAAATGTACCATGTTATTTTCACCTCTTCATAAATGTAACAGCATTTCAAAGTTTGAAAGCTTCATGCTCCTTCAGACAGTAAGTGTTTGGTCTTTTCAGGCTGTGGCTGCCAGTTGTTTCTTTGAACTTCCTTTGGATTCTACAAAAGTAGCTTTCGTTGGGAACTTTACTTGCTGTAGCCATCACTGTGTGGTCAGATGCTTTTCAATTTCAGAGATATGTTGGACTCACTAAAACTTTTCCTCACTCTGGTGGTTGTTACTTGGGATAGTACTGAAGGAACAGAGAAGTACTGAGGCCACAGCAATCAAAATATAACGAGTGCCTCATGTTAAAAACAAATACCTTGCTCCCTTTGCACAGCAGGAAGCAGAATTACACACTCCAGTTGGCAAATGCTGCTTTAAAAATCAGAATCATAGCACAGTCTAGTTTGGAGGGGACATCTGGGTGGTACTTAGTGCAGCCCACTGATCAGAGGAAGGTTAATTGCCAAGCCGACTTGTGTTGTCCAGAGCCTTCTCTTGTAAAATCTGTAAGGATGCAAGTCTCTGGGCAAGTAGCTCCATCCTCACTGTGAAAAATTTATTTTGCTTTACTTTGCTTTGTAGCAACTTGAAGAAAAGTGGCAAATTCCTCTGTTGAGTGAGATCAGTTTCATACCATGTAAATGAATCGGCAGCAGCAGGATCAAACACGTCTTAAAGGATTCCCAGGGACACCAATGCTGCCAGAGAAAGACCTCATCTATTTCATTCTGCATTTGGAGGGCATCGGAAGAAGAGGCAGTAGGGAGATGAGACCATCCATGAGGTTTTTGTGATGATTTCTGATAGGAAAATTGAGACAAAAGCCATCCTTAAGACATTTATAAAACACATTTACCCATTTTCGTTTCTGCACTGTATCCAGCGCTGAAGCCAAGAGAAGGCCCTAAAAATATGAGTTTACTGCATCAGCTGAAGAAGTTTCTATGATTGAGATCATGCAATGACCACATACACGCAGAATCTTTTAAATTACTGGCAAGTAATTCGGCCTCTGGTCACCTGACTGGCAAACAGAGGTGAGACTTCAAGCAAAGAAGAATAGACTGTATTACCAAGGGAACACAAGCTATACCTTCCTTTGATTTCAGAACAGTTCTTCATTGGGAATGTGACAGTGAGTAATGCCTTTTGCAACTCGTCTTTGATGTTGGATCAAGCTGCAATGCATATTCTGTTCTAGTGAAGCACAGAAGCCAAGGTGCTGACATTACTTGATTTTCTTTCAGGTGTAAGATATATATTCCCCTAAGGGAATCTTAAAACAGGAAACGAAGGGAGCCTTTCATCCCTGTGATTGTATATCATCCCAAAAGTCTGTGCTCAGTGCTGCCCAGAAGCTATAAGAAAAGTAAAATGAATCAAATTTGCTGTACACACAAAATTGTGCATCTTTTTGAAGGTTTGTTTCTGAAGTGCAATCAAGTCTCTACACATGAGGTAAAAACGGTTTAGAGGATTAAGGTTCCACAAAATCCCATTGCCTGAAAGCCTTTTAAATCGATGACATGCAAGAAGTTACAGGCTTGGTGTTTACAGAGTCAGGGAAGGTCCCTGCAGCACCCTTAATTAGAAGTTTTGCTATGATATTTTTACAAACATTCAGTTTAATCCAGACAATGCCCAAGTCCCAAACTCCTATTGCTGAAATCCCCTGCATTCTCTAATTGTTATGTCATGCTTGCATGTGATGATGTGATAGGATCACTGCTGAGGCTGAACTCTTTTTTTGGAGATCACCGAAGTTTCACAGCAATTCCAAAATGGGTATTTTGCGCAGTGTCACTTTTCAGCTTGGTACTCAGTTTCATATGAAAATATGTTATTCTTCCAAAATAAATGGGTTTTTTTGCTCCTGCATGTCTCAGTTTACTGGTGAAGCAGCTCAAAAATAATTTAAGAAATATTTGTGGGTTTAGTATATGGAGACAAAGTAGCAGAAGAGTGAATGAATGTATCAAATTCACCTCTATAGGGCTAACACGGAACAGAAACTTTGCAATGGGCTACTAGCAATACAGGGAATAGCCTAAATAGTTCAAGAATTTTACTCACTGATAATTGATAGGAGTATTCTTCTTGCTTGAATTTCTGTGTACGTCTGTTCTTAGTTACTATGTTATCTGAGACGTGCCAATATTATCTTTGTTTTACACTTTCTGTCAAATGTATACTTAGGATTTGGGGTTTAAACAAAACATAACTCAGAGATTCAGTTTGTATGAACCTTCTGTTTTGAAAACAGGTAAAACACTCTAGTTCAAGATTTTCATTATTTCATGCAATATCAAAGTTATTCTGTAATTTACCGAACTTTCTGAGTTATTGTTTATAGGAAAGCAATGTACCGTGGCTTCAGTGAAAGGGCGGTTACCTTTCACTACAATCTCTTCCTCTACTTTGTATGTGATTAAAACCCTTGATTTTTTCAGATTAATCTATTTTTCTTTACTTGGACTTGGGAAAAACCCCTTAAACCTGGAGGATCAAGGTTTTGCTTTGTTTTGCTTTGGGTTTTTTTGTTTTGTCTTGTTTTAAGCAAACATTATGTTGTAGAAACTTTTTCAGGTGCTCAGTGCACATTCCTCTGGGTTTTTCACAAAGGTGAGTTTTCATTTTGGTAGATAAAAGAAGTTGATATGACACATGCTGATGTACTTTGAAAGCCCAGTGTTATTATGTAAATGTATTCATTTTCTTTAGTCTGTTATGCTCTAGAATGACTAGGCCATCTGAAATGGCTTCCTTTGAGACATTTTATACTTTTGTATGGTTTGATATCACTATGCAAGGCTAAATGATCATTTTAACTTTTATTTGATCTCCGTCTTCTCAGAAAAGCTTTCTGTGACTCTCATTTATGATGTAATAAGTTTGGGTTTGTTTTTTTGCTCAGGAAGAGATTCTTGTTAAAATATTTAAGTGTTCATTTGATTACATCTTTCCTTGCACTTTTTGAAGTGTTGGAGGTTTTTGTTTGGTAGGTTCAGTTTGGTTTGGTTTGATTTGTTTTTTCTCCTTCTTTTCAAAATACTGAGTTTTATATATTAGTTATATATATTTTATTACGTGAATGGCAACTGGCTGGAATTACCTTCTCTAAGTGAAAAAGTGAAATAATCTTTCTTATGCTAATGACAGATATTTAACTATGTTTTGCCCTTTTGTTTTCTGTTTTCTTTTTTTCTGTATTAACAAAATCTTAAAAGTGATGAACTTTGTAATGAGTAAGTTGTCTGTTCCTCCTGTCTGATAGAAGAAAAGAATCTGAATTCACATACTTCCTAATTACAACCTTTGTAGTGTTTTGCTATATCACTAGGTTTTCGTAATGGCTCTTTTTTGAGAAGATTATTATGGACAAGAAATGACATGGTTGTGAGAAGTAAAGATTTTAGGGAGCAACAAGGTGGTAGCCTCAGTGTAAAATGTTGGACACTTTGGTTGAATAAGGAATTCAGGTGAAGAAAGATCAAAAGGACATTGTTCAGCCATTTGATTTTGAGCCTGTAATTCAGAGATGTAACTGGAGTAGGAGCAGGTCTGATGCTGCAAAATCAGTAAGGGATCTGCACAAGCAGAACTCCCTTCAAGGAGATTTTATGTTGCATGCAAGTGGTTGCTTGGTAAGAGGACAGTGGAGAGCTATCCCAGGCCTGTGTATCCTATGCACATACCCATGCCTACACATCCTATGCAGATACCTGTGCCCTAATAGAAAAAATAATAAGCCACTGTGGCCATATATCTCACATTTTATTTGTATGAACATATGTCCACAGCAGTTTCCTCCAGTAAAGGCTTTTGTGACTCCAGATTCCCAATTACATGTGCTAAAAAATGTGGGAGGTATTTGACAGAGAGAGAGTCATTAGCTTTTGAGGTATTTGTAAAATTAAAGGTGTTGACAAAATCCAGATGTGACCTAGGACTTCAGTGTCTATTTTTCCTTTGTTCAGAAAATTTTTTCCACATTTTTTTATAGAATGTTGTCGAAACTACTGTCATTTGTGATTACACAAAAGGGTATGCCAATGTCCTAGTCTGATTATTCTTCAATATCTGCTTAATCTTGGTGTGAATAATACCAGTGACTCTTATGAAATTGTCTTCAACAGCAGAGCTGTGCACACGCAAAAGTGATGGCAGAATTCAAGTCTAAGATTATAAATAATCTGTTAATAAAATGAGCTTAAATGTCATTTCAGTTAGACCTTGACTACTGACTAAAGCTTCTAAGCATGATCACAATAAATGAGAAAGCACCAGACCTCTTTTCATACCCTCCAGTTTTTCTCACTCACCTGAACTGGTAGCAATTCTTGTACGTCATACAAAGCAGAATCACCTTCATTTCTGCTGAACTGGTGGTAGAAGAAACGTGTAATGTCCTGTCAGACCCAAATGCTGTGAAAAAAAAAGTATATCTTTTGGTGTTGGTTATTAAAAAAGCAAACAAAGAAAAAAAACCACAAACCAAGAAAACTTAAACCACACAAATCAAAAATGAAACAAAAAACCCCAAATAAACCCACAAACAAACAAACCCAAAAAATCTCAAACAAAAAAAAAAATCTAAACCCAACAACAAACCAAAAACCAAACAAACAAGCAAAAAAAATCCCAGAGAGGAGAAAGTGCTGCTTCTCTAGCAGATTAATGCTGCTGCTGGAACTTTGTGAAGTTTCACAGCACCTTTATAGCAGTGTGGTTTAGCAGACTGTGTTATCTCTGGATCTCTGTATATCTGGTATTCTTGTTTCTCCATCTGTGTCTCTCTCATTTCAGTGACTTTCCCTCCTGTAGCAACTAGGCTTACAAACTTTTAAAAGGTGTGTTGGGTGTAACAGCCTATCGTCTAACCTTCATCTGGCCGTAGACACTTCTCTTCAGTCAAGCAATTTCATCTTCATAAAACATACTAAAAAATCTGCACATCACAGTATTTGTTAGATCCCTTTGCTTTTGGACTTCATTAATTCATAGAAAAATTTCAATTTCACATAATATATTTAATATTATTGGAAATAGCTTGTAGAAAATATTAACTTCCTTTATACTCTTACTTATTTATGTATTTTATTAACCCTGTCTCCTCTTTGTTCTCTGTTATCCTTTCCATTCATGAAATAGCTCTCAAATATTTCTTCTTGTCTTCTTAGCATCATGAAAGGCTATAAGGCTATTTCATGTTATATGACATTTTAAGGAAGGCCACTTGACTCAAAAGTTATTTGCTTAGAGAGAATGAACTCTAAGCTGAGAGGTGCAATTCACCTTACACTGTGTTAGTTCTATCACCTACATTCCAAGACTGATTCTGCCAACCTTTTCTAGAAGCACCAAGTTTTGGCCATAAATCAGGCCTGAGAGATATGTAGGTTTAGTCCACGAGTCGGGAAGTTGACAATGTCAACCTCCCACAGCCACTGAAAAAAAAATTTTAAAATGGTAGCCTATAGCCTTTACAAATTAACTAGCTTGTGAGTTTTACTGTGGTATGAGTCTTCTGCTTTAATTGCAATGGAACTTACTGAAGAAGATTGGAGGTAAAAAGGTAAGCATCAGTGCACTCAGACTCTGCCTTCTAGATGGCTTTCAGCAATTATCGTCAAGTTAAAGTCTGGCTTTGCCCCTGTTTTGGGGAGGTTTTGTGTCAAATATTGAAATTCAAACATGGTATCTCCATGCTAATGTGTCTGCTATTTGGCAAACATAGACACCTCATTCTTCTACCTTGTCTTTCCTTGAAACCACTGTCAGGGCTGTGGGACACAGTGGCTCAGTGGGGAGGGAAATCAGGACCGTAAGCCAGACCATGGGGCTGCTGTTCCACCCTCCTGTTCTTTGCCTACCCGGCCCCTTTCTGCCTTCAGTCTGGGGTTACAGCCATGTAAGGTTTGGCCTTGGCTGATGTGCAACCCAACCAGATTAGTTATTAGTAGAACGGACTGGTAGAACCTAATTCTGTTTCAGTATATTTTTTTTCTGAAATTTCATTTATGGAACAAAAGAAAAGAAATCCTTCAAATACATATTTACTAAGAGAATTATTTCAAAATACTTGTCCCTAGCTAGCACATGTTTACAGTCTGTTTCTCCTTCACTTCTTGTTGAAGATGCCTAAGGGAACCATGACCTCTTAAAGCTTCCTGTGAAAACATTTCTAACTGATATGTCTCTCCAAAATAAATTTCACCCTAGTGAAGCTGGATGGTTATAGGTTTAATTGAAAATGTTCTGACTACTAGCTCCAGTTGTCAGCTCTCTGCAACAGAACATGAATGCTTTTTCTACACTAGAACAATGATAAAATCTTTGGCTTTTGAGAACTGCCTTTGTTCTCAAAACTGATGTTTATATGAGGTAATCACAACAGGTATCTTTAAAATTAATCTGTATTCCAGACCTTGGGAATGCAGCTTTACTGGTAATGAAGAACTGGGTAAGTAACTTTTTCCCAACTCCGCCTGATCTCACCATCTCCCTGTAATTTTTCAAGAATTTTTTCCCAGAAATTTTCTGTTGAAACCTGCCACACAGAGCTAAGAAAGATGAATAAGCACACAATGTCAAACCTTTTTAAACAGGCTCAAATCCCTCAGTTAGAAGCATTTTTACAGCCACTGATCTTTTTATAGTTATGTAAGATCAGTAATGTTATGTAATTAACTTACGTAAGCTTGTAATTTCCTTTATTCTCTTAGGTATTTCAGAGTTTTCTTTTGCCATTTTCTATATTTCCTCAGAATAGGCTCCATAATTTAAGAAGATTAGTAAACAGTCTAATTTAATTGAAGTAGTTTAGTAAACAGGAGTTTCTATATTTATCAGAGAATGTTTCAAATAACCTAGCAATAATGATGTGAGAATAATTCAAATAACCAAGTAATAATGATGACTGTTAACAGAAAAAAAAAATTCCTCTTGTAAATAATTATAAAGGAGGAAAGGATCTCTAAAGGCTACTAATGGCCCTGGAAGAGATGAAATAAAAAGAAGAATATCAACTTTTTTTTCTCCTAAGGGAAGCTTCCATTAATTTTTGCAGCTTTTACCAGATTGATACTGAGTGCACTAGTAATATGGGCAATGCAAATAATCACCCTGGACCAGTTGAATGCATCAGGTTCTGTTGTATCCTTGTAATTAGAACTCACTTGGAGAAATTTATTTAATTAAAAGTGTGAATGGCATGATGATATGTAGTGGGAAGGGAGCCATGACAACAGTAGTAACAGCACTTACTGCCAAGTTGTAATCAATATAGATATTTTACCAGTGCTGGGTGGTGAGCAGGTCCTCAAAAATGCAGTTAAATCATGGAGGCAGGCACTTGTATTTTTAGTAGTGTGGTAAGCCCATTTTGCACACATCTTTATTTTCAGGGTTAATGTCTTGGACCAGAATTTGCTGTGGCCTCCAGGGAATGTTTAGAATACTTTAAGGACTGATGGCCTGATATCTAGCAAGTAGTTGGATCTGGCTCTCTTGCTTCATTCAGCCCAGCTTTCCACTAATTTCAGTTTCAAATCTACATGTACTAAGAAGGGGCTTCTCCGTGTAGCATTAAAATCGCTATTATTATCACCATTATACTTTAAAATTAGCATTGGCTAATGCTGACATTTTGCAAGAACATGTGCTTTTCCATGTTTATTCATATATGTGCTTTCCAGTTCCATCCTACAACTCCTTGCTTTTGCCACCTTGAATAAGCACTATGTCTAGTGCCTGCCACAGTCTTCATAAGAATATCAGCATAAGACAAAACCTTTAGAGCAGTGTTCCTTTGGTTGGAGGGTGCCCAGAGACTCTGAAAAAGGCACCTATTCAGAGGTGAAACATCCCCCAAACCTTTTACATGGCTGCCTATTTTGTAGCATCTGAATTTCTTCTGCCTGACTCTGTTAAATGCAAAGTCCTGCCTGGAGTCAGCTTGTATATAGCATAAACACAGGCAGTAGAATTGTTATATATTGTTGCTCCATTTTTTTGTTTTGTTGTTTGCTGAAATTTTTGGCATTTGTGAAAGGACAGCAAATGATACGGATGGCATTCTGTTTATGGTGGGAAGTCTTTATCAAGTAGGAAGACTTTGTATCATTTCCTAGCTATGGTCAGAATTTCATTCCAATCTCTTCAGGATTGTTTTCTTCACACTCAGATCCTCTCAAAACAAACCCTGAAGGCACTGGTCTCCACTAATCTGAGACATTTTCCAGGCACTCACAATTCTGTTTCTGTTCAAACTCCTAATAAGTCTAATCTGACCAATGTATCTATTTTCAGTACATAAAAAAGGTATAATCGAGGTAAATTCTTCTTGCAGTCAATGGAGAGAAATGTGCCAGGGAAGGTCAGTTTAAAATATTTAAATCCGAAGGCTAAAACTAGACAGTAGGAATTTCTCGGTAAGTATTCCTTACCTAATTTTTTGAGTAAGCTGGCTGATCAGAGGTGTTTGGAGGATGTTGCACCTTAAAAGCAGTATTTTCCCAGTAAAATAATATTTCCACTCCTTTTAATTGTCAAGGTACACCTTACGTTTCTCATGGAAGTCCAGCAATTATTGTGGAAAGTTGTGTGATGAGTGGGAGGTCTGGTGTAAATTATGGATGCCAAATCTGTATTTTTATGCAAAAAACAAAGGCAAGGTTGACTGCATGTGAGTAAAAGGATCAAGGGGGTATCACCCTGTGCCCGTGCTGAGGCTTCTGCATTCCCACTGTGAAATGAGTCATGCCTTTAAGAAGTCAGAAGCTGCTGAACAGCCTTTCAGCCCCCAACTGCACAGGCAGGTTCAGTTTACAGGCAATTTTGGTGATTTGAAGAGAACACCAACAATTTCAAAATTCTCTCTGGAAAATTTTCTGGGTGTACTTAACACCATGGGAGAAGTCGAAGAAGTTTCTGGCTGATGCAGCTGTAGCCCTGTGCTCTGGGGTCAGTGCCAGAGACATGCAGAACACCTTGCTCCATGTCGTGTGGAGCATCGAATCACATCCATTTGTGTGATTCTGGAAAGAAGAAAGTACATTCTCCTGGAAATTTGGTCAATAAGCAAGTGAAAGTGCAGTGGAAATTGCTTTAAGGTGAATGAATTAGAATTTTGAACAGAAAATCTCTCAGTAAAAAAAAAGCTTTTTTTTTTCCTAAACAGAACTCTGAGCCTTTCAGTAGATTCTCCTCCATAACAATGAAGCTGTATCTTGTGAGACTATGGTAGAAGATAAAAGGCAAAAATAAAATGAAAGAGAAAAAAGAAAGACTGTATAGGAAAGAAGGGAGTTGAAGCCTGGCTCTGATTTTTAAGGCATCCCTGATGGTAAAGTTAATTATTTGAATCCTTTCACTGTTTGGTCAACCAAAATTGGCTTAAGAAACAGTATGGGATGACTTATTCCTAGATGCATTGCTAATTCAAGGCAGATAGATTAAACCTTACTGATAAAAGCTTTCCAATAAGCTAACAATAAAGAAACCGCTACAAAAGGAATGAAGGGCTATTGACTATGTTGAGGAAGCCACACAGACTTTATGTACTCTTCCAGGAGAGTCTGTTTGCTTGGAGACAAATCCTTAATTTGCATTCGTGACAGACGTACTTCATGGACAATGGGGACATAACAAAATCTGTTTCAGATAGCAGAAGTTGATACAAAGCCACTAACATGATTGTTAACTTTGCAGTTCCATATATTTAAGCCATAAATTCTATATAGTTTGAGTCATAAGTTAATCTGCATAGCAGTTAGAAGTTCACATTATACATATAAGGAAAGTAAGGAAAACTATGCCAAAAACTTCCAATGCAGATTGAATTACATTTGCTGGGCTTTGTGAAAGTCAGCTTCTGATGCCAAATCTCTTTTCACTGAAGTAGCTAATTTAAAAAAAAAACAACATGTCTTTCTCCCGTTCCTCCTCTAAAGCCAGCCCAAACTGCTTTTCCATCAGTCATATGTTTGTGGCATTTTTCATAAAATGAATATAAAAGCAATTAATATGATTGATAAGGGCAGACATTGTTAGAATCCTCCATTTCTCATTAACTTGACGTACTTCACGGCACAACAGTTGTGTTTTCTATCAACTTGTACTTTAATCTAAAACTGCTGGGGTTTTTCTTAAGGCTGAGTATGTTTCTTAAAATTCTTTGAAATCATTCTCAAGACTCTTTGGAGAATTCTTACTTTGTAGATCATATGTGACTCTGATTCTATCTCATACTTAAACAACCTCCATTTTCCTCAGTTCAGAAATGGATGGGTTGTCAACATAACACAAAAAGCTATCTGTAACAACATTTATCAAAGAAGTGAGAGCAATAGCTGTACTTTTGAACTGACACACAATTTTGAAGGAATAGTCCTGAAATATTCTGCCTACCTGTGATATTCACAAAAAGCATCACATAAGCATGCATCCATCAGAGTTCTGTAGGCACTTTAGGGTTTAAAAATTTTCTTGTTAATCAATGACACATGACCATGGTAATTTTAACCTTTTGGTCTTGTCTACATTAAACACATAAAAATCGTAGGGCCTTTGTAGACAGAGAGGAGAATCACATTGTTCTTTTTAAAGATGATGGGAGCTGAAACATTTAGCTTCTCACACGTTGTGTCCAGTGCCATCCCACAGCAAATCAAAGCCTCATGCACTTTGAAAACATTGCTAATTAATAAATGTTAGGAACCTGACATAAAGATGAATCTTTATTTCAGAACTCCAATGGTGAATTTTGAAAATCTCCTGAAAGGTCATTCTGGATCAGTGCTTCTCTAAAATTATACCTTGTTTTGTCTAGCAGCCTTTAGTAGAATACATTAGACTGATAGCCACTCTTGGACAGAAAAATGGACCTAGAGATCACACTGGAATGTAATTTTTCAATTTTCCTTCTATTTTTTCCTTTCATTTCTTTGTGCTGACAGTACAGAAATTAGACTATCTTATTACATTCTATCATCTCATCTTCTGATTCTGACATGAAAAAGCAGAGTTTAGAAAAATGGGAGGTAATAATGCCATAAAAATGCACTGCAGTATTTCAGAACCCCTACAAGTTATTTTTTGTTGAACTGTGGACTATGGCTTACATTGATTTTTTTTTTCTGCCCCAATACAGAAGTGTCTAAGACCTCTCTAAATATGTTTAATTCATCTACTGGGTTGCAGTGAATCCAGACAAGCAAGGAAAGCAGAAAAGGTATAG
Source organism: Lycocorax pyrrhopterus obiensis (assembly GCA_014706295.1). NCBI lineage: Eukaryota > Metazoa > Chordata > Aves > Passeriformes > Paradisaeidae > Lycocorax > Lycocorax pyrrhopterus. Next base: position 17,199,277 of record JACSVZ010000014.1, on the reverse strand, counting down.
CTTGATATATGGTTTTTATGTATTCCTTTGAATTTATGTTAATGTGTCAGAGTATTGCCCCCAAAGGAGAATCATTATGACATTCTCAGAGACAGCTGGATGCTGCACTCAGATTTGGATCTTGTTATGAGTGATCTCCACTTAAATGAGTGCATTTATAGGTCTATTACAAATAATTTATCATCTCAGAAATCAGTGAAAGAACATACAAAAGAAGCTAAAGCAATTTTTTGCTGCTCATTCCCATAATACATTTTTACTAAAATAAAGGAAATGAAAATTTTCAGTTAAGGACAGCAGGAACTTGTAACATATAAAGGAATAAACATTTTATGAAACTGAATTGGTCTTCATTCTACGAAACTGAATTGAAGAGGTTAGTAAATGGCTTGTAATTTGGACTTAAGAAAAAAAAGTGTTGTTTTTAAAATTATTAAAGGCTATTTGCTTTCCTAGAACTCTCCCTGGAATAACAAGAGGTCACTTAGAGGTGATGGCTCATTTTATTCTCATCTCTTTGCAGTTGCATGAGATTGGTGACATTAGGATCCCTCCTACTTAATTCCTTCATTCCCAAAATCTCAGAGGAAAGACCTATGCCTTTCAGATTTAACTGAACTGACTTTACTGCAGGAGTTTGTAAGGATTAGGGAGGTTAAGAAAGAAAATGGGATTATGGTTTAGTGGCTGGACATATGGGTAGTGGAGACTGCTCTGATGCAGCAGTCTGAGAGCTCCATGTCAACCTGCTGCACTGTACCTCCTGGTCATCCAGCTGGGCCAGCATGCTGCTGTCTGCCAGATGGGGCTCAGAGCGCAGGGGACATCATTGTGTTCAAACATGCCTCTGGGAGATTAAATAGATAGCTTGTTTAAAATATGAGCTTTCCTAAATTTCTACATGCATGTGTCTTTGCATTCTTTTTTTTTTTTTTTTTTTGGTGGCTATTCAAAATTCTTAAAAGCATTTTGTTGGCAAGATTCATAACTCTTATTTCTCAGTGCAGATGCTGAATGAATACTGCATTTCCTGGAGTGTAATGGAGACATTTGGAGAGAATACCAACCCTATGATAAATTCCATCTAATAAATTAAATTTTTAATAGAGATGCTGGACCCAGCTGGTCAGCTGAGCCAATTCATGCAAGCAATGTTTGAATCAAATGCAATCAGAACACAGTGACAGTATTCAGAAAAGTCAAGCGAGGGTTCATAGGATCAAACCCACTAAGCCATAATACACTTTCATAACCAGCTCTTTATCAGCCCTTCGTTCTGAATGCATGGTTATCAGCTTCAGACTTGCAGCTCACCCTTCTGTGTGCCCTTAATAAGTACTTTAAAACAATTCAGCACAATGGGAGAAAACTTTTTCTTGACTTGTGGAAAATGAAGGGTTTGAAACAACCTTTACCTGAAACTGTGATCTCAGCACTGCTTTCAGTTGTGCCTTGCAAGAGACTGGAATGGAGCTGCTGTGTACCGTGAACAGGTTATGCAAGAGCACCCCTGGATAAAGCAAAAAATGAAATAATTTCCTCCTCGTCATTCATGCAGGTTATTTTGGCAAATTCATTGTATTACTTTGAATTGGCTTGTTTCACAGAATTGTTTTGTTTTTCCTGAGAGCCGAGTTTGAGTGTGTGTACGTGTGTTGAGGGGCAGGCGGGAAAAGAGGAAAGGTGCTTTGCTATTCATGTTCACTGCACACAGCGACATGATAGCCATTGTACAGAGTTTAACAGAAAATAGCCTGGGTGTGGTGCTACACACAGAGACCAAAGCGGATAAACCTACCCCCACGTGGGGAAGTTTCCCAGCCTTACTTCTTTTCTCGAATACTGATGTCTTTGAAGGCTTGTAGCTGCTGTAATTGGCAACATCCACAATAGCATATTAAATACAGCCACGGAATAATCCCTGTTTAGTTGTTTGCATGCACCAGGGCCCAGTTTTGACCCACACCAGCTCGCATCCTCACAAACTCTCAGGCACAGTTCAAGGGTTAACAAGGACTACAGATGGTTCCCCCCGAGTTGCAGGGATGCAGCTGCTCTTTTAAGGAAAGAAAATTTAATTATCGCAAGCTGGGCCATGCTTCTTACTCTCAGGATGGAAAAACTCTTCCAAGATATTTTAGTTAATTACCAGCATTTTACACAATAAAATAACATAGCCCATTGCCTAAAGTATTTGTTTACTGACTGAGAGATTTTGGTTCATAACTGTGCTGTATGAAGGACTGCTAAGTTCTCAGAATTGTTTATGATTACTCATTTCCAACAAAATTAAGGTATTTATTTACATTTGCATATCTCTATATACCCATCCATGGAAAGCAAAGTGGGTACAATAGTGATTTGGTGCGCCAGTGAGCAGAATCATTTAAAAGTGAAATGCACCAAAATCTTGTGGTCGTGGAGACCACAATATTTCAAAAGGCAGAAGTAGTGTGCAGTCAGAAGATTTTTCTTTAACCTCGTTTCCCATCTCCCCATGTCCTAACCTGATTATCTGCCTATTCCTTTGGGAATTAATAAAACACAGGCTTCCGAGGATGCAGACCGTGCATGCAGTATAGCATGAAATACACAGAACACCAATCTTGTTTGAATAAATAACTTGTAAGGTATTCAAAAGTTTTACTGGTTGGATTGACTGAAGTATCAGAAAGAGCTGTGTGAAAAATGTCATACAGTTTTGGAGGAGAAAAGAAGAAAACTATTGTTTATGGTTTTTAACATTTTTAGTTATAACATGCCTAATTTAAAAGAGAAGGTGAGGACTTGCTCCCCTGGTACATGTGTTAAACTCTGGTGAGTAAACAGCTTAAACTAAACTCATCTGGATTACAGGTTGCTTCAGCATCCTCATGTGTCTCCGTCTTTGGCAGCTCAGTGTTACATAATCTTTGAACTACACAGGAGCAGCATTTCACTGTACTTCGCATAGTAGCTTTGGTTTTTTGGCATTTTTTGTTTTGATAAAGGTATCAGTAATCTTTCTTCAACACATTCATCTTGCAACTGTGATGCTTAGAATAACCTTAAAAGTAGTTTCTCATTTCTCAGATATGAGAGATATGACCACACTTGCAACATTTAAATCCTTGCACAGTATGTGTCCTTGATACCTCAATAGACTCACAAAAGAAAATGTATTTGTCTTTTAAGGCATAGTTACTATATACATGTCATAGCTGGTGTATAGTGGAGTCACTATATACCAGCACACACTCCTTACTTTGGGCTGCTGTATGATTAAACAGAATAATACAGAAACACATCGAAAATAAAATACAATTTGAAAGAAGAGTTGTCTGTTGAGAACAGAGATTTTTATTTGAAAGTTATTATCTAGTTTCATGTCCAGTAACCATATCTCTGTAGGGCCATAATGGGGATGCACATAGTGGGAGTGTAAAGCTTTACAGTCACTGTTTCTAAGCGAAGGTAAGGCTGACTCTGAGCTAGGCATTACTGGAAATGCAGCAGTAGTGGTTACCAGGTGCTTTTCTAGAGTCACAGGCAGAGTTTGCTGTCATTTGGTTCCTATGCTTTCATTTTCTAGGTCCTGAATTATCCTTTCTCTTTCTTAGCTTAGCTATGGTGCCTCAGAGAGGACTCCATGTGCAATAGCAGTAAAAACAGAATGTGGTGACTGCACACTTGTTAATGACTTTCAAACAATACAAAAACCAGAATTCCCTCAAAAGCTTGAAATGTATTCTAAAGTACCTCCAATGCTATTTTCAAGTATTTTCTATAATAACCAAGCATAATTTCAAGGACTTTTGCACTCTCTTAGATGTCTTTGACATAATAAATCACAACAGACCTGTTTTATATAATCAAAAAATACTACATGAGATGTAACTTCAGAATTTAGTATTTGCCTTGTTTTATTTATACACAGTCCTCACATACAGGATCTACCTTTCTGTCTCTGTACACTCTTCTTAAAAACTCCTGGTTAATGTACAGAATAAGGATACATCCAAATTTGTCTTTCTCTGGACTGACATTCCCAAGCATGTATTATTTCACTTCCTAATATCTGTGACATTTGCTCCTGAGTATAACAGTCTCACTACGTTTTTTGGCCTTCAATGTGTCTATCTCTTTCTTGTGCAAAATTTCCTGGAGATTCCTGTTTCCTGGTAGTCTGAATAAAACAGCAGGTTTTTTTGTTTAAAACTTACAGAGGTGAAGTAATTTTTAGGGTGGAGGGTATGTGAGAGGTTGCTTTTTATAGGGTACAACAGAGAGGATAATATATTTGACTGCAGATGCTGTAAATCATAGAAGTAGAGTTACAACTGCAAGTCACGCTGTTTCTTTGCTTACTTTTTTATTTGACAGCAGTTGGCAGATGTGTGTAACACGGACAGATCTTCTGGTCCAGCCCACAAATTCTCCTTTAAATATTGACAGTTTTGCTACATTGACACGCATGTGCACACACAATCATAGATACATTAGGAGCTATTGTGTGGGGAATGGACACATCACAGCTTACTTGCTGTGGATAATTTGGATGAAATTTCTTGCTTGACAGTAAGCCACTTACATAGTCAGGTTGCTTACCAACAAGAAATAATATGTTCTTATTTTTCTTTGGATAAACAGACCTGCTGGTTTACAAACCAAAGTAAACTGGTTTAATCACAGTAATGGTAGGAGAAATCTCTGTAACAGTTTGGATCTCCACTGATGTAGGTGTACGAGAACATGTCACAGTAACTCGCATTTTCTCAAGGACATCTGCACTGCCTGTCATGTTTGCTCTCACAAACTTCTGAGGAGGTATTATGCTCTCTCAGAATAACCCAAAAATGTGTGTGCTTGTCTTTGGCTTGACTGTCACAGTATGTGTACTTATTGCATTCTGCTAAAGCTTCCTCATACAAAAATAATTCACAACTGAAATGCCTCGTTCTGGTCAAGGTTTCCTCATCCTGAATGCATGCTTAGTCTCTCCACTCCACATTCATAAATAGTCTGAGAGACTTCAAGCATCTTAGGTCATTGTGCTTCACACAATTGTTCTTTGTTGCGCTCTGTGAAGGAGATTACATGAGGGCAAGCTGGAATTCCTGGATACCATATTTCTCACTATTGAAGGGCTATCTCCTTGAATAAAAAAAGCAATAAGGCTATCTGAAGTGACCTTGGCAATTGTTCATGTAATTTATGACACTGTACAACTAGATGTGAGTTCAAATCAAGTAGTCCTAGAAAACCACAGGGATCACTTTCAAGCGTGATGTCTCTGAACTGGGCAAAATTTGCTAGATGAAGAATATATTTCTGAAATATTTCTGAGCTCTTTGCATCAAACAACATATTTGATTAGTATTTTCCAGTGATTTAACCCTGTCTGTTATAGCACTTCATTGTCATCAATTGCTGAGCTGTTAATCCCTGTGAGCATTATAAAATTAAACTTATGTAATGGAAGAATGTTGCTGTTCAGTAGGGGTAATTCTTAGTAAGTAAAGCCAAAAAGGTAAGTTGCAACGAATCTCACTACTGCTAAATGAATATTACTAATGCAGCTACTTGCTGGTAGACAATAAATAAAGTATTCAACACCATATAATAATAATAATAATAATAATAATAATAATAATAATAATAATAATAATAATAATAATAGTAAATAACAACAATAATAATAACAATCGTCATCATCAACTTGTTAAATTTCTTTTCATGCCTCTTAGGTTGATGAAAAGGAGACATGCAATGGGGTACGAGGAAAACTCTGTCTCCCTCTTCTAAAAGCCTTTAGGTGCCATTCCTTAGTGAGAGAGGTAGGAGATCTCCACACTTCCAGACCTTCAGTTTTCAGAAAATAAGATGGTGGATAGTGGAGGGAATCTATAAAAGCAGTGGAGAGGGAAAGCTGTCACAGACACTGTACTTCATCCCACACTTCAAAAAATTCTGTGGGAATAAGCATGTGTTTTGGCTGCCACTGGGTGGTTTTCAGTTTTTCAGTTTTCAGCCTTTGCTTTATTAAACACCCAAAATCCTAAAGACTCAAAGCCAGAGCAAGCCACACTTCTGTGTGCAGAGCAGCCCGTGATTTTGGACATAAGCTAGCTTTAAACATGATCTTACTCTCTATTTTACATTATACTGAAGTGTGTGTCCACTTTGAGACCAAAATACATGAATCTGGGCCAACAAATGCATAAAAGATTAAATTCTTCCTTCCCCCAAATGTAATTCTGTTAAGGAATTGAGAAGCTTCCTAGTGCCATGGAATCACAGAACTGGCAGGCACCACTTAGCCATTCTCAGCAGGCAAGGTCCTCTCAGGCCCAAAATGATAAATCTTCACTGAATGTGGAAGATGTAGTTTGCATTCTCTTATTTGTGTTTGTACCCACAAGATGTGACAGGGTCTGTCATGAAACTTGAGTTCCAGCACTTGGTGTTTGACTGACAAAGGATGATAGCAGTTTGGATGGAGCCTCAGAGAATTCTGCATCTCTATCCACACCTAGAAAAAAAGAATGAGAAAGAAAACTTGGCAACAGGTTGTTTTTGTACGTGTGGAGTATATCTGTGCAGATCTGAACTTTGTAATACAGACTTTTGTCAAATATATTCAGAGGGAATTGGCCATATCCATAAAGGGAACTGGATTTTTTCCTGTGAATTATATCCTTGCATTACTGTTATAAACATTCGTTGTTTCATATATACATCATAGATTTAACACACAACTTAGGCTGCACGCTGTTCCAAGAAACAGGAGGCACTTTCTTCTCGTCCTCATCCCATCAAGTCCATGACAATGGAGTCAGGAAAACCCTGTAACTTGTTACCTCAGCTGCCATACCTTTTCTATGACCCTAAATTACAACAGAGAAATACTTTTTCAGCAGCTTTCAAATAAAAAATTAAAAGCCTATTTATTTAATGTAAATGTATTTCAAAGTGTGACACTTTTGTTTCACGAGAGACTACAATGTCAACAATCATTTAAAATTAGAAAATTTTCAACTTTAGTTGCATTTTGAAGCTACAACCTTGCTTTTAATACATAAAATGTAAAACATTTTAAAAGGTGAATTTGTCAAAATGCCTTATGTAAACTGACTAGAAACTGTCATATTCCTTTGTTTATTTAGGGAATTCAGGGTGACATTCAAACATTGTGAACTTTTGAAAAATGTAATTCTTTAGCTGAAGAATTTCCCACAAGCACTGTACTTGACAAGTGTTTGAAATTTTGCTAATTTCAGGCTGCAGTTAAGAGGAAAGAGAGGTTCAACAATAGCCTTTTTTAATGAAGGTCTGTTTCTTTATGGTTAGCAATGTATAAAAGCGTTGTGTGGATTTGCTACGTTTCATGAGATTACAGTTAGCTGTAGTGTTCCAGTAATGCATCTGCAGAGACCACACGAGACAAGCAGATGCTGGGTTAATGAGATCTTCCATGGATGTGTGGTCTGCAGTCCAGCATCCACAGGAAGTGTCATGCAACCTGAACTCATTGTAAATTACTGTTTTTTCATCTTTTTCTACTCTTTAAACAAAATATTTCCATAGTCACTAAAATTTTGCATCCTTCTAAGCCAAACAAAAGGCAGAAGGAAGCAGCACCTCAAATCATCCTCTATGAATGCAAGTACAATCAGCATATGTGAGAAAGAGCACAAAATACAAAACCCAAAAAATTCTCAAGCATTAATCTTGAAGAGCTTTCAATAAACAGCATAAACACAGACATTTAAAATACCATACAGCATTCACTATAGTCGTCATCGACAGGGATTTGGTACAAATTACCTGCAAACTGATCAAAGGCTAAGTATCAACTGCTGGTAATGCTTGTGACTCCAGACTCCAGTTTACAAGCGAAAGAGGCACTTACAGAGTTCAGAAAGGTCATGGATTTCAGTCTATTTTGATATTCACTTACAACCAAAGTGCCTCCCTGTTGTTTTTGGGTTTCTGCCCAAGGAAGTGGGGGAGGAGTTTAACATGGCCAGAAATGTCTAAAACCTCCCCATTTACTGAGAAGGTCTATTGTGTAAGACCTTCATTTTAGCTAAGAAGTTCTATTGTCAAACATTTTTCTAGGTTTTCCAGTTTTCAACAACTATTCTCTTTCCCTCTCCTTTGAAGAAAGATAACATCCTGTCCAACCTCAAGTAGGGAACCCCCCTTCTATGCGTGCGTGCCTTTGAGCATGAATGCAGTCCTGTTCTCAATTCTTGGCAAATACTTATGTGGATCTTTAGGCAACTGTATTGAATTTGAATTGAACTCTCTGACTCAGGTGTCAGTATTACCCATGAGTTTATCATGCACCCTTTCAGCAGAGGAGAAAATAGAGTAAAACACAGCACACCATAACCAGAGAGAGGATAGAAATTAGTGAAGTTCTACGTACATATGCAAATCATAGCTGCAATCACAGAACCAGTCAGATTTTCTGTTGAAGCAGGCTCAATAACTAAGAAGAGGAAAGAAGACCTTAGAATAATAAATCTACCTTCTTTCCACACAAGACACTGATATCCTGTCTGTTTCTCTCCCTGTTTTTTTCTGACTTTTCTTCCCTTCTGCCATAGGTGTTCCATCTTTTGAGGAAAAGACTAAAAGCTGGTTTTGCCATAGAATCAGTGTCCTGATGTTAGATATCTTGCTGATATTTTATCAGAAATCAGTATTTCAAATGCCCAGAGGCTGGAAGAATTCTGTCAAAGGGTTTTGATTGTCCTGAGTTTAATGAAAGTCAGTTGGGGATTTTCATGGTAGAGGATTCAAAACTATTCTGTTGTCATCATGCTTTACAGCTCTCTGCTGCATGGAAGCAGTGGTAGTGGTGATTAGACAAGCCATATAAGTTCATCTAGAATATTTCTGAGTAATGAAGAATCATGTAGAGTTTTAGTGCCTACTTTCTGAATGCTCCTATGAAAATTAGAACTTACCTCCTCTTAGTTACTCAATAATAAACATGCTATCATAAATTGTTAATCACAGGAGCAAGGGCTGATTCACCACTACATTTACTTGACAATCAGAGAAATGTTGAAAACGTAGGCTCAGATTTAGCCTATATAGGTAGCAGAAATACAGGTCTTATGATTGTATCAGTCCTATGCTATTTACAGGCAGTAAAAGATGGGTTCCAAGCCCAGAAAGGGTTTCGGTTAGAATATTTGCCCATATAATCCCTAATTTTAGGCTGGATGGGTCTCAGCCAATGTCCTTGTTCTTTGAAGATTAAAGTTCTACTATGAGATGAGGTGAAATTAATTATAACTTTATGAGGTTATTTCTGCCATGTCAGAATAAATTACAGCAGTCTTCACCTGTCTGCAGTGTAGGCAGTCTGAACACACATGGAAAGAGCGTGCAGAAGATGTGAGCAGCCCTAAGGAGATTAGCTGGCTTTCTCCAGCAACAGTGAGGTTTATGTCTCTCTGTACCATGTCAGTCAGCTTTCCTCAGGTAATAGTGCTTATTGGTCACATATACCACATTACCATGATCTGAAGACTGGGAATTTTTTGTTGGTTTTTAATGTGCATTAGGGAATTAATCTTGCAAGATGCTGAGGAGATGATTTTTAGAAAAGGCATTAGATGTGAGGACACTTGGCTATCTGGATTATTAAATCGAGGAACTCGAGGGAGAGACATTAAAGAATCAGACATATAAAAAAGCACAATGCACAAGTTATGAAATATAATTAAGTATAATTAGCAGTTTATGTCAGAAAATTAAGAGCAGCTTTTCCTGACAGACCTGTTCAGCTCTTTAACCTCACACCATGTATAAAATAATCCGTATTTTTCCTTCCTAATATTACTTTGAGAATAAAAGAAGTCAAATTAAATGCAAAAATGTATCATTGCAACCATACACAATTTACAGACCTTTCAACCAATAAAACATGCATTTAGACACTGTGAAAAAATATTTTAATCTATTTAATTTGCTTTGAATAGCAGCTCCTAGTGATCAATGGCCACAGAACTCCAAAACTGAATGAGTAAAGCAAGACAAAATACAGACATGAAATCTGAGATAGTGAAAACAAAGGTGTAGTTTGTAAAAATTCTGGAGAATGGGATCAGGATTTCAATTTGGTATTGAAAAATTGAAAAGTAGTTCCTAAATCTTGCAATACAAAATTTTCCAAGACAAGAACAAAATGCTATCAACAGAAAGAAGCAGCCAATAAAAGACTGCAAAAGGTAAAGACTCAAGTAGTCAGAGATACAACACGAAAGGATCTGGAAATGCAGTGATCACAAATTCAGGACAAGTCAATTTTATGCTACAGGTAAGGGTAGTCGAAAGACTTGAATTTATTCTCGGGCTCATAAAAGACAAGAAAGGCAACTATTCCAGTGCTGATCGAGTCTCTGCTTCAGGGGAGATTTCTGTGAGCAGTCCAGGTTTCATATGTACAAACTACCTTACAGGAAAATACAAATGCAACAGTATTGATGCAAGCTCACTCTTCTTTACCTACACTGGAGAGTGGGAAAAAGTGCATGTCTGCCTTAGTACACTTCTGAGCCCAAATTAATAAATTTTACTGTTAGTCTTAGTTTGGACTCTGCTTTTCTGATGTACTTATATGAACTTGTAAAGTGGGTTGGGTTTTTTTTTATATTTTTTACTTTTTTGGGCAGAAGAGAAGCAGAGGGAAATATATCTGTCTGTAATGTGCATATGCAACAAAAGGCAGAAAGAAATTAAATATGAAACATGACAGGCCATTGGTAGATCACTGGACAGATTACCTAAGGTTGAATAGGCAATGGCAGGACCCAGCAGACTGAAGGAGAGGTAAATAACATGCCAGTAAAGGGAGAGTAAGGCTGGTAAAAATCACTAGGAAAGGAGAGAAGAATACTAAGCAGAGGAGGGTGGTAGAGAAAGTGAGAGCTTTAAAGTCTTTAGTCACGGCTGTCTTACTTGTCAGTAACAGCAGCAAGCAGTGAGGTGTAACAAATCAACCACGTGGCCACTACCTCTGCTGCAAAGGGAAAGGATGAAAAAATACCAGCCTCTTCCAGATGAAGCTGTATATGTTTCTGTACACATGATGAATATTCCCAAAGGCAAGTTTGACTAGGATGCTGACTGAATATGCTCCCTTCACAAACTCTCTTGGGCTTTTTCAAATACCTCTTAGTCACCAGCATATTCTCTTTGTGTCTTATCCCAAGGGCCACTTCATTTTCAACTGCAGGAGCACTCATAACCACGTTCATTTAGCACTCATTTAGGAACACCTCTGAGGGAAAACCTTGTTTTTCTTGTTCAACTTTTCCCTCTCTGCACTTGTGGACAGTCCAGGACAGCCCATTTATATTGTATTTGTGTCACACACACATGTCCTGGACTCTCCCCCTGCTGCTAGCTACTTAATGTTAATAGTTGCAGGATGAATGACTCCAGAGACTGTCACAGTTAAGCAGATAGAAAGTAAATTAATCTGACAGGTGACTGGCTGTCCTTCCTGTAGTTTGCCAGCTCAGGCAGAGAGGGAACTGCCAGTTCCAGCTAAGGGGAGTGTGTGGCTGCGGGTGGTGGAGGGGGAACTCCTGTGCCCCAGCTGTCCCCAGTCTCATTCCCAGCAGTGCATCTCAGTCACTTCAGTGGGGAATGCCTGCAGGTCAGAGGCTTGGTCCTCACCTTAAAGTGTAACAGATTTGCTGAAACCAAGATGTTTGGATGAGGGTTTTGTTACTTACTGTATGTTTATTATTTTCTTTTCCTGCTTTTCCCAGAAATAATACTGGATATTCTATTTCTCTTTGAGGGAAGTAGATACTGTTAATGTTATTTTGGGGTTTTTTTAAGCAAAAAACCCCTTTGGTTCCATCTTTTTTTGGGGGGGGTGGGGGAATGCTGTAATTAATGCTATACTACTTCTTATAAAATACTTCATGATCCATAATACTCTGTGTGCTATATTATACTCTAATTTAATTTTGCATGTGGTTTTTTTTTTACATGGAAGGCTTAATTCAAAGGAGCACAGAAAAAATTGCAGCAGAAGCCTCATTTTACATACACAGTGGTAAAGCCAGTACTGCAAACTGTGGGCTCTAGCCAGCTTCCTTTATGTTTTGCTGAAGCATAAGGAAGCAAAGTAAGGGGTTTTACAAGAGCATTTTATGTATAAAACCTGCTCAAAGCCAAGTACCTTAAAATGGAGTCTGTTGTAAGGTTGAGTTTTTAAGATGTCAGTTTCCTGCATCTCTGTCTCTTGTATCAAATAAGCTAATTGTAATTGCAGCTCTGCCTCCCATAGGAAGGCTTTTGTACCGAAAGAGCTAGCCTTACAACAGAGGGACTGACTGTAATTGTCTTCTTGATGTGACAGCAGGCATGACAATTTAAACTAGAGAGAATACTTGACAGAATGTCTCCATGAAAATACACTTTTTATTGAAACTAAAATACATTAAGGAGACCTACTAGTTAGGTGGGAGGTTTCGCTTTCTTTTTCTTCAATAAGGCAGATTTTATCCACAACCAGTCTGGAATGTAAGGATTCCTCTTCTTGCTGTACTCAATCAAGCAATCTGCCCAGCACCCAACTGCCCTCACACCAAACAAATGCCGTAACAACTCCAGACTCTTTGTGTGGATTTAACTGCTGTGTGGTGCTGACACAGCTTCTCTGGATTAGAGATCCTGGTGGCTCTTTTCTCCTTGCTTTCACCAATTGGTTGCATTGAAAAATGCCATCTTTCCAACTGAACCCTGGCTCTCATACATCTACTGAAAAACTGATCAAAATCTATACATCTCCATTTTCACATAACTAAAGGGGACAGCATTTCTTTTTACTGTGGAACAAAAAAGAACCTGAAAAGTGAGAGGGCTGCTGTAGAAGGTTGTGCTCCACATCCGACTTTCTTTCATGGTGTCCTGGTTTCAGCTGGGATAGAGTTAATTTTCTTCCTAGTAGCTATATTTCAGATTTAGCATAAGAATAATTTTGGTAATACACCAATCTTGTCATTGTTGCTGCGCAGCACTTACCCTAAGCCAAGGACGTTTCAGCCTATCGTGATGCCTTGACAGTGAGGAGGCTGGAGGCCACGAGAAGCTGGGATGGGACACAGGCAGGACAGCTAACCCCATCTGGCTGAAGGCATATTCCATACCACAGGATGTCATGATCAGCATATTAACTAGGGGGAAACCCTGCCAGGAGGGCCACTGCTCGGGAACTAGTGGGTATCCAGCCATTGGTGGTGAGCAGTTATTTTCATTTCCATTCGTTGCTTTACCTTTTTTGTCATTTTGCTTTTGTTGCAATTATTTTCTATTATTACTACTACTATTATTATTATTGTTATTATTATGTTATATTTCAATTGTTAAACTCTTCTTATCTCAACCCACAAGTTTTTTTTACCCTTTCAATTCTCTATCCCATCACACCAAAGGGGAAAGGAGCGAGCTGCTGTGTGGGGCTGAGATGCTGGCTGGGGTTAAACCACGACACAGGCAAAGTCAGCAAGCTGCATCCCTCTAAACTCACTGATGGGGGCAGAAAAAGCAGTCACTTTTGTTATACATCCTGTATTTTTTTCCTATGCAAAACCAGAAGACTTCAATGACTAGAAAGTGAGCTTGAAACCTCTTACAAGTACTTAAAAAGAAAAGCATAAGAAAGGAACTGACTATGATAAATACCAGGTGCCCATCAAGCTGCTCCATCACTCCTCCTCCTCAAATGGACAGAGGAGAAAATACAATTAAAGTCTTTTACGTTGCAGATAAGTACAATATTCACCAATTACCAACCAGCATGGGCAAAACAGACTCAGTTTGGAGAAATTAATTTCAGCTATTACCAGTCAAATCAGGGCAGAGTAATGAGAAAAAAACCCAAATTTTAAAGCCCCTTTTCCACCACCCCTCCCTTCTTCCAGGGCTCAACTTCTCTCCCAGATTCTCAACCAGTGGTACAGGGGGACAGGGAATGGAGTCTGCAGTCAGTTTATTGCACAGTCAGGTCATCCCACATTGTCACTGCTGTTGTTTTCTCCTCCGTGGGAGGATTCCTCACCCTCTTCCACTGCTCACATGTGGGGTCCCTCCCACAGTAGACAGTCCTCCACAAGCTTCTCCAAAGTGAGTTCTTCTCATGGGCTCCAGTTCATCATGAACTGCTCCAGCACAGGTCCCCCATGGTGTCACAAGTCCTGCCAGCAAACCTGCTCCTGCATGAGCTCCTCTCCCTCTGGAGACACTGTTCCTGCCAGGACCCTGTTCCAGCACAGGCTTTCCAGAGTCACAGCCTCCTTCAGGCATCCACCTGCTCTGGTGTGGGTCTCTCCATGGGCTGTAGGTAGGTTTCTGCTCCATCATGGACCTTCGTGGGCTCAGGACCACAGCTGTCTCACCATGATCTTCCCCATAGGCTGCAGGGGAACCTCAGCCCTCAGGCATGGAGCACCCCCTCCCCTTCCTCCGCCATTGGCTTTGATTTCTGCATAGTTGTTTCTTTCACTCTTCTCTCATAGCTGTGGTTGTGCAACAGGTTTTTTTCTCCTTTTAAATACACTGCCCCAGAGGTGGTACCACCATTGCTGATGGACTTGGCTTCCTGACTTACCGGGCTTAAAAGTAATTTTGAGCTGGGACTCTTCTGAAATATGAATTGTGGCACAAAAAAATAAAAAGGTGTTACGTGAGCTGGTCCAGTATATTTCTTTGGATACTACCAATTCTATTTCCTGCAACAGAGACAAGATCAATAGTGCTAAACAGCAGACATGATGCAAAAAATTTGATGTTACTCTTTTGCAGTAATAATTTAAAGCCAGTCAGAAAAAAAAAAAATTGATTCTATTCACACTTGCTGAATCTGCGAAACTGAAAATATCAGCAGAGATGCTGTTTCTCTGGATTCTTCAGGAATCCTTTCTGTGTTTCTGCTAGGGCATTTATCCCTGAGCCTATCAAGGAGGTTATATGGGATCTGGATTGCCAGGAAGCAATGGATCTGGAGCCTCCCCAGGGAATTACTGACCCTGCCGTCAGCAGTTTCAGCACTTAAATTTGCACCTCTGTTGAATGGATCTGCTGAATCTCCTGATGAGAACCACTGGAATTTCAACATGCCAGGCAGAGAAGCAGACAGTTTTGTGTTCCATCATTGGGCTGGCTGCCTGGCAAGGTTTCTGAGGAATTTGGGCTGCCATCCAGATTTGGCGGGTCTGGGCTGCTCAGCATTTGCACAGCAGGCAGGCTTTGTTAATGCCCTGGAACAGGAGTACCAGCCTAAGCTTTGACTGTAAAAAAAGAGTTAAGGGGAAAGAAACGATTTTCGATGAAGTTGGTTTGAAAATCAACTTCTGAAGTGTCCATGTAATGGAATTTGCTTGCCCAGACTAGTTCTTACACCTATTCACCACAGTATTTCCAGGTGCAGAGAGGCCCACATTTCAGCCACTTGCTGACATAAATGCCTTGCTGTTCCAAGGAAAGGCTCATTTCTATGAAGAGGAACTGGCAGACATAAATCCAGTGTGACTGAGAACAGGACCTCCTGTACATGAGCGGATAAACCTAACCACTAGGTAGTGGGAGAAAGGAGTTAATGGTTTTCTACAACATATATTATCAACTTTTAAATAAGGGCTAGTGCTACTTTATCACTTAATCTAGAAATTTTGGAATACTGTTACATATGGGATAAAACCCTCAACCCTTAAAAGTCAGGAAGCTGATTAGAAAATTTATCTTTTAGCCATCTTGCTGTTTGGTTATTAAAACCAAGCACTTGCAGCTACGCACGCTAACAGCAGGAGGATTTCCCATCTGTGGTGTAATTGCTTTTGTCAGTGTGTTTCCACCAAAAAGGTGCTGCTGTTTCACAGAGAATTTGTTCAGGGAGGTTCCTGGCACACCAACTGCTAACCACTGGTGTCCTGCCAAAGAAACACAAAACGTTGCCTCTCTACTCCGCAATAAACTTGCTAGGATTGTGCACCTGTAAAGGAAGGAAAGAGGGGAAGTAGGGGAAAACCTACAACAAATCATTTGCTATCAAACTTGTTTGGCTACAAGGTAAAATAGGTTGTGTTTTTTTCTAGTTTTTTGATAAATGAAAAAAACTTCCTCCCACTTAAATTCAGTTAGTTCATCCTCTCAGTCCTTTTTTAGCTCTATTGAGGGTTTTTAATCCTATAATACTATTTTTAAACAGAACCGTTTGGAAGCTCTGCATCTACTTTTCAAGCTGGAATCATGAACTATAACTTGAAACTAGTAATAAAATTTAGTGGTATTTTTTTTTCTCTGAAGTGATTTTTAGTAACTTAAAACCTTGCTTAAATACTTGTTAGAGCTTAAAGATGGACTGATGAGGTCAGTAGGTTTGACTTCTCTGGATTCCAGATAGGAAATTACACTTCAAGAAATTGCAGCCTTTCGGCCTTAGATCTCGCAAATATCTGTCCTAAAGTCTCAATGGGCAATATTCTCCTTATATTCCTTTGAATACATGTTTAGAACATCAGTTAAGTCTATCAGTGTTGTCAGGGCTTACACTCCTGCTATCTTCTTAAGACTGCCTCTCCAACAGCAGCTGTTCCAAGAGAAATGAAGGAGGAAGTACCAACACTAGACTCTGAGGAGGTACATGTTCTGCAGGAAGGGAGGAGTCTCAACACAGTTATCAAAACTGTATTTAGACTGTGTTTATTTGAAAAAAAAAGGAAATTTACTTAAGGGGAGCTATAATTTTGGGTAGTTTGTGCAGTGACATGTTGGTGCTTGCTCAGCCCCTGCAATCTCTATCCATAACTGACTGTGATATTTTCTTACAAGTGGTGAGGGTTTGGTATTACTAAAGAAGTGAGACCAGAAATAACATGAGAGACCTAACTGGCTGGAAATGCTTGCCTGTGTAGTGGTATTAATAACATGGTGTTCTGGCTATGGAATTTGGAGAAGGTGGGAAATTACAAACATTTGGTGAAATTTTGAGGCCATTGTGGTGCTTCCAAGTTCAGTTTGATCCTCTGCTGGAGAGAGTTCAAACCCACATCCCTCCTGCTGCCCTGGGTATCAGGGTATGGGCTGCTCTGCATGTTCCTGTAGCTTGTTCAAAGGTCAGTAGATGAAATGCCTAAAACATTCTTACAAGTAAGGACTCTTCCCCTCTGGTAAGTGTGATCATTACCTGGCTACTGAACCAAGCTGACACTTGTTTTCTCTTTGTTGTCAAATGAATCTTGAATCCTTTTTCTGTGCAGCAGAACAGCTGAAACAGGACGAAGCAGAATGAGTTCCAAAGCAGAATACCCTGTAATAATAAGAAGAATGGACCTCACTCAGCGCTTTGAGGTGACAGAGGAAGGTTCTGGACTGAAGATTATGACCTGGCAGAGGTACCACCTTACAGACTCCCAGATGTAGGATTTTTTTTGTCAGATTTTCCTGCTGGCTATCCCTAGTAATAAAAAGCTTTTTGTAAGGGCTCTGACATCTACTATTCAAGCAGCATGACACAACTCACAGACTTTCAAGACTGACCCAGAGTCCTTAGTATTTCATGCAACATGCTAGACCATAACCCCGCCTTTCCTGCCCCCTTCACCCCGCAAAATCAAAAGGTTCTCTGCACTGAGAATAAAACTTTTCACCAAGTGCTGTTGAAGATTTCATAAATATATTTTTTCTGTTTGCAAAAATGATGCAGCCTCAAGGTACTTTGAATTTTAAAGCAGGGTAAAAATTGGCAAAATTCTCACTGAATTCAGGAGTGCTGCCTTGATAGATTTAGTTTGAGAACCCTGAGGGTTGCATTTGCTTGGTCTGATATATTCTGACAAATATGACTTAACATTATTCTCGCAATTTTTTTTGTTTTCCTCTGGTGATTCATAGCTTAGAGTCTATTGTTAACATTGGATACATGCCACTTTCACCACTGAACATATTGCAGAAATCTAAAAACATTTCTGAAATATCTAGATGACAAAATTATTAAAAGCTCTTGATGATATGCAGTGTATTTGTAGCTCATGAGTGGGAGCATCCATTGCATACTAAACATCATTCAGAACTCATAGTTTATACGCCCATTTGCTTACCGAGAAAAGGCTTTTGCTATGTGGGGTTTTCTTTTTAATATTTTAAGTTAACAAGGTAAGTCACTTGCTTCACGTGGGAAACAGATGTGTGCTGGAAAAGGCAATTCTCTTAACAAGGAAAGGATGTCAATAAGGCATTGTTGTTATAGTAAGTGTATATGATGTTCAGAAATGCCTATTGTCCCAAGGCAGTAGAATGTTTCCCCCTCTGGATTTCTCTGTCTGCCCCAGATTTAGCTCTTACTCTGATAAACTGAGGTCAGTCAAGTTTCCCAGAGAGTGCCCATGATGAAGGAGTGTCTGCTTCCTCCCTTTGCTTTTTAAGCCTCTCCAGAGCAAGAAGGCTCCACTTTGTGTAGCAAAACAATAGCAATCTCTCCTTCTCTGTGACTAAATCCTCCTACCAATATATTTCCATCTGAATACTCTTAAATGTTAACGTGGACCAATCAGGTGTTTTTTCTCCCACACGAGAGTGCACAACTAACTATTGTATTTATCTGTCTTCAGGGGTTTTGTACTCTGGACACTGACTGTAGTGTCTGAGAGCCGTCTACATCCTTCAATCAAAAAATTGAAATCACTCTGTATTTAGTGGTTTAAAGGTTGTCACTTTAGTTGGAACTGTAAGAGAAAGATAATTTCATGACGTTGGCAAAGATTAGAAGTAAAAATAAGCAACAGTCTAGCAGTGGCTGAAATGCCTGAGGGTCTCATGGCTTCCATAAAGACGCTCCATGCTTCTGATTTATGTTCTGGTTAAAAATTACTCATCTTGAAAGCTAGAATCAGAGTCTCTGAACAGAAGTGTGGTGTGTATTCAGCAGCCTCTGGACGGATGAGAGGCACAGCAGTGCTGTGTGTGCAACCCTCATCCCTTCAGGTGCTGGCTTTTTCTGTGCATGAGAATGGTCCTTTGACTGCACTGTAATCAAGGTGTGCAACGATCCTGAGACCAACTCTGCTGGTAAGAGCTTGGTGCTAATAATGCTGAGGCCGTGGGTTTGATCCCTGTATGGACTATTCACTTAAGAGTTGGACTTGATAATCCTTGTGGGGCCCTTCCAACTCTGTTTCTGTAATTGCAGCCATCTAGACATGGCCTTGGTGTGTGAAGCCTAAAGAAGTCCCAGTAGCTGTTTAATCCTGTCTGAGAACCTGGTGTATATTTGATTGCTGAAACCTAAGCTGCTGTAGCTGTTTTGTTATCATTTCCTTGGCTAGGCAAATCAAAGTTACTATGATTATAAGGAAGAGTTTCTGGTGCAGAGGTATCTTGTAAAAGGCCTCAATTTCCCTGTCTTGATTTAGTCTTTCCTATCCAGTTACTAAGGGTCTGACTATTTTATTAAAAGCAGCCCTGGGATATGATGTCATTGTTCGTTACTGAGGAAAGGCTCATGAGAAAAGATGGGTCTTGCATTATGCTCTAAAAATAGTAAAGGTCACTCCCGTCAACAAAAGATAAGATTTTTCAAGTTAAGGAAAACCCCATGTAATCTCACACAGACAGAGCAGACAAAACCAAGGCAAAGTGCAGGAAATACACCAACAAAGTCCAATTGTGGGAAAAGAGATTCAAAGTACTTAACACTATGTTAATGAGAATATCTTTTCCATAAAACGTTTACTAAAATTCAAAGTTTTCTGACAGAAACTTTACAATAATTCTGTAAAACTCTTGGCTTTGGGAAAGGTTGAATTCAGCTAGAGCTAAAGAAATTAGTATCAGAATATCCTTACAAAGTACTCCAAACAAAATTATTGGAGTTCCTTCTCTCCTATGAAGAGTTTCAGTTTTCCAGTTTTATTTCCAAGGAAACAAAACAACTGTCAAGTTCTGGTATCAACAATTTCTCAGAATGAAGTAGTATACAAAATTCATGTGATTAGGGGAAAAAAAAACCCCTAAATATCCTTATTCTCATAACCAAGGATTCCTTGATCAGCTCTTCAGTTTTTGGAGCAGTATAAATAAATGAATTTTAGAGGAGGCAAGAGAGAAACATCAAGCAAATATGTCAATAAGCCCCACTAAAGGTAGAAGAATCATCATTTTAATTTTGAGCATTAAATTTGGGCTTAATCATCTCAGTAGGATGCAGCTGAACTACCCTTCATCGCAAGACAAGTGGAGACAAGTAAGGACAAGACCATGCCCACTAAAGCAGTGTAACAGCCTAGCACAGTGGAAGGAAAGGTGTCTGCAGCACTCTGTGTGTGGAGGGTACCATGAAGAGCAGAGGCAGTGGAAGTGAAGAAGAGAGAATGCAATGGGAACTTGTGAAACTGCCACCAGAATCCAAATCTCTGTAGACCACAAATTAGCAAAGGTGCGATTCTGCACGGAGGCAGAGTTCAATAACAAGGTCTAAAAAGTAGGTCACATGCCAGCATTAATATGGGCCCATGTTAGCACCTGAAGATCTAAAGAGTCTGGATACTTGGAGGAATGGGAGGGAGGGAAAGTTGTCTGGTTGTGTTAGTGCAATGAACCATGTGCTACATGGCTTATGCAAAAACTTCTTTTTTAGGCTTGTTTGACCTTCACAGTATCCAAACTTATTTTGAGTACAATAAGCTTCTGATAAATATTTATTGGTATTATATATCAAGTAAACATTTTTATGGGGTAAAGAGGAAAGTGTTTTACACATATTTTAATATCTTTTGAAGTAAAAATCATGGTGAAAACAAAACAAAAATTACATTATAGCAAATTTCCCATAAATTTAGTATTTTATATGACTGGGAAATCTGTAGTAGAAAACATTTTTCTGAATTTGGAAAAGTGATGCAGATTTTTAATGGAAGTATCGGAGTATAAAAGTGATTGATGGCAATTTTCAATTCTAGCTTCTCTCTGATGATACTTGAAGGTATTGACTGCTGCTACTGATTTCTGTGGATACTGCTGTTCTAGGATTCACTAGAATAATTCACTTTCAATAAGAAAGACAGTGATTTTTTTCTTTTCTTTCTAGAAAACCAGTTATAGCTGTCAACATCAGCTAAGTATTATGGATAATTTCAGATAAAAAAAACTAATTTATTTTTCAGAATTCCAGACTATTCCCAAATTTTCTGGGTATGTTTCCACTGTTTTAATGTTCTGAGGTTTGTGTATACATATGTGTCCTAACACATTGTCTCTCTAATGCCCCAAACTCCAGCTGAGTTTGCCCCACGAAAGGTTTGCCTTGACTTAAACATTCAGAAAGCAAACCATTAGCAAAGTAGTTCAAGATACTGAATCCTGGATTTGTATTTCTTATGAGCGTAAGGCATACAGTATTACCAGTTTCTAGGGATTCTAAAGGCAAGCAGGAAACTCAAGAGTGTGCTGGTTCTAGAGAAATTTGCCAAAACAAGTATCTCAAAGGTTTTTCTGTCAGCGCCTCTGCCAGAGAGAACCTCTGAGAAGATCCGTACTTCGACCTACTGCTGATAGCAATTAGGGATGCTAACTCTTGAAAATGCATACCAATATGCAAATTTCTGACTCTCACCAGGATAGGAGCAAGATGTCCTAAGTATGATTTCTGAACTGGTTTATTTTAGCTTCCTTTTTGGTAAAATGAGAAATGTTGACACTTCTGAACTTTCCACCTTTCCCTGTTCATTGCAAAAGTAGCTAAGGTGTAAACAATTGTGTGCAAATCAATGCAACCAACACAGCCTGGGTAAAGATAGAAACAGAGGTTTTTGTTCTTTGTTATCTTTGGCTGTAGTAAACCTTGTGTTGCATGTTGTAATTATTGCTTGGATGCTGAGGATTTTTGGCCACAAACTTTATACTACCAATTACTACAGGAAGGAAAATATATGCTTGAAATGTCTGAAATTTAATTTCTTCTACTTCTCATTGAGGGAAAACAAAAAAACCTAAGAGTAGGGGCATACTGATAGATGGAGAAAAAAATTAAACCAGGCATGTTGGTGGTATTACCTGGGAAAACAGAGTGTCATGATTAATCTAAAAAATATAATCTGAAAACCCAGAACAGAGTTTCTTTAAAAATATTACTTTCTTCTTTCTTTCTTATTCCTTTCGATTTTAGTATCTCTTCACAAGCTAAATATACTATGCTGTTTTATGAGTTGAAAGGAACTGCTTACAAAAATGAGGAAAAGCTACGAAGTTATTGAAAAATGTATGGGATCTTTTCAGGATGGCAGGTACGCTAAACTAACTGGTATAATTTTAAGCAGGTATGTCAATGATCACTTTAAAAAAATAGCCAGCTAATGCATATCTATATGGGTTTAAAGAAAAGGCATTAGCAGCTGAAAAGTGAAATAGTTTTCTTGGGATTTTAAACATGATAAAACATAAGGGAAAATTAAAGAATATCTTTCCATGGGTCACAGGAATTTTATCTATAAATAGAGCGTGCATTTGTTTCATAGCTAGCAGACTGAAGAAAACAACTCTTGGTGCAGAACTGCTGTAGAGAAAAGGCAGAGTGAACTGCACTGGTGCAAGTTGTACATCTACACCATAATGCTGTTCCTGGGGCTGGAAAAGTCTAACTAGAAAATGCATTACCTCTTGAAATTTTTCTTCTCAGCAACTACTGAGAATTTTACAAATAAAGTCTCAATTTTCCAAGCAGCCTGAAAAAATTAGTCACATGTCTAAAGTTTCAATAAGTTGCTGTGGAGCAATACCAAGATCTTGTGTGAACTAAGTATCTTCACACTTATTTCCAAGATAGTGAAAGTGGCAGTTCAACCCAGATGCTAAAATTCTTGGTTTAGTCCCATTTTATGCAAGAAAATAATTAGAAGACCAATAGGTCTTCTATTGAATATTAAAAAGAAATAATAAAGAAGTACCATAACAAATGTGGAATATTTTTGTGTTATTCATGAGCATAATTCATTTAAGAAAAGAACTTGCAGCTACAGAAATTCAAAATCCATGGGACTGTCACTTTCTGGTAAGCTAAACTTAATTTTGTATACAGAAACTTGTGTATAAATGTGCTGGTGGTTTTTTGTCAGTTGGTGTACAGCTTTTATACAGAATAACAAAGTGCTGCTGCTAAAGACACTGATATAACGGCGCTTGCACCAGTTGTTCATGATTCTTCCAGTCAAACTACTTACAACATTGTAGGGGCAGAATATGCACTTGATGATTTGCTTCCTTTAATGGGTTGTTAATATGTTGACTCTAACTTTTTGCAAATGACTCGATTTGTCAAACACTGCTTTGGGCTAAAAAATAAATAAATCTGTCCATGCACATTCACATTTCTCGAACTGGTTCCACTGAGGAAGTAATTTAGTTAAAATTTGCATGTTTCTAACCCCTAGTCTTGATGGGACCTGCCAAGCAGGTGCCCACCACCCTACTCCCAGACTGCCACATCGTGATCCCTCCAGAACTGCCTAAAGGGATGTGATTGCTGTTGTGCTGGGCTATCTGGCACACAGAGAACATACTGTGCAAGAGAGTAGTTTCAACTGTTTTTCTGTTCTTTATGGAAGTTTCCATACCTGAGCTGCCTTTAAATCATCACTTACTTCCAAAGTTTTTTTGTGGTTTAAAAAGCATCACTTAACACATGCAATTAGGTCTCTCAGCTTACCTTGATTGACCTTTGGGAGGAAGAATTTGCTTAAGAAAGACACACCCCATTTTAGATTCATCTGAGAATAAAAATATCTTCCAGGCTCCCCTGTAGCCTGTGAGGAAAGAACTTAATGATTTGCAATGCCCTTACTCGCACTGCTACATTCACAGGCAGCTCAGGAAAATGCTTTTCTTGCATGGCAAGTTATTGCAAATAGCAATCACATGTTGAAGGTGCTTTATAATTAGTGGTGACTAACAACCATAACTCTTTGGCTCTGATTTCAGTTTATTCTATGGTTTTTATTCACCAAGAAACACATGGACAGTTGTATCTCAAATCTTGGCTCTTAATAAAATCCATGGAGGGAAGTTCAGAGCTTAAGCTGAGAATGTGAATGTTTTCTCTGCCTAACAGAGAGCTCTGCTCTGCAAAGGGTGAATCTGGGAAGATCAGTCAGCAACATATCAGCAGCAATGCTGGCTGCAGTACTGGGGATCTGGTGGTCACCAAATTATTTATTATAATTGTTCCAAACCCATATCTGGGAACTGTGCAAGAAGCAGAAAAACTTGGGGGTTGGTAGCATGCACATGCATCATGATAGTATGCATCTCTGGTAGTTTGTTTGTCCGAGGTGGAAACTGCCTTAACCTGTTAAGTAATTGGTCTCTCAGCAAACTTCAAATTAGTAATATTTATGGCAGCCTGTCTTGCTGCAAACAGAAATAACAATTTTGGCTTAAAGCAATAATATACAGATGTATCCTAGGACTCCTAACTCCTTTGCAAAATAAATAATTACATAAATTATACCAAGGCTTCAACTGCTTCGAGGCTTTTGTTACTTTGTTATATATTTTATTGTCTTGACTTCTGTCTGAGCTGAAGTGATTAAAATCCTACTCTGTTCCTAAGACAGCTAAGATTCAGTCAATTGAGGCAATGTACAATTCATGTCTGACAGACATGTTAAATGTCATTAGCATATAAATCAATCCAAATCATGTAAAAAATTTCTCTGTTGGACAGGTAGAAACATCTTCAACTGGATGTCTAAAGGCAAAGAGGAAAATAGAGCATGTCTCCAGAATGCTGATATTGTCCAGGTTTTATGTGAAAGAAAAGCAAAATACAAGGTAGTGTTATTCTGTCCTCTCTTTGTTCTTCCAGGACTATTTGTAGCTTTTTTGGTTGGAAGTTTTTCGTCACATGGAATAGGCTCTCAATCCATCCGGCATGTGCTTCATGTATCTTGGGCAGAAGTGCTTAAAGTAAGTACTGCCTTTCCCTCCCACGTCCAGAAACTGTCTTGTTTTATTTTAGTCTTTTGTATCAAAATATGTGTTATGTCATCTATCTTTATCCTAGAATTAGCAACTTATTTCATTAATGTGTATAAGACCTGCAGACAGGAGGTGATTAATGCTTGTTACCTCTCATTAATTTATATTACGTACATACATACTGTATCAGAAAACCAACCCTTTAATTCTGATCTCTCTAGAAAATTCAAAGGCAATCCTGATTACAACTCAGCTATCAGTTATTGAGCAAATCATGCCTACACTGGAACCAATCCAATTGCTTAGATTGCTTGTCACTTGCACAAGCTGAACTGTGTGCCAGATAGAGCAGCATTTTATGAGTGTACTAAGTGCTATGTAAATAGATCAGAGTTAAATGGGTAGGGGAGATAATTTTTTAATGACAGATCAATAGATTCCTAAGTGCATTTCTTAGCATGAAATACCATTTTGCTGAGAGCTTTGTTGTCCTGGCAGTGTCTGATACACAGTGAGGGACGTTCTTTGTATTATCATAGTCAATTTCAGCTCCTGGTATTTTTATTTCTGACTCTCCCCAACTACACTCTTCTGTGTGTTTGCTACCAATGTTTCTCTGCGCTACTTGCAGATTCAATTTTATTTTTTTCCTCTAAATTCATATTTCTTAGAGCTTAATTAATGTCTCACAAAGTTTCTGAAAACAGAGTTAGTTAAATGTTAGGAAACGTATCTAAACCCATCCCAGCAGATGAATGACACCTGGGTTAGATATTTGCAAGCTCCCTTATTCATTTTCACTGTGAAATTGTTAAGGTACTGACCAAATATTTTATTCAAGTTCTCAGAACTTCTCATAAGAGGCTCATAACTTGACTTATTTTATTAAAACTTTTAAGAAATATATGAGATGAACTTAAAGAGTGAGTGAATTGTCCAAATACATGGAACCTAAAAATTAAATTTAAACTCCTTAGAATTGAGTTTAGCTACATTTACTTCTCTTTCTCAGAGTCACTTGGTGTTTTGGCAGAATTGAACATCATTTAATAGAAAGCATTCAGCATGTAATATTAGAGGTACCCATAAGCTTGATAGAGGTAAAGGCTCCTTGGGGCCAGATTGGCTAGCCTCTGTAAAGTGCTAATAAAGCTGTGCCACGCTGCGTGACTAAATTAGCTGTGCAGAGTTAAACTCTCCGTGGGACTTGCTCAGTGAACCTTTATGTCCCAGAGAAGCAGTCTTTGATCAGATCTCTGCTGTTGGGAGTCCCCATACATGGGCTGATGGAGGATACCATTTGGCTAACCTTTTTCAGCTTAGTTTAATTTTTCAGAGAAGCCTCATTTTAAACACTGAGACCCAGCAGCTCTGGGGCTGGGCAAACCTGATCTGGGAATGTGTGCCAGCTGCTACAAAGAGAGCTTTAATTTACCACTTATTTCCATGAGCTTTCTGTTCCCTGCCTGCAACTGCACAGATGGACAGATTCCTTGAAGACAGAGTTTTCTGGATGGATTACATCCCATGTGATGTGCTAGACTTCTTTACCTCTTTGATCTGCTCTGGTGCAACACAGGAGCAACTAGCCTTGGCTAATCATGGCAGACAGGATAATCAGGAAGCCTGGAAATGAAAATCAGAACTTAATGCCTTTTTATTCAGTGAGTTAATATTGAATGAATAACTAAAGTGTTTTGATAGAAAAAAGTCTCAAACTTTCATTTACTTCTTTTTCTTTTCTTTAATGGTTACTCCAAAAAGCTCCATGTACTACAGTTACTTTCATGACCAAGCAAGGGAGTGTCAGAGGTCCCTTGTTTATTTTATTCTGTTGCATTTCTTTCATCATCTTTTGGAAGAATTTCTAGCTTAATGTGTCTCTTAGTACGTATTTCTTCTCAAATTTTAATTTATGCCTCTCCTAATGAAGTTCTCGAGACTCTTCAGCTGCATGTGACAAGAGTTTCCTGAATGCTAACCTGGGGCTGTGTCCTTTTGTGGATCATGGTAATTGTGAGATGACTTACAAGAATGTTAAGTATTTGCATTTTGCTTTAGGAAGCATACCAGACTGTCATTTCAAATCTCTGAGGAAACATAGGTATGTCACCATTCATCTGTGCTTTATTTCAGTACTTCCTACTGAGAGGAATTAACCTGGATTCTGTACTAAATGAGGCTATCCCTCCACTATGGTAACAAATATAACAACACCACTTCTGGTGTTTCCATGATTTTAAAAGAAAATGCATGGCCACAAAACCTGCATATCGAGAGGGGTGATGATTCTGGCAGCAATATCCAATCTCACACTTTAATGCTCTTTCCAGTGATGAATTTGTGGCTGTAGATATGTTCACATCTGATCTTAAACTATGTTATTATGTTAGTTTACTACACAGGATGAGGGACAAAGAGAAAAATCAGTATGATCATCACAGTACAAATGTAAAATATTCCATATCAAACCACTTATCCAAACAAACATCTCTAAGCACTTTTGTCTACTGTTCTGATATTAAACTGCATATGCCTCATAATCTAGCCCTTCTGAATTACTCTTTCAATTTCTGAATGCAATAAAAAAATGCATCTGTAAAACAGAAGTAATTGTCTTAGCTCCTTAAATATACTGGGGGGAAAAGTATATTTATATTAGAGTGTCCATTCAATGGTTGTTTGAAGAAGTCATAAAAGCAGATAAAGGATACACTGTCAGCAGTATAAAGGAGTCCTCCCCTCTTGAGGTCAATTGAAATGTAAAGAAAAGGTGACTGGCAATATTTATGCCAGAGACAATAAACAGAAACAGGCCCACCAGGCTTGATTGCTCAAAGGACTTCAGAGGACAGAAATAGCAGGAGTTATGGCACACCTGTTTCCACAAGATGCCCAAAATGCCTATAAAAAAACTGTGATATATAAAGAGGTAGAAAATATAGTCAAGGTTTCATTGCCACTCAGGGCCCCATGAAGATATGCTAATTCAGTAAGGAGTCCAAATCTTTACCAATATCCAGCTATACTGATTTTTGAATCCTATCTTACAACATGAGCCTGCTTAACAGGCTCATGATCCCCTGAGTCTCTGCTTTAATTTAACAGATCAGGCCAGCAGGGCAGCACTGAGGCAAGGCATGCTTTGGCCATCGGACCCTTCAAGGGTAGACCATGCTACAGTAACTTTTCCAAGGAAAGTTGTACCAGTTGTTTGAATCCATACACTTGTCTCCTTTTAAATCAAGACTAAGTTCAATTCATACAGATAAAACATCTATTTAAAGTATATTACCCACTTTCAGCCCCAACACCCAAACAGGCGAGCTTGTTAAAGAGTCTCTATTCCCATGTGCAGAATGCAGGGAAATGTATGAATCACAGCATCACAAAACAGGCTAGATCAGATCCAAGTATGAAGGTTGTACAGTCCCACCCCACTGCTCAAAGCAGGACCAGATACATCACACTGCTCATGACCACTTCCAATTAGTTTTTGAGCATTTCCAAAGAAGAAGACTGAAGACCCACAGGTCATCTGTTCCAATGTTTGGTCCCATCATCTTTAGTCTACATATATTTTCATGTATTTGACTTTGTGCCCATTGCCTCCCGTCTCCACTCCCTCAAGAACAGATTCCCTTCTCCTTTAGTGTGTCTCTCCCATCTTACTAGGACTCTATATACACTGATAAGGTCTCCCCTGAGCCTTCTCTTCTCCAGTCTAAACAGTCCCAGATCTCTCTGTCCCTGTATGGCAGATGCTCCTAGCTTCAAGCTCTTAATCTCTTTCCTGGCCCTGCACTGGACTCATCCCAGCAGACCCATGTGTCTTTTGTATTGGTGAGCACAGAACCGGACGCAGCATTGTAGGTGTGCCTCGCCAATGCTGAGCACAGGGAAAGGATCACATCCCTCAACCTGCAGCGCCTTTCCTAAAGCAGTCCATGGTGCTTTTGACTGTATTTGTCCAAAGGGCTCGTGTTCACCTTCACATCTACCAAGACCACCAAGTCCTTCTCTGCAGAGCTGATTTTCAGCTTGATGAGATCAAACGACTTAATCAAAGTAGATGTGGTATTGCCCAGGGTTATCATGTGTATAACTCTCTATAAAATTGATCATTGCTGCAAATACTGAAATAAATGTGTGTAAACAATACAAAACTGCTAACTGCTAACAGTAAAATGAAGGGTTTATGCTCAGTACTACACTTTCAGATGTTAACAACTTCCAAAATAACCATTTCCAAACATACAAAGTACAAAATAGTTTTAACTACTAGGGTATTGGGATGCGAAGTAACTTAAATTGTTGAGTATGCTTTGCCACAAACACTGTAATTTATCTTAAGAGTTTACCTGCAGCTCTGGCAAATCACTTTTTCAGTGGAATCTTACTTTATTCTTTTGATATCAAAAGATAAGTATTCCCTACATGTCTTCTGGTGGTGACTTTCCAGACTGATTTCTACTGAGCCACCATCTAGGCATTTCATGTAAAATGGGGACAGCAAATGTGGGGAAAAAAGTATCTTCAAGAAATATCAACATTATGTGTTATGCTATTTAAAGCAAATTTAAAAAGTGGAAACCAAAAGCCATTCACAACCACCCCATATACCCTTTAAAGAAAGGATAGAAAGAATACTAAAATGCATTTAATTTTTGAAAAGAAAACCCACATGTATCTACTGCTTTGATGTGGTAGGGCAGACAGAGGAAGTCCTGAACTTTTCCTCCCCTTAAGAGACGGCACCAGCATTCGGGTAAGAACCACTGGCTCCCAACACAGGTCTGCCTCAGCATATACTCATGCTGCTGCTGAGAGTTTCAGGTGTCAAGAGACTTCCACCTACTTCTTGTGTTTAGTTGCTTTGATATCTTTCAAACAGAAATAGAAAGGGCAAACCCACACGATCTGTGTAGGGAACATAGGCAGATGGATAAGGGTTGAACTGCAACCTCCTAAGCTTGGTAGCTGGAGCTCATGGTACAATCTGTTCTGTGAAACATCCTTTCCCATGTTATTTCTGGCTGTTTCTGCAATGCATCATCAAATGCTATTCATACTATGAAGCACAATGATTGCATTGCTCTTTAATTCCCCTCAAGCTTGCCGTGACTGTTGATTAAACAGTATGTGGGCTATGATTAGCTTCAATGTAGAATACAAAATTGACTCCTACCTGCTCAGGAGGAGCACCATAGCAGACAGTGCTTTGGTTTTTTCCTCTTGAACCGTGCCATCAGTTCTAGGATCATTAATGTAATAGTCATGTAAATATAAACATAAGCCACTAAAAAGATGGAATTTGTCTTCTTTTTGGTCAGAATCATAAAAAATGAAAATATTTTAGACCTTACCTCAAGTTTCAAAATCATTTAGTCTTTACAACTGCTGCTGTTACAGTGATACTTGTCTCTTCCTTTCAGCATTTCCCCATTCTCCTCCTTTCTCCCCAGAGAAGTACCAGACAGATACAGTTCAGCAAGTTCTGTTGTGATTTTTCTGGCTTCCGATAGCTTTGGCCTGTAAATATCCTTGGTATCTACTGGCAGTTCATCTTACTCTGGGTGCTTTTCTCTTAGTGTCTATCTCATACTTGGTGTCTAGGTCTCATGATATCTGTAGGAGCTTTCAACAAGACTCCGACAAAATCTCGTCAAAATTTACGTTTTGTTAAAATTGAGTGGCCTGTTCAATGGATAAGAAAGTGATTGGACAGTCATATCCAGAGGGCAGTGGGGGACAGCTGAGTGTTGTGATAGATATTGGTGACAAGGGATGTCTCTCAGGGGTCCATATGGGGACCAGTGTTTTTTAATGTCTTCATCAATGGCATGGACAAAGAGATCGAGGGCCCCCTTGGCAAGTTTGCCAGTGACACTGGGCTGAGTGGTGCTGTTGACCCTGCTAAAAAGACAGGATGCCATCCAGAGGGACCTGGACCAGCTCAAGAAGTGGGACCATGGAGCCTCATGAAGTTTAACAAGACCAAGTGCAAGGTGGTGCACCTGGGTCAGGTCAAACTGTGGTATCAATACAGCCTGGGGAATGAAGGGATTGGGAACAGCTCTGCCAGGAAGGACCCTGGGGGTTCTGCTGGGTGAAAATCCCAACATGACCCAGCCATGTGCACTCACTCACAGCCCAGAGAGCCAAATGTGTCCTGGGCTGCATCCAGAGCAGTGTGGGCAGCAGGGCCAGGGAGGGGATTCTGCCCCTCTGCTCTGCTCTGCTGAGACCCCACCTGCAGTGCTGCATCCAGCTCTGGGATCTCAGCACAGGAAGGACATGGACCTGTTGGAGTGAAGGCCACGAAAAAGATGATTATCTGATATGAAGACAGACTGAGAGAGTTGGGACTGCTCAATCTGAAGAAGTCTTCAGGGACACCTTACGGCAACCTTCCAGGACCTAAAGGAAGCCTACAAGAACATTGCAGAGGGACATTTTTTTAAGGGTATCTAGTGATAGGAAAAGGCGAACTGGCTTTAAACTGAAAGAAAACAGATTTAGATTAGACATTAGGAAGAAATTCTTTACTGTGAGGTTGCTGAGGCACTGAAACAGTTTCCCCAGAGAAGTTGAGGATGTCTCACCCCCAGAAAGGCCAGGCTGGATGGGGTTTTGAGCAACTTGGTCTAGTGGAAGGTGTCCCTGCCTCCTGCATCAACCACCAACAAAACAGGAGAACAACATAAGAGAAACCAGTGGCTGGAAGTGAACCCACATAAACTGAAGACAGGCACATTTTTAAAACATTAAACTCATGTTTTAAACAGTGAGAACATTTAATCATTGGAGCGAAGTTTCAAGTGAAGTGATAAATGATTCGTTTTGTTTTATCTTCAAACACAGGCTGCTTTTCTGGCATGTACTTTAACATGTACAAGCTATATGTCACAGCAGGGCAAGTTATCCTGTGCTCTGAGCAGGGATAAGGGAGAGAAATTTAATGTTTGTGATATAGGGAGATTAGGGAAAATTACGCTCATTCTTCTTTAATCCCATCTGTGAATTAATATGAGTGTGATTGCATGCACAAAAATGAGCACACCATGTCTGACTTGGTCATTTTTATGCTGCCAGTTTCATTTGTGGGTACATATTCTGAACATCTGTATTCTTTCTTTGCTTCACAGGGGTCACAAAGTCACTTTACAGTGACCCCTCCCCCCCTTAGTCTCAAGGGAAGAACTTCAGAACAAAGCACTGGTCTGCAAGAGATCACTAAGAATTTCTGTCTCTTAAAAAAATCTTTTGAATCGTAAACTCATCCTCATTCTGGAAATTCATTAGTGAATGTTTATTTAGTATAATGGCTCCGTTACTTTCTCATTATTAAAAAGTTCCTTCCAAAGTACTACAGTGTTTCTGTCTGGACACTATGGAGTAGCTCATATTTCTGTTCTGTTTGATGTGCCAATTTTTAAACATGACTTCTGAGATCCTGAAATGTGCCACAATATAAGAATCAGCACAGCGACAATTATTGGAAACTTGCACTGGCACTGAGGTATTGTAAAATACGGTATTGATTCTAATTATTGTCTGTAGCATTTCCAACACTAGAATCCCAAATTTTCTAGGCAGAATAATAACACTTAGTAGAACGGAAAGAACTCTTCCAGTTTCTACTTTCCATTAACAGCCAATATTGCTATTTTCTTGCTCTTCATCTTTCCTGTTAGGTTGGAACAAAACAAAACCCAAGAAACAGCAATTTTAATTTTTAGGACAGGGCCTTGTTTTCTGAAAAAAATGAAGCCAAATAACTTAATCATTAAAAAAGACACTCACTGAGACCAACTAAATTCACAGCCATTGTTGCATTGTAACACTGACAAAACCAGATGGTAAAGTTCTGAAAAATCTTAAACTCCATGAGAAATGGACTTTTCAAAGTGGTTTTATGAAGACATTAACCAGGTTTACATTGTTTTCTTATGGTAATTTTGCTAAAAATCAACTAGTTTCCTTCAGCTAAAACTACTTTTATTCAGACAAAAGAGAAACATATCAATAAACTACATTTTAAGCCAATGCAAATGGATTTAGTTGTTTTGAAGTCAATAGATTTATCCCAATTTCTATTAGTTAAGGATGAAGTGAAACTGTCCACTACTAAAAATGCCTACCTTACCTCTTTTAAGTCGCTGGAGCTGCTCAGAAAACATCATATTCTATTACTTTTCATAACTGCATTTATTGCAGTGTTTTGCCTAAGCAGGATATTCTAACAATTGTATGGGCTGCATGTCCAGCAACCAAGTGTGCTGCCTACTTTTGGTTATTTCTAACATTCACTCTTTACCATCCATCGCTCCTCTTAGCCTTTCAAGGAGATGTTTGAACAAAAAAAATACTAGCTGTCTTCAAAAACTCCCTGTAAGCAATGAAAGCAGTCCTTAAATCTTGGTAGCAGAGGGAATCTACAAAGGAGGTATAGTATTTCTCTGAATCCTCAACTATGTTTTATCTCATGATGTGTGCATTCAACAGTACAATGTGAGGGCTGAGCATTCTTGTGTGGCAAGTCATGACTTAATGTTTTCTTAACTTTCCCCTCTGTCTTTTAATGCGTTTCTGTGTACTTCATGAAGTTCCCCTTTCCAAAGGTTTTCATCTCCTACAGCCACGCATTCAGTAGCAACAGCTTGGAGAGCTGCAAAGAGAATAACTTTTCATCAGGAATTGATCTAGACTCCCCATTGACCGGTGACAGTAGTGGGGAGTAGTTGAGTTGAAGGGGTTAATTCTCCACGTGTTCTAGTTACCAAAAATGTGCAGTGGTTTCTTTGATAAAGTCTCTTCAAATAGGTGTCGGTTTCCAATGCAGAAAAAAGTGGAAGAAGCAAAAGAGAAGGAGCTTGGGAATTTCTCCATGGTGAGTTTAGTGCAATTTCTTACTGACGAGTTCTTTTGCCATACGTCAAGTCCTGTGTTCGTTTATGAGCCCCTCACTCCAAGAAAGACAGTGAGGTCCTGGAGTGAGTCTGGAGAAGGCCCACAGAACTAGTGAAGGGTCTGGAGCACAGGTCCTATGAGGAGGGGCTGAGGGAGCTGGGTTCTCTAGCCTGGAAAAAAGGAGGCTCAGGGGTGACCCTATCACCCTCTACATCTGCCTGAAAGGAGGCTGTGGCCAGGTGAGGGTCAGTCTCTTCTCTCAGGTAACGAGAGGAAAAAAAGAAAGTGGCCTTAAGATGCAAAAGGAGAGGTTTAAATTAGATATCAGGGAATTTTTTTTCTCACAGAAAGGTTTGTAAGGCATTGGAAAAGTCTTCTCAGGGAAGTGGTGGAGTCATCATCCCCAGAAGTGTTCATAAAACATGTGGATATGGCACTTGAGGACATGGTTTAATGGTGAACATGATGGTGGTGCTATGCTGACAGTTGTATTTGATGACCTTAAAGGTCTTTTCCAGCGTTTATGATTCTGTGATTTTGCTACTTATGAAGCAAGCAACAGCTTCACCATCTCAAGAGACCAGATCACTACATCCTTTACCCATGGCATGACCAGATAAAAGAGATACTTAGATAGCAAAAGCCTGCTTTGATATGGATGACAAATCTCAGCCTCCCAGTTATCTCAATGTCAGCCGGTATTGTCTATGTATGATGTACACAGCATTCAACGGTTCTCATAAATAAATAAAAGACATCCATGTTCCAATCCCACTCGTCCATGTATTGACTTGTATTCATACATGTTCTGTAATCAACCTGCGTGAAAAATTAAACTCACTGCTTCTTCTGCAAAGGACACTTTAAATATGTGAAGGAAGAAAAGCAGAGGAAAATTGCAACATGCTCTCCAGACCAAATTCGTTAGTTAGCTAATTTCAGAACACATCTTTATACCTTGGTGCTTTAGGAGAGGGTGGATATAACTGTAGACTTAGGGGACGATAAGTACCAATGACTGTCGTGGAACACATTTGTCTGAGAAAACTTGTCCCTACACTTCCACCGATGCAGTGTGGGCTCTCAGCCTCCCCAGCTGCCAAATAAATCCTGCAGGATGTCACATGCAGAGTGGCTGTTTCCTGATAGGCAATGCCCTGTGACCCTTGGCAGCAGGAGCCTCTTTCCCTTCAGTCTTACTGGGCTGCTTTGTGTCCTCTCTGGGTGAGAGTTGAGAATGTTGCTCCCTTGGAAGGTCTTGGACTAAACCCCCAGGTAGGAAGGAAGTGATGTGCAGCGTCTTTTGTCAGAGATAAAATGCAATTAGCCTGGAGGATGTGTGAGTAAAGGAAGCTTACAGGAAAACAGAATCACATGACTCCGATGAAGCATTTAAAAGCACTTGTCTCAAAAATAGGATAAAGCGAGTCGGAACTCAGGAAAGCTGAAATCCTTAGGCATAGCATTTCAGTGTAGCCCAGGCCTCATAACCTATTCAAATCTATCTTTTGCCCCTGTGAATTTTCACTGATAGGATGGTTGTAAGGTCATTTCTGTCTTTTCACATGAAGTCATAGCAACAGCAGATCTAAACTGTGCACTTACTTTGAAGATGTAGAACAAAAAATTGTGTTTATAATAATACATCTTTATATAGTGTGCCATGTCTGTATATAATCTTCAGTAAGATAAAGGAAGGTTTCAATCTGTCTGGAATTTGTATTGGATTTTGGTATCAGTGATTTTCAGTATCTAATCTGGATTTTTCATTTTCAAATATAGTATAATTAGTTTACTGTTTTAGTGAAGTCAGACTCTTATTTATGTGGTCCTTCTGTAACTGAAGAATATATTCAGTTTTTATGTTATTTTTAATTTTTATGTTATTTTTTATGTATTTTATGTATTTTTATTTTTTATGTTATTTTTATTATTATTTTATTTTATGTTATTTTTTTTATTTTATAAAAAAATTTAATTAGAAAAGTTTTGTCTTACCAGATTTGCAAGTCATTTGTGGTTTTACGTATTTGATTCACGCAATTTTATCACTGAAACTCACTCTATAGGTAGACAAGACGTAGTGCATTTGAATAAAAACATAATAAAAAGTCAGCCAAGGAGATGAATGGAATAAATTCAAAATGATTTGTGGCAGAGTGACTTTCCCAGAAGGTCAGCTTACTAAATTCATTTTTTCAGCAATTTTGAAATTTCATTTGGAACAGCTAGCTTAGATATAATGTTAAAATTGGAAGTAACGGCCATAGCTTTGTAAACAGGAAAAGTCTGGTATAGTAACACATTATAACATAATTTGGGTTAATTATGCCACCAACAGAACAGAATTTTGGCTATAGAAGTTGATAGCAATTAAAGATACAAAAGTGATTTCAAAACATGTTATTTTTATCCAGTAATATTTATGTTTGTTTACATCCGGGCAGAATCATTTTTGCTCTCCCTCTTCGGTTCTTCTGCTGTGAAATTAAAGAGAAATTAAGTTGATAAAAATATCTCCCAGAAATGGGTTAAATCAACATTTCAGGGATTTTCTGATACCAGTACTCTTCACATAGATATGTGCCCCATTTCCTTGAGCAGATGAGACAAATGAAATTTCGGCAGGATTATTTACAAGACCTAAGTAGACCAGAGTTTTTCCCAGTGGACCCCCATTTCCTCTGCTTGTTCAAGCTGTGATTAGTGCAAGGCTGGAGAGGAGCCACCCCCACTCCAGGAAGCCGAGGTGACCAGTCACCGACCGCGGCGTGCTCTCTCCCTCACGGCAGATCAAGAGCCATTCTGGTTTGCTCCTAGCTTCCTCACCAGGATGTAATGATACAGCCAAGCCATGAGCCACTTCCTTCGATTGCACCTCCTCTGCTGGTGGTTGGCTAGATAAAGGATATTATATAGCTTCACAATCTCTTTGATGGACACAATTTATCAAAGGGACATCCTACCCTTCCTTGTGCGAGTAGGACTACGTGGGGCTGTGTACGTGCTCGCAGTCAGGGGACATTGAACTGTCCAGGCAGTTCTGTTTCTGCTCAAGAAATGCCTGGTGATGGTACAGCACTGGCACAAGTCCCAGATTTGGCACCAGCAAGAATCTACAGTGATTTTTTTTTTAGAATTATATGCTACTAGATCCCTTAGAATTTTGTCATATGTCACCTAGATAGCTTAAGCATATGCTTGCTTATTCACAGCAGTTATAAAATTATCCTCATTAGTGATCACAGTCGCTCATTTAAAAAATGGCACTGAAGTTAAAGGAAGGTGGCAAATAGATACCACACTGTATGATAATGCACACAGAAGATAAATCATCCACAAAATTTACAATTTAAAATCAGCAGCTCCCAAGTTTATTTTTGCAGCTTGCTCCCATTTCCATTGATAGTATAGGGCTTACAGCCTCTCTTCAGTTAATGAAATAGGGATTCATGATACCCACTTGAGAAGTATATGAGACAGCGTCTAGGTCCAGGCAAGGGAGGTGATGCTGAGAAGATGCTGGTTAGCAGAAGAGGCAGTCTTTATGACACCAGAACATTTTCAAGAGCCTAACTATGTATTTTGGCAAAGGAGTATTTAAGGAGAAAGCATAAAAAAAATTGGGTTTTTGTGGGGGTTGTTCTGGGGTTTTTTTTGCAAGAAGATTCTTTTGTGTATCAGGGACAGTATGAAAAAAAAGCAAGGAAACGCTGACTGAGAAAAGAGAAATTTGGGAGTGGTTGGTACCACAGGTGCACCAGAAGTAGAAGGAAATGAGAAGAGAAAATCTCATGTCAAGTTTTATCATTAAAATAAGAAGCCTTTTAGAGTAAAGTGACAAAATTCTCATCTCCATGTCTCTCTTCCTCTTCACATGGGAGAGAACTGATGTTTTGTAAAGGCAGCCAGTACTATATCAAGGTGGGGATCAGTGAAGTCAAGAGAGAAGACAGCCTATCTATTGTGGCCAAATGATAGAGAGAAGGAAAAAGGGGGAGAAACGGAGGAGCAAGTAAGAATTATTAGTTAAAAAACTAAGAATTTAGTTGATTTATAATCCTGGGAAGAGCAAATGGAAGTACTCAACATCCAGACTAAGTCAAGTAGCTATATTCCATTTAAATATTCTGGCCAGTCTGCCCTTGTTATGGAGCAAGAGAAAGAAGTAGGAGTTTGCAAGGTTTTATCAGTACCACCTAGAAAACCAAAAACCATCAAACCCTGTGTGTACTGCTGTTGGGGAAGGTAATAAATATGCTTTTCATGTAACCATTCATTACATGGCGGACATATCAAGCAAATACAACCACTAAAGCACAGAACAAAAATTAGTGTGTTCCAGCACTTAAAAAACTGCTAATGATAAACATTTAATCCTCAAACTAAAAGTAGGCAGGTGGTCAGACATGCATTCGATAATACTTTTTTTTGGTACTGTAATACAAAAACCACTTTCATAAATGATGCAAACTGTGTTCCATGAAGGACAAGGAGAAGTGCTTTTTTTCTATATTAAATGAAAACTTCATCAAATAGTAAGTAATACAGTGTTTACTAGCACATCACAAGACATATTGCAATCATATATTCATCTCTATTACTAAATAGATGCATTATTGAACCTCAAGATTTATTATCCCGCTTCTCAATACTCAGAAAACTAGTTTCTGACATTTTGTGCTTACATTTTACTCACTGTTCTTTTTTCTCGTAGGGAGGCACACTCTGCAATATTTTCTGAAGTTGATAGCATTCTCAAAAAGAGCACATCTTACTGCATTGTGGCAATATAAAAAAGGAACGGGCCACAGTTAGATGACAATTACTTTGACTTAATGACAGCTTAGCTTACTTTGATTTCAGTTATCTGAAATTTTCTCTATATTTGAAAAGTCTCTAAGTATTGTTATAAAAGTTTTAATGATAAAATTGTGAGAAGATTTGCCACACAACCTACATATACAAGGAAGCTCACATAAGTTCAGCTGAGAATTGTTTCCTCTTTATTTTCAAATAGAAATTATTCAGAAGGGGATTCATTTGGTGTGGTAAAAACAGCAAGATTCTGAACATTTGGGTCCCAACACCATGAAGCCCTGGGACATGTACTTAACATTAAGTTCTAGGATCGCATTAGAGACAATGGGACCGTATAGCAAAAATATGCATTCTCAAGTGACCCGCTGGATTGGAGTCTATATTATCTGCAGAGAAGTTGAAGATGATCATCCCTGGAAGTGTTCAAGGCCAGACTGGATGGAACTTTGAGCAACCTGCTCTGGTGGAAGGTGTCCCTGCCCACGGCAGAGGATTTGGAACTAGAGGGTCTTTAAGAGCTCCTCCAAACCAAATCATTCTATGATTCTATAACTCCATGGTTTTTTGCCTCTTACAGAATGGAGATCGTTAGATCAGGATTTAACAGGAAATTCAAATAAAAGGTCTAAAATTTCCATGCTAATGCAATTGCACCTTTCACACAATTCAATTCTACTTTTCAGTACCAGGGATTAAATAAGGTAAGGTATTCAGCATTTTTAACGACATATGACTGCACAAAATCCTGAAAAATTGCCATCTTAAAACCTGAGGAATGCACAAACTGGGTCCAGAAATCGCACACTGTCCAATCCCAGCCTTCAGGAAGCTGCAAAGGTATGTGCCCTGTAAGTGCAGCAGTTTTTGGCACTGCGTTGTTCATACAGAAAGAATGCTTTGAATTGCTTTGTAGACTTCTGGATGCTAAGTTAGGGCTCTTCAGGGTTATGGAGGAACTGAAACTGAGGTATGTGAGATACCCTTTCAGTGCTCTGGTCCCCATTTCTGTATGCACTCTGAGAAGATTCCCTGTTGTCAGGATGGAGATAAACACTAATCAGATGTAATGATTAGGGTGGCAAATATCTAAATATCTCATCCTCCACTGAAAAGTTTGAGCAGGCTGATGTTGAACTTCTATGAATTAAAGATTGTTGTGATTGTTACTTAGTACGTGCATTTCCTCATATTTCAGTTTGTTACAGCAACAATAGAAAGAGACATGAGGAGATACTTCCTGTACCCTAAATTTAACTTCCATATGTTTCCTTTTTCTTTATATTTCAAAATTCCTCTTTTTGCTTATACCGTTCCTGAGGTGAAGGTTGATTTTATGCATTGTTGACAACATCCAAATTTGAAAGAAATACAGTCTGATTTTTTCTGCCAATTCCAAACCTGGTTTTTATTTTGAGAAAAGCACTGGATGCATTTCAGCTTATATAGAACCTTCATTCAGTTCCAGGGCCGTTATTGCATGTATTTCAGTCATGTCAACTTATCTTCCTAGTGTCTTCTTTTCTGTAGAGATTCAGACAATGTGGGTGTCTTTTCTGGTTATGCAAGAAAAATATTGAGAATACTAAAGGGTTTGGGCATTATCCATTCTCTGTTGGACAACTGGAGGTTTATGTTAAATAACAGATAAAGGTTTTTCACCCAGAGAGTGGTTGAGCACTGGATCAGTCTCCCCAGGGCAGTGGTCACAGCACTAAGCCTGACAGAGTTCTAGAAGTGTTTGGACAATGCTCTCAGGCACATGGTGTGACTCCTGGGGTGTCCTGCACAAGGCCAGATGCTGGACTCTGTGATCCTTACGGGTCTCTTTCAACTCAGCATATTCCAGGATTCTATGACTAATCCTCAGTGCATCCTGGCAAAGCAATGCTTCTGTCACTGGCAAAGCAATTGGGTAGTGCATGCACAACAAGTATTTCCTTGCTCTTTTATGGGGTTTGATTGATGTCTAGGAGTCTGACAGGTGCTAACACACTACTATCAGTAGTCTGTTGTGATAAATCAAGGGTCAGTCTGCGTGAGCTGTTGTTTAACATCCCACCTGCTTAAATTCTTAGGCATATAACAATGTTCCACTGCAAGCAGTTTGAAGGGTAGTCAACTTGTTTAGGAGTGAAAGGCTCAGGTTCACATCCCTGTGGCACATGTCTGTTCATCTGTTGGCTATTCAGCAGTGAGACACTCTCAGATTCTCCTTGAACACAAACCATTGCACACAAACATCCATCACGGCAGGATCTTCAACCTCCACCTGGCAAACCCAAAGCTACCTTCTTTCTAGCCAAATAATGTTTGCATATTTCCACATAACATAACAGCTCCAGGAGAGAAGACCTGTAAAAGAACTTGTTGGTCTCTGTAGGAAATGTGTTTGAATCTTCCATGTGTCACACACGTGCACTAATCTGTGGGCTATTGATTATTTGCAGGAGGAGTTTCCTTCCATTTTCCAATCAGGAAAAAGAGTGCATCTCTTGGGAAAAGAAACCCCTAACATTAACAACCTGGATATGACTTTTTTTTTGCAGTCTCTATCTGTTGCCCTGTAAAGCAATAGGGTAAACCATGGTCACAGCATTCAGGGTCACAGGAAGAACGTCTCCAATTTCAGCTGGAGAACACAAGTCTATGGACAAATATTTTTAATATTCATTGAAATCTCCCTGTGAGCTGATTAATTTTATGTGTTCAGTAGGATTTTTTGAAAAGTTCAAGGAAGAATTTCCAGGCATCACAAAGGAAACCAATGGCAAATACAGGGGTAAAATTACCTCACATCCCATGCCTGGATTTGAAGTTCAGCTTATTTCCCCTTGGCAGCAATACAGATGCATTTTGGCAATGTAAATTTTAGCCGTACTGTGCATGCAGGGAACTTATAGGCAACTAATTGCTCAGCACAAGTACCTGACAGGAGCTCAAAATTGGCAGTTTTGATTTGCAACACCAGTTAGACTGTGCCTGTCTTGTTTTGAACCATCACTAGCACTGGCGATTTTTATTTTGCCCATGTGGAAACAAATAAGCCAGGAAAATACTCTTTACAGCCTCCTCAGTTCTCCACTACAGCT
The DNA here is from genome assembly GCA_014706295.1 of Lycocorax pyrrhopterus obiensis. NCBI lineage: Eukaryota > Metazoa > Chordata > Aves > Passeriformes > Paradisaeidae > Lycocorax > Lycocorax pyrrhopterus. The sequence goes on along the minus strand of JACSVZ010000014.1, from coordinate 17,157,473 downwards.
GACAACCATGATCTGTGCAGTTTTCCCAAATTCTGGCTTAGGGTGGGTGTAAAGACAAGGAAAGTGTGTGTGCAGTGGGTGTTTAGCTCAAAACTTGTGTAACTGCGTGGTAGCTGGGGTTGGGGTGATTGGGGGGCTTCTCCCGGGGTGCGTGGTTCTGTTAAGTTAATGTATTCCAGTTTGAATCTCCCGGTTGGCTGCTGGCCTTGGCCCCTCACCACTCCCCCGGGGCTCTCCCATTACTCCCTGCTCCCTGATCCCGCCTTTCCCCCAGCCCAGGGAAAAGCCCTTGGTGAGCCATTGTCCTCTGAATTTGTGTGCCTGCCCTTCCAGGGTGAAGATGTAATAAACTCTTGGAATGAAGGAAAAGCAAATTCCCTTCCCGCCTCTTTGCTACTGACTTAATACTGAACCTGCCTGTGCATTCACGGAGCCAGGCAGGGACGGTATTATAACTGTGCTAAAGTGTCACAAATACCACCTGTTTTCTCCCTTGGGATCAAGACCAGATGGACAGTGGGTTCTACTGAGCGAAGTTAATCCTTTATTTAGCTAATCAACTCTTGAACTTTTGCTCCCTGGGAAAAAAACTTTCAAGAGAAGGAAACGCCTGGTTAGGCCTCATTAAACTGTTGCTGCCAGGCACTGTAAGATCATGGATAATGAGGACCTCACTTTTCAAGGAGTTGCATGTTTAATTCTTTCTGCATTTCTGGTCCAAGCACTGGTGCAAATTTCACCCATCTGGAGTTTTTCTGATGTCTACAACAAAAGCATCTGTCTGATTTAACCTTCAGACTGGCTTATGACCCTTTTTCTTACCCATATTCTTGTCAGTAGGATCAATCATCTTTCTTGGCTGGTATTTGTCCAAAATGCTGTGCCTGGGCTTTTTCTTTCTAGCATATAGCTCACATGGAGGTGAAAACATCTGGCAACCACTACAATACACTGTTTTTGCTTACCCAAGGTTGGATTTATCTCTTTAATCATTATTTTTTTTTACCTCTAGCTATCAGTTCTTCCTTCTGTACCACTTGAAGATAGAGATTCCTTGTCTGGTTTTTGTCACCTTTATCTAACAAGAATTTTCAGTCCTTCAGAAGTAAGTGTGTTTCTCTTGTATACTCCTTGAATAATAAAGAGCTACAAGCAAGAGCTGAGGTATGCATTCAAGGAAAAGATTAAATAAATATTTCTAAACCAAATGGAAGAATATGTTGAGGTGAACTCTTCAAAATCTGTAAGTATTTACCATCAGAAGAAGAAACTCTTTAGAAGGAAAACACTTATTGGCATCTAGTGGTAATAGATGCATTAAGGCTTAATGCCTATTTTAAAATAGGGGTGTAATCAATAAATAAAATAACCCCTGTCAATCCACCATTCTTGAAATTAGCATTGGATGCCTTTTCAAATCTTATGGCTTGACACAGAGTCTAGTTAAAGAAGGGACCAGAAGTGCTTTCTCTCTACATCATAAATTACTTATGAATTGATCAATAGTTACTATCCTCACATTGGTATCTCTAGTCTTGTTTCCTCTGGATAATTCAGAATTTGAATGATGTGTTTCTCTGTTTTCAGTCTGTCTAGATAACCAAACTTTGGCAATCTCTGTACTACCATTCATGGTCTTTCAAAGGGACTCCTGTGTTTCAGAGTTATTTCAGAGTTGAAGTTTGCCAATATTTTATTCAAAAAACAGTTACCTGCTATCTGCTGCTTTAAAATAGGAAGGACAGTACTGTAGTGGGTTGACCCTGCTTGGAATCCTCCTTCCTTTTATCTTTTATTTCTGACCAGACACAGTATGTTATATTCCTTTGGTCAGTCTGGATCAGGTGTCCCAGCTGTGTTCTCCCCGCAAGATCTTGCCTCCTGGTGGGAGGGGAAAGGCTGGAGAGGCAGCACCGATGCTGTGCCAGTGCTGCTCAGCACCTGCCGAAACACGAGTGTGTTACCAACACCCTTCTGGCACCAACCCAAAGAACAGCATTGGGGGAGGTGCTGTGGGGGAAATGAACTCCATCTTATCCCAACCCAATACAAGTTTTTGAAGGTATACCATTTCTGCTCTCACTGCCTACACTCTGGATTTATAAATGTTGACATATAATTCTGAAAATAAGCATCTTCTCTTGAGAAGTCCAGATACTTGATTATTTGACAGACTGATAGAAAGAATTTGATGGGAAAATGTCTAGAAGGAATGATTCATTAGGAAAGACTGAAGTACTAAAGGACAGTTTATGGGGAAGAGGATGAGCCCTTTTTTTACTTGGAGAAAAATCTGTGAGCAGGAAAATATTGCAATAGGTAGAGATTTGAATAAAAATGAAAAGGCCTCTGAGTCACCATGTCCATTTCCTTGTTTTAATAAACTGAGATCAGTAACTTGAATGGTTTTGGAAGGATCATGATGAGGATCAGAGAAACAGTGCCTATACCAAATACTAGCATGTGTCTCTGTGGGTATAGCACATCTATTCCTGTTACACTCTGTTGTTCCATATTTTGATCATATCCCCATTTACGACCACAGCTAAATACATTGCATTGAAGCAATCCACAGAAATGTTAATTACAGACTCCAGTACTGCAATGTTTATTTCTAAAAACAACAAAAATGTTGGCATGATAATTTTCTGTTATTTCAACTGCAAGTCTAATCAGAATTTGTCTGTTTTCTTTCAGCTTCTCTCTGTTTTCCTCCCCCTCCTCCTCCGCAGTCACAGTGATTCACTTCTGATCATCATGCAATAGAAAGGAAACTGCAGAATTTCCTTGAAGAGAACTTTCATTTTCTTGATGTGTCTTTGTTTTATTAAAATACAGTGTGCTCAGGATCCAGCACTAATAGGTGGTCACAATTATGCAAGAGCTAAATTCATTCACAGAACATTTACAAGCTCATACAATCCCAATAGAGTCTTTTTGAAAAACTCTTGGAAATATTAACTTAGGAGTATCATAGGCATGCATAGTATATTATGATTCAAGAAGCATGTAGCAAAAACTGGCTCTTCAAAGACTAATTTCAGGGCAAACAAGCTAGAAAATCAAAGTGAATGAGATACAAAGACAGACTGAACAATTAATATACATTTTAGAAAATTATTACGCAAACCTGGGAACAAAAACTAAACCAAGAATGGGACCAGTGTAGAGAAGGCAGAGCCAGTCTCTTTCAAGTGGTGTCCAGTGATGGGAGCAGAGACAATGGGCATGAACTGAAGCCCAGGAGTTTTCCTCTGAGTATCAGGAAGCACTTTTTCACTTTGAGGGTGACCAAGAAGTAGCACAGGTTGTCCAGGGAGATTGTGGAGTCTCTGTCCTTGGAGACCTTCAAAAGCTGTCTGGACATGGCCCTGGGCAAGACGCTCTACGCTCTCTTCCTCAAGAAATGGGCTGTCCAAGGTGACCTCTGAAGGTCCTTTCCAGCCTCCGCCCCTCTGTGATTCTTAGATTCTGAGACAAAGATGCTACAAGAGATTGAACAGCATGAAAGTAATGCAAGATTTCTGAGGTTCGATTTTTAGTTTCTGTTTACTCTTCCAGGTTTATGAGTAAAGTTTTCACTTAGACAATGATTTTAGTTTGGGATAATTTTTATACTGCATATTGACATGAAGAACCGTGCTTAGCTGTCTAGAATAAACAGTAGTGCCATTAATTTACATTACGGAATAGGCTATGTATTATGGTAATGCTAATATTTGCTAGTGCTGTGTTTGTTTTGTTCCACTACAACATTATAATTGTGTTCATTCAGTCTATTTGTCAACAATTTTTATTTTCAATTGGTCCTACATGCTCAGCCCTTCACAGGTCATTTTGGGAAGGTGAACCATATTAGTCTAAGTGTTGCATCTATTTATATCTGTATATTCAGCATGGTCCTGAAAAGATCCGAATTTTCAATGTCCCCTTTTTATTAATTTTAGTCTAATTCTTTCTTCTCACATGTTTTTCTTCCAAAAGCTTTCTGTTCAATACACAGACTATCAATGCAAAATACATTCTGTGCACAGAAAAGATTCCTTTTGGCTCCAGCACTCCTGTAATGTCAGCAAGCAATTGGGCATACAAGCAAACTATTTTGCCACTAGAGAAGTAATTTTTTTGCATGTTGTCATCTTTTTTTCACTCTTTTACCCTGTTTTTTCCCAGAGATCTCTGACTAAGCCTATCAATCTCCACACTTTCCTGCATTTGTTTTTAAAATAAATCACTTATTTATTGCCATTTCAGTAGTAAGAGAAGGAAACACATGAAACAAAATTCCATTTCTTCCTGATATCATCTTCTAGCTGGTCTTTCTTAGTGATTTACTGTGCTTTTTCTTAAAATTCATTATGACTTTCCTCTATCTTGAAGGTCTCTTTTCTCAATTTCTCTGTGTTTTGAAGGTCTTTTCTCTCCTCAATTTCCTCTTTGTCGTCTCCTCATTCTAAGGATTCCTACAATAAGAATCCCAATGAAAACTCACTTGCCAAAGGATAAAGGCAGTAAGACTATTGTACTGCCCTTTTCAGTTACCATTGTTGGCCCTGCTGCCCCGTGACTCCACAGAGGCCCATCAGATGTTCAGCAATTTCTGTATTGAAAGGTTTGGGAAGCCATAGCCATGATAATGCAAATATTTGGTTAACATTTTTTGCTGATTGCTTTATGTTTAGAGCAATGATTATATTTTCTTTTAAGGGGAACACTTCAGCAAAACGAGTTTTTCAAACAGGCTGTGCTAGAAGTGGAATCTGTGTTTAGCTTCAAAGAAATGAAGGAAATGAGCAAATGGTACCAAAGTTCAGGTGCAAGTAGCAGCTATTCACCCCCTAGCTTCTAAAACTGTTCTTTTTAAACTTCTTCAACTTAGGCTTTGCCATTGCCAAATAAGAATTTTTATTTTCTGAAAATATTCTATTTTCCAATATTCTATAATTGCAGTCCTTCTTGTTCTTATACTAAGTATGAATTAAGACAGCTCAAATCCTAGCATGAATTGATTAATCATGTTTACAACCCAGCCAGAAAAAAACATAGCCCTCATTTGATTTTTGTCTGGCTTAATCAATAGTGTCTTCACTCAGTAATTTTTTATTTCCTTCTCTACTGCTTGTGCTGCTGGTGTCTCTGCCTAGTAAAGTATTTATAACTGCATAGTTATGTTTTGCCTGCCTTTTTTTATGTGCTGTTCACATTAAAACAGTTCAAACAGAATGCCACACCTTTGGTTTCATTAGCAAACATCACAAGCTGATACACACAACTGTTATCTGTAATCCTGAGTAAAATTTTGTTTTAAAAGAATTTTGAAGCCCTTCAGTCTCAGGTTTTTTTTAATTTGCTGTATGTGATCCCTCTGTATCCTACAGATCTCCTCTGCAATTTTGAAATAAAATAGTATTGCTGAATTTCTAAGTAAGATTTCAAGTATAGAAAAAAATATCTTTTTTTCCTTTTAGGAAAAAAACCATATGTTAATCTTTCCATCTTTATTAAGTTTGCCCTTTTTTTGAGATTTCTGATTTATTTTAAGCAGTATGATATTTCACATCTCGTATCTTTTTTCTCTTTTTGTCAAATACAAAGATGGTTTTTTCTTCCTAAACTAAGGAGTTCTGCAAGATTCTGAATCTCTCATGATATAGAGTACCCTGAACATCACCAAATGCTCAAAACACATTACTAATTAGAATTTAATTTAACTAGGAACGAAAAAGTCTGTGTTTGTTTTTTTTGTTGGTTTGGGGTTTGATTTTTGTACTTGTTTTGTGGTGTTTTTTCCACAATGGAAAAAGGAGAATGTACTCCATGATGTCTTGGCAGAGGCAGCTGAAGTGCATACCTTCTTTCAAGGAAATGGTTGCAGAAAGAAAGCTGATTTGTGCTGAGTAAAACCAGCATAAAAAGAGCCTGGTGATGTAACCCATGATGTAACCCATGCCTGCCTCATGAACAACTTCTGCAATTTACTACACTTCAAAGTGTGGGTTCTGCACCCTGAATTACACCACCTGGCAACTGGGCCAGGATCAAATCTCCTTCTCCACCATATAATTCCAAAAGGGTATACAAATTCTGCAAAAACTCTGTAAAAGAGAGTTTGTTCAGAAGCTTTCTGGAGGGCTCTTGGATATAGGCATCTGAGAGTGAGACTAAACTCCTCAGAGATGGATGACACTGATGACTGGAGGAGTTGGGGCAAGGATATTGACCTTAGAATATTTTTGGTGCATTTCAGTTCTTTGCTTCTCTTTAAGATTTGCAGAGCATCAGATTTCCTTTTTGGTGACAAGTTTTTAGCTTTCATTTTTTTATGTAACTTAGACTCTAGGTTTTGGCACTCAAGGAACATCAGCTCTCAAAATATACATTGCTGCCTGCACTGTAAGCTGTAGTTCTTAAAGAAGAAGCAAGTAACCAGCAGACACATCCTGGATCACATTGCCTAGAGATCTAAGTAAGCCTGTCCAATATCATTAACAGTAAAATAAATGATATCTAAAACAGTCAGAAGGGAACTTCTTCATTATCCAATTACTCAATATTTCCCAGCAGTGTCATGTGTCACATTGCTTACAGGTTTCACATAGTATCTCTATTAATTTAATTAAATAGATTTCTAGTAGCAGTGTATAATTTTCATAGACATACTATGAAGAGCTACACAGAAAGGGAGTCTATTTCCAAGTTTTAAGAGCTATGAAAAAGGGTAATGTTTTTAACAGTCTTTGGTCTGCAGCATGAGCTTCAAGGACTGTCCTGATTTAAGAACAGAAAAAGTATTGGCTTTACTTGGAAACTCTGCAGGTAAGATTTCAAATGTGCTTTTTTCTCTAACTACTGGAGCCATTATGAGAGCTTAACATGATTGTAGAAAAGTGCACGCTTTCTGCTCTGAGAGGAGAATCGGGTTTGTTATATACCCTAACTTGACTAAAAGTTCTTCTAATCTTCTTGAGGTTACTGAAAGTGGAAAAGTAGAGGAACCAGTTTAATTTCTACCTTAATTTTTACATTAAAATATTAAAAATTGAGATTGGATTAATAACAAAGAAAATGTATTTCTTTGCACTGTTTCTTTTCCTCCTGAACTTTAGCATTGCTGGGGTAAAATTACCTGTTAAATAGTACAGGACGGCAGCTTCATAAAGCATCAGCAATTAATCTGATCACATACCTTAGTCACCAATTGCAGCAGATTTTTCTGAAACACGCTCTGTGATCAAGAAGCAATAATTTCCTCAAAAAAATCTTAGACAGGAAGTCAGATCATACAATGGAGTCTCCCAGCTGTAAAATCTGATCTATATTTTAAAGGAAACTCTTAACAGAGTGTTAATACGACATATGAATAGGGCTTTACAGATTGCTCACTGAACATACGGCTTTAGAAAGCTGTCAAACACTTGAAAACATAGGAATAAATATACTCCTTCTTCATTATATTGAGGCCCTTCTCAGATTCTTAAGTAATGAAAAATATGTGCCACAGTATGTGTTCAGGCTCTGCCAAGTGCCATATCAAGCAATGGAAGAGCATGTTCCTGCATAGTAGTTGGGCCAGTCATTTCAAATTATTTCAACATTAATTGACAGAATGTAAATTCATTCGAAAAAACTCTCAAGTACATTATTAATTCCTCGAATCGCTGCAATGTGAGAAATTCTTCACATAACTTTCACACCCAGTCATACTATCTTATTTTTTTCTGTAAGGAAAGTTGCAATGCAATTGGCACAAGGTGCCTGATTCAAAATGCTTATGGATATTCACCCCAAATAAAAAAAATAATTCAGTAATATCTGCTTTCTATAAATATACTACTAATTCAGTGTACTGGCAGAAAAATTTGCATAAGCTAGTGGTTTAAGTGAGAGTTTAAGTGACTATTTTCAAGAGAATGTTGATTTTAGAATTACTTAGAATTGGGATTTTAGTTTATGTTCTCTTCTAATCCATCCAGTGAACAGAAAACAGAATCCTGATTTCCAAGAAAGGTTCAGGTTTTCAGAAATAATTACTTCAAACAAATTGCTTATGAATTTTTACATAAGTTATTCAATAAAAAAGTTTAAGTCTTGGAATAATTACAAAATTCTGTAAGCCAGATGATACATTCAGTGGCTGGCAGCATGTCCTATCCTAAATTCCCAAAACGATGTAATATCATAACTTCCCAAAGAATCTCTTCAGGTTTTTGAATCAGGTTACATTCCATAGGATTAAAATTAAAATCTTTTTCATGGCAGGTCTACCTGTCACTTAATCTTGATCTGTCATTGAGAGAATCACGGGGTAGCTGCTGTTGTTGTGTGGGAACAGAGGACATGGTCTGGAAAAGCAAATAGAAATGGGGCAAAATAAAGATTTATCATCTTCTCCTCCACAGGGACAGGAGCATAACTATATATTAATTCTGTTATTTCACACTTTCTCCTCCTTTGTTCAGTATTTCCTCATGCCCAAAAGGAGAGTGAGCTGTGGCACTGAAACACTGTGAGGGAGCTTCTGTGTGTCAGAAAAGCCTTCCAGAAGCTGTTCTGTCACCCTGCAGAGCTCCTTCTTACCCTGTGGTGCCCACATGCCAGGAGTATTTGTGATGGTGTTTCTATACAGGGACAGGTAACATTTTAAAGATCTTTTATACCCTCAGAGTCAAGGAAATGCAGATAAAAAGGTCAATCATTAGTCCAATCTCCTCTGCCCAGCAAGCACACAACCTCTCCAAAGAGTGGCGTTATCTGCTGGACATACATGCAAAATTATTCAGTCACATTTGAGTAAAGTTGAGAAGGGGACCAGTTAGTACAGTAAAAATCAGATCCTATCTATGGTCATCATTAGTAAATTTATTTTTGGGTCGGTAATGTACGCAGAAGGTGAAATACAATTTTGATTATTTATCAAAAGCAGAGTTTGTAGTTTGTCCCTGAACTGTCACAGTATTGAGGGATGTTGTACAAATAAATTCTAAATCAAATATTTAATTTTATAAAAGTTGAAAATTAATCTAGAAAGGCAGCTGTTCTCTGCATCATAAAGGGCAGGCTGATGAAAAATTGTTAAGTCACCATGGGATACTGATAAAAGTAGTCACTGAGGATTGAACTACAAAATCAAGGACACTATTGTATAGTTGTTGCATAATTTATGTAATTATAATCACACAGTGTTGCTGATACTCCCAAACAAATCAAACAAATTCTATTACTGGTAATCACCAAGTTAATTAATAGCAAGCATATTATTTTATTTTTCTTCCAAATGCTAACATAAGTTTCAACAGCCTTAATGAAAGGTTGTGCTGTGTTTGAAGTTTTCTGAAATTTGTCAAGTTTTATTTAGTATAGGTGAAATTCTGGACACCATTATTTACACTCCACAGTGAATTTCTAATTCGGATTTTTTGTTTGAACTCACCTTTACTTTTTTGAGCACCTGTCCAAATGCTGGAGGCTGACTTCAAGCTATGTTACTTTTCTGTGTTTGTTTCTGGCCCCTTAAGAAAGTATTTCTTCTGCTTGCTGAACTCACCTGCAGGCAATGTACTCTAGTGTCCCTTCTCTTTCTCCTTTGCTTGCTAGTCATGATACTTAGAGAATTTAGCTGCTTCAGCTCCCATTCCTTTCTCCTCCTTGCCATGACAAATAAAACTGAAATTTGATTTGAACTATCAAAAAAAATAGTAAATGCACTCCTAGTTTTTTTCTTGCAATTTAAAACAGTCCATTAAATAAACTGGATAAAATAATCTAGTGTTCTAGAGATCTTACATGTCTTACAATATCTGAAGAACTATGTCCTTTTGGTAGTAATTGTCTTTTGCACAGAGAACTGAGTGAAGAGAAAATGTCTAAGCGTCTACCTTGAATTGTGTTGGTCTTTATCCTCTTCAGTCCTGTTTTTTTCTCACCTGCTTAATTTTCATGCTGATTACAAGGGTCTCTACTCCAACTGTTTCGATTATGGGCAGCTGAGTTATGCAGAACTGTGAAGTCAAGGTCTGTAGCTCCTCCAAATCCCTGAGAAAAATAAATGGCCTAAAGGAGGAGTAGCAGGGAACTCATGTTATGGATTAAAAAACAAAATCCTTTCATCCTTGCATTCACTCGTGGAAATTCATGGCCTGTAGTTACATCCTGCTCCTACCTAGTTGTCCATTACTCATTTATTTCTAGTCTGCTCAGAATCCATTTCTAATGAAGATTGGACCTCTTTGCATGGTAACATATTAAGAGACAACACAAAGGGACATTTCCTAAGTAAAACTGAACAAAATTTTAATTGGTTAAAAAAGAAAACCAGAAAAAGAATAAATTAACTCTCAGCGAAATAGAAATCTATGATGTAGTCAAAAAAGTGTTTTTCTATTGTTTAACACAATGGTTAGGTTTAGTCTGGGAAGAAACAGTCATAAAGAACTGAAAAAGAATAAGTTGTTGAGCTAAAGCTCTTTCATGACTTTTTTTATTCTCGTAGAAATCAAATGCTGTCTCTGAAACCTCTTTTGACTTTTCACAACAGTGATTAAATGTAGAAGATTTATTCATTGCTGTGCATATGGTTGTAGGTACTAAAGTAAGCAAAAAAGCCAATAAATGAGGTAATTTTCATGAATAATGTTGATTTAATTTTCAGTAAGAACTGTGAGAGATACCAAAAGGATGAACTCTTGGAAAATTAATCCTCGCAGGATGTAGTTAACCCTGTTGCTTTAGCAAAACCTTTATCTTACTTGTACATTGTCATACCCTGTGAATCCTCCATACTGCTCTTTTTGGCTTTTCCTGAAGATAGATTGACAGAAGCTGTATGATGGATATATATAATACCTTGTATTATACTTTCATTTGCATCCAACATATTTCACAGAAAAAGGCAACCTTGCAGGAAATATCCCGCTTTATTCTGCTTCAGATAGAATTATGTAAAATGAAGCAAGGAAGAAAATGCAACAAGGTTGAATTTATATCAGTCACACAGAGTAGAGGTGAGGAGCCTTACCAGCTGGATCAGTATTCCATCCTGCTATGGTCATTTGAGTTGATTCAATGATTATCAAATTCATTTTAGCTCCAATGGAACACACATGTTCAGAAAAAAAAAAAAAAGGGAAAAAGGTTCTGTTAACAAGGACAGAAAGCTAACCTATTGTACTTATCCATCTACTCTTGTGCCTGTGTTGAAATTCGGTTGAATTTGGATAAGAGAAGTCATTGAAATAGATGTGTCCTACAGGCCAGAATCCTGACTGTGAATATGTACATACACTGGGACCTGCCTTCAGGTTTCCAAGTTGGACACATTCCTGATCTACTGCACACAGTTTCCAAATATCAGGTACTGACTAAACATAGGAAAGTAGCATTTTTACAATTTTCATTGCTCGGACTACTCAAGGAGAGTATAGAGAGCAGGTAATCTTGGAGGGAAAAAACCACATAGGATCACAGGTGTTGGAAGAATTGCAGTGATGAAGGGAAAATAAATCCAGATGAATATGAAATATTTAAAATGGAAGAACCTCTTTTCTTTTTTCTTTCTTTGAGAAAGATGCTGAATTGTATCATTCGATTTTAAAACATGTCATCCAAACTCTCACTAGACTTCAGCCTCCTTTAGTTGAATAATTTTTTGGTTTACACATGCACACACCAGATTCATATTCCACGGTCCACAACAGCCATTCAATTAAAGTGCTTATAGGACAAATTTATAGTCATTTGTTAAAAAATATTTTCCTAAAAATGGAGAGAAGATGGAGTACAGCAATTACTGATGGCAAGTTGCAAACTCTAGAGACCTCTCTATTCCTTCCAGGAGTGTTGCACCCAGTTTAGTGTATTGCGTGGTTTCGACTCTTCAAGAGCCATGGAAAGATGAAGGGAAACAACATTAAAGAGAAAATGGCCTTGCTGACCTCCTTTCTTTAAATTTGAAGCCATTCCCCCTTGTTCAGTCACTACATGATCTTATAAAACATCCCTCTCCATCTTTCCTGTAGGCTCCCTTCAGGTACTGAAAGGCCTCAATTAAGTGTCTCTGAAGACTTGTCTTTTCCAGGCTAACAACCGCAAATTTCTCAGTCTTTTCTCACAGGGAAGGTGTTCCATCCCTCTAATCATTTTGGTGGCCTCCTCTGGATTCACTGCAACAGGTCTATGTCCTTCCAGTGCTGGGGACCCCAGAGCTGGATGCAGCACTGCAGGTGGGGTGTCAGCAGAGCAGAGCAGAGGGGCAGAATCCCCTCCCTCCCCTGCTGCCCACACTGCTCTGGATGCAGCCCAGGAAACTTATGGCTTTCTGGGCTGTTAATGCACATGGCTGGGGTCGTGGTGGGTTTTTCATCCACCAGAACTCTCAAGTCCTTCTCAGCAGGGCCACTCTCGATCTGTTCATTTCCCAGGCTGGATTGATACCAGGAATTGCCCTGACCCACGTGCAGCACCAGCACTTGGTCTTGTTAAACCTCATAAAAGTCCATGGGCCCACTTGTCCAGCTCCCTCTGGATGGTCTGCCATCCCTCAGGTGTATCAACACTCAGCTTGGGGTCATCTGCAAATTTGCTGAGGGTGCACTCAATCCCTTTGTCTGTGTCACTGATGAATGTCACTGCCCTGGGAGATGGGTCGGCCTCGGGGGTACTCGTCCCTCCTAGGAGGCTACAGTGACCTTCCCACAGACAGGCACTGAAAAGTGTCGAGTCTCGGCGGCCGCTTGGAATGGGCTGCACTGGCTCTGTATCAGCAGGGCACCCAAAAGCGAGGGGACCCGAAGGTCTCAGTCTCTCAGGAATTCCGGGGGCAAAAGAGGCAAGGGAGAGGACCAGTTCGTGAAATCTTCCAAGGTTTATTACCCCGAAAGCAAAGGGGAGGAACTGGCCGACGAGAGCCAGGGGCACCGAGGTTTTCTACAGGGATGGCACCGAACAAACAACCAATAGAAGGTAAGCCCGGAGGGGGATCCCGGGGACACAGAACCAATGGCTGGGTTACAGAGGAGGGGATTTACAGAACAAACCAATTAACAACCGAACTTATCAGAACTTTCTGGAGAAGTGGTGTGGGCTCAGAACCGGGTCTCGCCCATGGACTGGTCCTCGCTCTCCGAGTCATCTGCCCATTGGGTAGGCATGGCGTGACAGACAGCGGGCGGACCCCGAGTGGTCCGAGGCACCCCAACAGATGAAGACATTAAATAACACTGGTCCCAGTACAGACCCCTGAGGGCACCACTTGTCACTGATGTCCACTGGGACTCTGAGCCCTTGACCATCACCCTCTGGATGTGACCATCCAACCAATTTCTTATCCATCTAACAGTCCACCCATCAAATCTCTCTTTTCCTGATTTATAGAGAAGGATGTTGTGGAAGACTATGTAAAAGGCTTTACAGAAGTCCAGGACATTCACCGCCCTTCTCTTATCCACTGATGGTGTCACTCCAGTATAGAAGGCCACTGAGTTGGTCAGGTAGGACTTGCCCTTGGTGAAGCTGTACTGGCTGTCCCGAATCACGTCTCTGTCTTCCATGTGCTTTAGCACAGCTTCTAGGAGGATTTGTTCCATGATCTTTACAGGCACAGAGTTGAGGGTGACAGGTTGATTGTTCCCGAGGTCCTCCTTTCTACCCTTTCAAAACTTGAGCACAATGTTTCTCTTTTTCCAGTCACCTGGGAATTCACTTGACTGCCATAACTTTTCATGGAGTATCATGAATATCACGGAGAGTGGCTTGGAACCTGCATCACCCTCAGAACTCTGGGATGCATCTCACCAGGTCCCATTGACTTCTGTACATTCAGGTTCCTCAGGTGGTCATGAACCTGATCTTTACTTACAGTGGGAGGGACTTTGCTCCCCCAGTCCCCATCCTACTGTCCATCCAGTTGAGAAGTGTGGGAAGAGAGGCTATCACTGAAGCCCAAGGCAAAAATATTGTTGAGTACCTCAGCCTTCTCCTCATCCTTGTTACCAGCCTTGATTAACAGGGGCCATTACTCCTTCTTTGACCTTCCTTTTCTGGTTAACACACCCATAGAAGCCCTTCTTGACATTCTTTGTGTTCTTTGCCAAGTTCAGCTCCACCTTTGCCTTGGTCTTTCTGACCCTATCCCTATACAACTGTACTTCATGTCTATACTTTTCCCAGGACATCTGTCCTAGCTTCAACTGCCTGTGCTTTTGCTTCTTTCCTTTTAGTTTCTCCAGTAGGTTCCTACTCAGCTGTGCTGGTCTCTTGCCTTCCTTGCCCGATTTGCTCCTAGGGTTTGTCAGCTCTTGCACTCTGTGGAAAATTTCCTTCAAGATTTTCCAGCTCTGTTCCACTCCCTTGTGTCTGAGGGCAGCTTCCCAGGAGACTCCACTGACTATCTCCCTGAAAAGCTGGAAGTCTGCTTTCCTAAAGTTTAGGGGGCTGACTTTACACCTCCCCTGCCCCAAACCCCTCAGGACTGCCGACTCTACCAGTGCATGATCACTGCAGCCCTGGCTGCCTTCAATCTTGGTGTCCCCAGTTAGCTCACTTGCACTGGTGACCATCAGGTGCAGTAATGCCACCTGTCCAGTACAGCTGTCTATTGCCTGGGTCAAGAAGTTGTCCTCCATGCGTTCCAGCAGTGCCCTGGATTGTCTACAACTCACCGTGCTTCTTTTCCAGCAGATGTTGGGGTAGTTGAAGTCCCCCAGTAGGACAAGGGCCTGTGAACACAATGCCTTCTGTCACTGGAGCAGGAAGGCTTCATCAATAGGCTCCCCTTGTTCAGGCAGCCCATAGTGGATGCTGAACACAAGGTTCCCTTTGTTATCTCGGTCTCTGGTTCTTACCACAGGCTTTCAATCTGGTCATAGCTGTTCTTCAGACACGACTTTTCACACTCAACACTCTTGATGTAGAGGGCAACCCCTCTGCATGTCCTTCCTCTTCTGGCACTTCTGAACAGCCTGTACTCATTGATAGTAACATCGCAATCATGGGACTCATCCCACCAAGTTCCAGTAATGGCAACAAGGTCATAGCTTTCTAGCAACATGGTGGCTTCCAGCTGATCATTTGCTGCCCATGCTGCATGCATTGGTGTGCAGACATCTCAGATGGGCTGTCAACCACGTCACCTTCCTAGAAGAATGCACCTTTATTCCTTTGAAATAATTCTCTGGTGTTTCCCTGTTGGCTTATATTACCTCAGCAGTCTCTGGGCCATGTCCATAAGATTGCATGTGTGTTCAAGCATGGCCAGCACAGAGTCAGAGTCAGCAGGGTGTAGCTGCGCTTCCCTGGGTGTCAATTTCACTCCCAACACCAGTATGCTACCCAAAGGTTTGTCTCTGCCAAGGCTGATGTTATCTCTTTCCCCTTCAAACCTAGTTTAAAACCCTCTCAATCAGCCCTGACAGCTCACAGTCTAGAATTCTTTTCACTTTTTTAGACAGGTGAACTCCATCTCTCTCCAGCATGCCTGGTGCTCTGTGAACCACTGCATGATCAAAAAACCCAATATTTCACTGATGGCACCAGTCTTTAGGCCACGTGTTGATCAGATGGACTTTCCTCTTCCTTTTGGCATTCTTCCCTGCTACCAAAGGAGTTAAAAAAAATGCCACCTGTGCTCCTGTCCGTTTAGCTGGCTGCCCAGTGCTCTGAAGTCCTTTTTGGTTGCCCTAGGGCTTCTCTTATCTAGTTTATCGCTGCTGACCTGGAGAACCAACAGTGGGTAATAATCAGCAGGCTGAATTAGTCCGAGGAGTCTCCTGGTGATATCTCTTGCATACTTCTGTCTTAGTCAAACCATGTGATTATCCATGAGTATATTATGCCAGAATAACCAAATCATCTTGTCAAGGCACATGTGAAGGTGGCAGAGGTTTAAATCCTAATACAAATTAAGAAGACTGGGCACTTCTTCAATACTCTAGGTAAGTGTTAAGCATAAATAGTCTCCATATATATAGTTTGAGCAGAAAGTCTCTGCTACAATGCAGAAAAGTCTTTATAAAAGTTTTATTTAGATATGGCTCAATAGCTTTTTTCCAAAGGAAAAAATAGATAATTATCATGATTTGCATTATGTTCTAATCATGAAATTTCAATCAACCTCCTCTCTTTTACTTTCCATTCCTATCTCAGATGAGCCTCATAACATTTTCAGGATCTTAAGCATGAAATTCAACATTCAAACTTACCATTTGCTCAGACTTTCTCCTCTATTGCTTCTCCCATTTTTTGTCTCTTTCCTTTTACTTCCACGCTTCAAGGTCCATGTTTTTGTTTTGATTTTTTTTCCCTCCAACATTCCCTTTAAATGTCAGGGGCAGACTGTAAGCATTGCTGAGAGAAAGATCCCCACTGTTGTTTGTAATAGTTAATGTGACTGCTCATTAGTGGTAGGTGGTTTCACAATCTGACAAGTGTGATTTACCTTGGTTTCTTTTGTAAGAAAAGCTACTGATTTTATCCTTACAGCCCATATCGGTCCTCAGATTATTTCTCCAGAGAGGAGGAGGGCGAGAGAAAGACACTGAGTGGTTATTCTCTTCTATTCCCTGTTAAATAAAGTCTTTAGTCTTCCAACATAACAGTGGGGTTCCACTGATAAAATACAGAGGCTTACATCTGAAATAGTTGTACTTTTCTGCTCAGTGTAAAAAAAGAAATGCAGGGCACCACTCATCCCATCAAAGTAAACTTCTAAAATGGGTCAGACGAATCCCATCTTTAGCACCAGCAGTTATCCAGAGACTCTATATTGAATAAGTGGCCTCAATCATTAACATATTTTTCCTGATATTTCTTGCTTTAAGCATTCTCATTAATAAGTAAACAAAAAGTGATAAATAAGTTAGTCCATAGAGAAAGTCTCCATACTTCCATACAGGAACTTTGTATCCTCTGTAACACTCAAGTTTTTACAGGGAGTCACAATAGAAAGTAAAACTTGTACGCGCTGTGTGGGCACATAATCAGATCAACCTTGTGTCCTATTAAATGCTGAAGAGCAGAGTCGTCAAAAAAAATAGACATACCAGTCATGGGAAGTCGCCTTTTGCACAGAGCTACCAGCCTGCACCACAGCAAGCTGCTGTGATATAAAAAGAAATGAGGTGATTGCATTTGAGTGACCAGTATTCTTTTATTTGTCTTGAAATACTAAACTTTTAGATGATGACTTAAAAACTGAAACACTCCAGCTAAAATACAAATATTTTTATTTGGAAAAATTCTTGGGTGCTTCATATGAGTTACATTACAGAAGCTTCATATTCCAACTCATACTTCATGTCCAATGACAACTCATGAGCTTTCCTGTGAGTAATATGTAGAAATATGTAGAAACCTTTCAGCTTTGGAAGCTGAAGTCCCAATGGGGAATCCTGTGCCCGTGAGAGAATAAGGACATGATGTAACTGAACAGGAGCTCTGGTGAGTCACCACTGAAGCATATCCAGCTATATTATTTCATTCTCTTTTTTTGTTACTTAAGAAAGCATTGAAATTTCAAAAGAAAGACACTTCATTAAAAATTAGACATGAAAACCTAGTTATACATGGAGCCTGGTTCTCCATAATAAACAATTCTTATTGATTGTTTCAAATGCATCATTATTAATAAATCACTAACAGTATTGTCTTCTGCTAACACTTCAGAAGACCCTGACCATACCATAGAGGATGCAGTTAAGCATTGAAATGGTGTATGAAGTTGGCTTAAAATTAAATTCTGTCATCATATATTTGCTACCTGCAAGGTATTACTGTTTTTTTCCTCTTTCTTTTGGTATTTTGGTGGGTATTGATGCTGGAAGTGATGTCACTAGAAAATGTACTGGCATTACAAGAAGCATCTAGTACATGTAGTAAACTAAACACAACTGACTTTTGATCCTCAGGCTGTCAACATAACATACCCTCACAGAACTTCCATTAAAGAGCTGGTAATATTAAAGCTCCCTATGTGTTCCTCAGTCCACAATTCAAATTGAAAACTAACCATACAACCTAATGTGTCAAGAAAAAGAGAAGCTGAAAAGTCTCAAGTTATCCAAAATTTGTTGCAATGTTTTTTTACCAATAGCACCTTGTTTTATTGAAACATCTCTATAAACATGTTTTGCTGAGAAGCTGTAAGAACTGACTGGTAGTAGTATCCAATGTTACCTGATCAGACTCAAGGTTGTTCCCATTATTGATCTGGCCTTAAACGTCAGTGCCTGCCCTGTGGGAAACCAGAAAAAAACTCTCTGGACACAGTAGGAAGCCTTTCTACTTTTCAATGCTTCAGGATCACATCCATAATCAATGAATATTTAGAAATTACAGAAGAAAACATCTGATTATTTGGATGAAGTTCCAGTTTGTTGAAAGACACTTAATAAGGCAAACAGTATGAACTATGCATCCTTCCTTTGCTCCCGCAGGTAAGGCTGAACATGAAGCATATCTTCACAAAGATTTTTATGTTTCACAAGTAATGAAGAAGAAACAGCAGGAAGGAAACAGTATTGGGAATATTTTCAGAAATAAGACTTGCAAGGAAAGGCTGAACTTCAACCTAGTCATTATGTATAATTAGAACAGAAATTATTATTCTGTTGTCTCACAGATGCCAATTTCATCTCTTGCTGCGTTTTCAGTCTTTTCTGTTCCACTGAGTAATCAAAAGCCAGGTTAACAGCTGGCAGAAGCAGTATCCCTGTGAAAGAGACAGATGCGTTTCATAGTGCTTGATGCATCATGAATTGTCAGCAGCTCAGTGAGGATTCCTCACCTGTAAAGGGTCAAAGGAGTGGTCTCTTCTGTGAGCTCAGTTTCAAAATGCAAATCCATGTATAATTTTGTATTCTTCCCAGTGGAGAGAGACATGAGGGATTGAGAATGAATGTTTAACCTACATACAATCTAGGTACCCAAGGGAAGTTTTTCGTATTTTCTTAATTAGGTCAGGATCCCATTAAGAATTACTTCCACCTTCTCATTAATGTGCAGTAAAAGACTTTTGGCCTGCAATTCAAGAAAACAAACAGACTGTCTATTTTGGAAAATCTATTTTGGTGGGGAGATGTAATAATTTGTTTGTTTTGGATTCAGGAGGGATAGTTAAAGACTGGGACTTTGCTGCACTGAAGACATGTGCTTCCATGAGCTTCTCTGTCTCCAAAATAACTTGTTGTCATAAATATAATTCTGTATAAATAGATTTGCATCCTCTCATGAATTGAATTAGTTGGCTAACTAGCTAGACTTAGGTTCTGTTGTTTTGTCAGCAAATAAGCACTGAAATCCTGGGGACTGCACAGTTTGTTTTGTATTTGTTTTGCTGCCTTAAGCTAGGCATCAGACTTTGCCCTCCTGGAAGTTTAATGTTGGTGATAAATAGGGAGTAGAAAAGAAACAAAAGGCATACATCTAAATTAATGTTCAAAGACAGGAGAACAGAAGTAACTGCAATTCAAACCTGTACAGAATAGCCTAGCAATATTTTGCAGTCAGTCAGACCAACCCTCTGTATTGCCCATTGCCTGCTATAATTTTTGATTTCACTGTTTGCCAAGATTTTCAAAGAAGTAGAAAGTCTTCAGAAAGGATGGGAATAGGATAGAAAAGTCATTTCACACAGGTTAATAGAGCTGCTCAATATTAAATTTTGTATCCATGTGCATCAGTAAAAAAACCTGAGGCTTTTATTTCCACAATTCATGCAAGAAAGTTGTTTTTATTCTCTCTCTGATGGGAATGCACATTATGACACAGTCTGAAGTTACATTCATCACTCTGCATTCACAGCACGCTGTCATGCCAATCCTCCCCTCCAGCACCAAGAATAAAAATGATAATGCTTAGGAATGAATCACTCGAATTACTTACTCAGAAGAAGTACTGCCAACCAAAACCATCTCTCTTCCATCAGGTTTGCCTATGTTCTGAGTGACCTAACAGGGACTCTCACATGAACTTGGGTCCAACACAGCCTGAAAGTCAAATGAGACAAATGACACCGCGTTTCAAAGGGAAATGGCTGCAGAGAGAAACCAAGACAAATAGCCTAGGGAGGGTTATAAGCTTTAGAACAGTACCAATCCACTCTTCTCTGTGAATATTTACTCTTTTTTTTTCTAATAAATATGCCTTTCCACAGTTGTCATTATGCCATGCGAGATCTCACAGGTCTTTTTTTTAGAACATATGGCCCTTTTGCTACCTACTCTTTCTCTAGAACTCCATTTGGAAATGATGCATAAATACATCCTGTTTTTCTCAGCTAGAAGAGTCACCCTGCTCAATACTCTTCCCTATTAACACCTTTTCACTTGCTGTGCAGTTGGATACATGAGAGGAGATATAACATTTCCATTTCATATCAGCAAGTGAGAGGTTGGGTTTTTTTTTTAATTTCCTCACCAAATGCCAAGATGTCATGATGCTCTTAATGTTAGTATGCTAAGATTTCAGCTGTAGATCTCATTAATCCATCTGGGTCCCACCTCTATTTAAATACTTCCTTAACGTTTTAGAAACTAACACAATTAAGATTTAAAATGAGAAAAACATACAGGGCAAACCAAAGCTTTATTGCCACAATGTATGATTATACAATAAATTCAGAGTGATTTTAGAAAAAATGCTGCACTAATAAAAACGAAGAAAGGGGAAAGGAGTTTTTGCAACATCAGGATTTGTATATTTTAAATATTCCAATTCTTACTAACAGCTCTGATAGGTAATGACTCATTGTATTTTTTAAAATAAGTAATTTTCTTAATGAAATGCAAATGTACAAGCTTTTGACAAAAGCTTGTGTAGGATCTGGCTTAAAAGTGTGTCCATCAAAGAACCAAGTATAGCTCAACATTAAAAATATGTAACATTCGACAGAGGGAGATCACTTCTTTCATGACCAAGCATTAGTGCCTTCCTATGCTAACTGGTTCCTTCATGGAGAAATATTGTGTCATCAAACATCAAGTTGTGAATCTAACTGGTGCTTTGAGCTCTGTGACCAGTAAGAGCTCTTTTGTAAGAGTATTGTCTTTGTTTAATCTTAGGGGTCAACTGGAGAAGCCTGTTCCTGGTCAGCAGCTGAGATCCATTCATCTCAGATTTATCTCTGAGCATTTTCATGAGATTATGTTTATTAAACTGCTGTTGCAAACACAAGACCTTCCACTGACTGATCATATTTTTGTAGGTCAAGCCAGAAGCTCTATCAGACTTCATTGTTGTAGTTCTACTCTTGTAGCACGAGGATAATGGATCACAGCCCTTCTTTCCTTTCCTCTCCACCCAAAACTACACCAGAATGTGCTCACTTAAAAAAACCATTTAAGCTTGCACTTATTAGTGCTTTCAAGAGCACTGCATTTCTCTGGAAATATTTTGAACAGGTCTCTCTTCCAAATAGTTGATTTTTTATTTTTAATTTACCGAAACTTTTAAAAATGTGTCATAACCACTCCACGGTAAACTTAGAGACAGAAAGATATTTGATCATTTTGTGTATTATCAGGAACATTCACATCTCCATTTAAATACAAAGGCTATTATGCATGATACCTCTCCTTTACCCACATGCCTTTATGTTACCATGTAAGAACTACTTATCTGAACTTTCTGTAAAATAGTTAATCCTCTGTGTGGGGTTTTTTCCCCTGAAAGGCAATGTAACACTTATGGTCAGCGTCAGCGCCTGAGCCCTCAGTATCTTTTTGCAGAGTAAGAAATCGGCCCAGAAATCACCATCATTTTAAGGAACTGATGTTTCAGAAGACTGCAGATTTGGTAACTGATAGGAGGCGCTAAGAGAGGCTCTTACCAGAGGACTGACATATTTCTGAAACTGTAAAAGCTGTCATTGCATTAATAGTGGAACTATTTAGCAAGCTAGTAGACCATATGTTTTTGTAGTTATTTTATATTTCTCTTACACTTTCATGTCCAGGGTTTCAGACATATTTTTCTATTAGCGTGTAGGATGTGTGTTTTCAATGGTGAATCTGAAGAGAATATTGTCTGACTTATGTAACTGGTCCAACAGCTGAAATTACTAAATATTTGCTGACAACACTGTATTCTTTAAGGCATTAATGTGTCCTTGTCTTGTACTTGTGGTTTCTACTACGTGTCTCTCAAGAGCCAGTCTAACCCTAGGGCTACAAAACTGAGGGACAGACACCTTTTTCAAGACTGAATAAATAACCAATGAATATCTAAAAGAAAACCAGTTGTACTTCACATTTATATGCATGAGCTCTACATTCTTGAAAGTATCTTTTTATTCATAAGTTTAAGACTCCTAAGAATTACGTCAAGGGCATTTTGACAAGTTATTTTCCAGAGCTGCTAATCATTATTTCCAGTTTCAGTTGCTGCACTTTGTCAGAGAATAAAGGATTTCTTTATAAATGTACTAGGAAAAACACACAACTTAAAATATAAAACGTTTCTGGCATCATTAACAAAATGTCATACTGAAAACTGAACAGGCATCTAGCAACTTGTGCTAATGAGAGAGTTAGTATTTTTCCACGGTATACTGCATTTGCAGGGTGATGAAGGGTCATGAAGAGTTCACATGATCTACATAAATTGTGGAAAATTAATACGCTCTTGGAAAAATAGAAGCAATTTTATAATAGGTGATATTGAGCTGTCAGCATTCCTTTTCTACTTCTTCTGCCATTATATTTTTGAAGAAAAATGCAAGCGTAAATTAGGTTTGCTAGATTCCCTCTTACAGTCTCACTGAAAGCCATTGTATTATACACAGCTATATAAAAAAAAAAGAGGATATTGCAAAATACTAATATAAAACAGAGTGGAAACTGCTATGGAGATGTTCAGCTCCAATGTACTGAGAAAAATGAGAGGTCGTTTCATGCAAATAATCAAGCTGAAGCAGTGACTGAAACAAATACAGCTATAACAGCATCACTGCAAGAGAGGGTAGAGGTAACACATTGAGTTATTTCTTCAGAAAGTTTGGCTAAACTTCATTAGCAGACAAACCATTTTGTTCACATAAATTAATTACCCACAGGTTTCTTTTCTGCTGCAGTACCTGAAGCTGAAGTTGGCAAGTCCCATCTAGAGAACCAAATGTCTCCTCTTGTTGCAAGTATACATCAAAGAAAACACTGGTACTGGGGGGTTTTTTTGTTAAGTACCCACCATTCTTTTAGGTTTTTTTAAGAAAAAACAAATTAACTCTATATGTTTTATTTTCCTTACAGTAATAGAAGTTGGGGAGGAGATTAAAAACCTTGTCCAAACTCTCATCAAATTGTCCTTTTTTTAATGCATTGCTGCTACACACCCGAACTGCCTGGGTAGGCCTTGTCCCTCTTGCATCAGAGGGCACACAGTGTCCGCACTTACTCACTTTCCAACCAAGCTCACAAATCCTTGCTGTCTCTGCATTGCCTATACCATTTCACAGTCAAGAGGTTCTCATTCGGTTTAAGCAGGAAAGTTTTTAGCAATTTCCTGAAAGACTGTGCTGTGAGTCTCATTCAAGATCCTGTTGTACCCATTACCTGCTCCTGCCTCGGAGGGTCTGTTGAACTCCTGCACTACGAAAGACTGCTTCAAGTTTAGGGCTTTTCCTTGTGGTCTCCAAAAGAGAGTGAGTTTAAAGTGATTGCTCTCAAACTATTCTACAGGGAACTCCTGATGATAGTGTTATTTCCCTGGCATACAACACTGTTTCAGTTACCAGCACAGATGTTCTGATCCCACACAGATACCACTTTTCTCAATAGGTTGTGGCACCAGGTCTTGAAGTCTGACCATCAGAGAAGTGGGAGCTGCTCACAGACCTGACTGCAGCCTTTTAATTTAGGACTGAGATCTGGTGTTTTTGAGATAGGGTCACCACAGGAAACAGAAGACTTTGCTCAAATGTCATACGAGGTGAAAAAACATGAAAGGCCAGTGATGGAATCCAAAATATGACTATTCTCTGTGTGAATTGACAGAGGGGACTTCCAGTAAGACAGACAAATTAGCTCTTTTCTTTCTCAGCTTCTGGTCCCCAGTCTTTCACACCAGTGTGTTCCAGTGTGAATCCAAAACATGCTGCTGGGAACAGTTTCTTCAGAGGGATGCTGTGAGTAAGTTAGTGCTAGGAGTGCATTTCTGCACACCACTTTGGGTACTGTTCCTACATGCAATGGGCTACAGGGTACCATTTTGGTGGGCTTGACACAGGTCCCTCATTACTTCAGGCACCATGAACTGGAAAAAAAGCACTTCAAATAGTAATAATGACAGAAACTGAACCTCTGGTTCATGGTCAGACTCAGTGCAGACAGAAATTAATGTGCAAAATTCCTATCTGTGCATCAGCATGCACAAGGGAAGGCTGACTCAGACCAGTGCCATGCAATTCAGAAATGTCTTTGCTACACTGCAAACACCAAACAACGCCTTCTGGGAAGTGTTACTCTGAACCACTGTATGCTGACAAGCCTGTGGTGGACTAACCCAACACAAATCTCTTGCACCCAGAGAGCAGAGACAGAACTCCTCCTAGCCAGTTGCCCCTCTCCTACATCTGCTACTAGCTGTCATTTTCTCTTCTTACCTTTGACTGCTAGTGTGAAGTTCTGAGTGTTTGCTGAAACACAAGGCCCTTGTTTCCTGAAAATTTTTTTACTTGATAGAAAGGCAAGCTAATTTTCCTTTCATTACTGCATTGTGTGTTCTCATAACTATCTCAATAGTCTGTAACTGATAAACTGATTCCATTTGTCAGATGGAAACTAATTCTCTTTCATTCAATCTTCTTTTCTTCTTTGATAGGTTTTATTTGTAAGGGGGAAAAAAAGCAATGATAAATGAAAACCCACTGTTGATAAAGGCACATATAGAGAACTATTTATTGTTTCACTATCCAGTTTTATGTGCTGCAAGATTCTAGCAAAATAATCTCATATTCCACTTTTTGTTGATGAATGAATGGCTTCATTTGCAACAACCCCCTACTTGCATTCCATTCTGAACCCCGATTTTATTTCCAAGAGCCAGATAGGCATAGTGACGAGTAAATTATACTGAATCAGAAGTAAATCGTTTTCTTCCCACTCAGACATGTGGATGTGAAAATGTACTTTTAAGGTTTTTACAGAACTGCAGGAATATTCGTTGAGTCATTTTGAACTGCTGAATTGCTGCAATTATCTAAAACGGCACAGAGAAGTCCAGCTCCTCCTCCATAGGGTTTAACAGGCTGCCATGCTCATGGCGTGCACAGAAGCATTTTGTTAAATAGCTGTGGTGCAGCGCTCTCACCACGGGCTGCCAGCAGCCATGCCTCGTGCAGAGTAACACAAAACATGGAGGGCATTGAGCACCAGGGAGCAAAGACCTCACCACAAACACGAGGCTGGGAGCAATGAGCACTGCCAAGAGCTGCCGTGCTGCTGTTAGGCAGAGGGCAGGTGTGCAGCAGCATCCCCAAAGCAGCACAAGGGTGGGCCCACTGCTCCGTGCCGGGCACGGGACATACTCTGAGAAAGGGACTGTCTCCTCACCCAGGCGTGCCATCCTGGGCCACTGTCAGCACCAACACCCAGCACTCCTGCTGAAAAGTGATTTGTGCCAAAATGCCACAGAAACAGTTCTGTTCCCAGTGTTATTCAGAAGAACATTGTTCCCAAATTAGACTGATTTAAACCACTACCTCATCTCTGCACTCAAGCTCCAGAGTGAAGCGCCTCTGCTGGGAGGAGCCAGAGAGCCTGGGGCTATTGTCTGTAATTGAAGACACTTGAATATTTGGCTGTAAAATACTCAAAGGAATAGCTCTTTCATCAGTGTAGTACAAAGCAGGTTTATTAATCATGGTGGAAATTCTAAATTCTTAAACAATTCTTTCTTAAAACAATGAATCCATGTGAGTGCTTTAACATTTGGCTTTGTGCCATTAAAAACCCGAAAAATGTGACAAAAGAGAAATTCTGCAAAACTTGGTTTTCAAAGTATGTGAACATCAACCATCTTTAATCCAATTATGTAATTTGTCATTCTTGATTTTCAGTTTACTGAACTGTTCAAGTTAATTCAACATCATTTGTTTGTACCAGTAGCTCCAATTTTCCTCTACTTTTCTTCATTCACTATGTAACTACACAGTTTAGACAGGTTTGCACTGTGGAAGAGAGAAGAGGAGAAATCATTAAACCATGAATGATGATTAAAAAAAAAATGCAAACAGGTTTCTAAAGTGGATAGCAGAAATTCCTTCTCAGGAATAATGAAAATTGAATTATTTGCCTTGAATAACATTTCCCTGGAGAAATCTTTGATTTTACAAGAAAAGTATTTCGTCCTCTCTTAAACACTGATAAAAGTTTCTGCTCTGTTCTATTTTCAGCATGAGCTGTATCTGTTCATGCCCAGAAGGAAAATGTGCCTGCGCCAGCACCCCACCCTGCGGTGACAGTGGCATGGGGAGGAGCATGAATGCCCAGCCAGACAGCTTCTGTGGTGTGGCAGGACTGGGGATCTCCCACTTTAGCCTCAGACTCTGGCAGCCCACTCAGCCCATCTCTGTCAATCCCAGGGCATTTGTCACTTAATCTTTGAGAATAATACAAAGATTCATCTCCATCATGCAGTCCTATTCCTTCTTCAGCAAAATTTCTGGCAGCTCCAGAAGCACCAAATTGCTCACTATAAAAAGCCAATATCTTAGGATCACATGAGGGCTTAATGGCTTTTAAATTAATTTTCTCACACCTTTTGCAGGTTAGCCTGTGGATATGAGTTCTTCAGATAGATTTCTTTCCAACAGATTACTTCACTGATTAAGAAATTCAGTAAAGTATTACAGATGACACAAGTGACACAGGAAACCAACTAGATTTTTGACAACCAAGAATCTAATGCTCATTGGCATGACAAGGCAATTGGCTTCCCACTAGGCACCAGCTTTTAAATCCATAGTCCTATTTCTCAACTGTGCTTAGGGGAACAGTTCCTGCTTCAGGATGAAGATGACAGAAGATGCTGTTATACTTTCTGAAATAATAATTGTTTTAGCACCAAAATCTGTAGTTTATTCTAGTTGTAATATTGTAATAGTGAATGTGGTAATCTAAACCTGGCACTTCGAACACATCAGCAAATCATTCACAAATTACCTCTCAAAATAGATATTTAAGATAGGTGGAAGAAAATAGTTCTTTTACACTCTGAAACGTCACATTTTTAGTATTTCTCCTTTTCTATTTTGATGGAACTGAGAGCTTTCCAATTGTATTACACTCATACAGACACAAAGAGACACAAACTCCTGACCAGTGATCTTGAAAAGAACAGCATTAAACCTTCATGGAAGTTTATGCTTCTCTGTTTCTTTTTCTGCAGCATTTACAGTTTGTATAAGTAATTGGGCATTGAAGCCCAAAGGAGTAGTCTTCCTGGAAGACTAATTTCTCTGATTAATAATTCTGTTTTGGAAGATACATGGTTTTTTATTTTGAAACAAGTTTAGACAAAAGTGGGTTCTTTTTCTAGGAAAAGCTGTGACAAACAAACAAAAAAAATGCTCTGAATTATTTTTGTATGCAAGATTATTATTTCCAGACAATTATATATTTAGTAAAATGTTGCTGACTTGTTTTAAATACCAGATCTGCTAAAATGTTACTGATAATCAACCCAAGCCATTCTATGACTCTAAGATAACAAAGGACAGAAAAAACTAACCAACTTCCTTGTCCTTGAGTCAATGGAAAAGCCAGAAATAGAACTGAGCAGGGCCCAGCCCATGAGTGGCATCTCAAACACCAGAATGAAAAACGGTTGGAATGACTGGCATCAAAAGCCAGCCCTCATGGGTAGTTCCCACACAATGGCATCCCCTGGCGAGCAGGAAATATTTCCATTATCTAAGATCCTGTTGCATGGCAACAGCCGGTGAGTGTTGACTTGTTACCAGTACCCACTGTACACTGGCGTGACATCGCCAACATAATCAATGTTCATTTGAGGCAGCAGAAGTCCAAGATTACTTTTAATCTGCAAATTAGTCTTGGATTTTGACAATTTAGCAAATAGATCTCAAACAACAGGGAGCAAGGCTCAGCTCTTAATCACAGAAGCTCTTTAATCTGTGAGAAAACATGCAATAAAAATGGCAAATGTTTCAGGGTGGATAAATTATGAGATATTTTGTCATTATCAAGTTGCAGATCGTGAGTCATGCTATAAAGACACTTTTTGAGCCTGTATAAACAAGAATTATTTTTTTTTAATGCCAAGACCTAGATTTTGATCTGGGGTAGCAACATCAGACATAGCCATCCCAGGTGATGCAGCAGAGGTTGGTTATACATGCATCTGTTCACCATGTTGACAATAGGAACTTTTGAGTTGACTCAGAGTTCTAAAACTCTACATAGATGTGAGTGAATGAGCTGAAAATGTATTTCAAGCTAAAATTTTGGGTCTGCTAAGTCCTTAATATCTTAGAAAGAGGAAAATTTGTGAAACTTAAATGCCTGTTGTAAATTTGTTTGTCTTTCTGACCTGTACATACATTTATGCACCTTCAGCAATCTAAAAATCTTATTCCGTGAAAGTGGTTATGTAAAAATAGCAGCTCTGCCAACACACTTCCTACCTGTGTTTCATCTTTCTGCATTGCAAATACAAGAAATATATTCTCAAGAAAAGCTAAAATCCTTCCAGGAGTGTGGACTGTCATCCTCTGTTTCACGTATTACGTCACAAGAATGAGAGATAATTGTCTATGCAAGTACTGACTTCAAAGTACTGACTTTTATTATTAAGGTAGAAAAGACATCCATTTGGATTTCAGATCCTTGATTTTCAGCACTAATAAATAGGGAATAAAATTCTTTCTACTCACAAGTTAGGCAAGTTTACTGTGAAATTAATAACATAATCTGCAATGCAGCCTTTCAGTTTCATGTAGCATTATAAACCTGCATTTAAAAACAGTTAAACTTCAAAGATCACAGCTCATCTCTGAGAGGGGTTTTGGTATCCTGGTACCCAGATGAATGAAGGGACATTAAAGAGGTTTTCATAATTCAATTCAAAGATCCTTTTTGTGGTTCAGTATAGATGAGTGGAAGCAAAAGGAGGGAAAATGAAGGAGCTTACTTAAGTGATATTCTAACCACCTCTTTGCTTCCCTGTGTTTCAGCAAGTCTCTGAGAGGAAGAATATAGCAGAACTGGCATTCCTGCTTTCTCTGTCGAGCTGTGTGTGATGTTTGTCGGAACAATATCTGCAGAGACCAGGGTACAAATAGAGATCAGTCCTAAAGCTGAGGGGAGGAGGCCTCTGTCTGGGACCCAGTCCCCCACAGCTGCTCCAGGCTTCACCATTGTTAGTCCTGGCATCAGGGCAACCCAAGGAGAGGCCTGGGAGCTTTCCCCAGGTGCTGATCAGCATCGCTGAGCAGCCACCAAAACTGGGGGGTGTGAGGGGCAGAGGATGCCTGCACACATCCCTGAGGAGGGGGCTCAAACTACCTCTACAGAGAGTACAACCACACAGCCCCCATGTCAGAATGCCATTTGGGGCTTTCCTTGGTAAAACAGCTCAGAAGGATGTATCTCCTGCAGTCCACTTACCTAAACTGTTTAATTTGAATTTTCTCATCTCAGAGGAGGAAACTTCAGGCCCAAAGGGCTTAGATACCTGCAGGGACTTCACAGCTCTGCAAAACTAATGAATAGTCTAAAATAAGACTTTCCCAGTGGGAATTGTTCTTTTTTGCCATAAAATATATAAATATTAATTGGACTTGAGGTTTCAACTCTGTTTTTTAATTTTCTTTGTGAATCTCCTAGTCAATGGGCTCCACAATGCTTCCCTCTCCCCAATGAATCTTTAATTATTCTACAGGAAATAGAAGACCTTCATTACCTTTCTTATTCTTCATACTAAAATAAATTCATTAACAGGAAGACATGGAGAGGGATTAATTTTTCCTCAAAGGGAAAATGTGAAATGAGTGGAATATGAAACATATCAGATATTAAACATGGGTATTTATACCAATTTTCAACTAAAAAGTGTATATTGATTTCATCAGAGTACATCTGATTTCAGACTTTGAGGAACAAGACCAGAATTGGTACTTAAGAAGACAGTACCAGAATTTGGATTTAACCATGAGGTCAAGTGAAAAGCTCTTTCCTTAGGCATGGTGGAAGTCTGTCTCCACTAGAATTTCACAACTTCTTCAAGGGTTTTCTTTATGTTTCTGTCCTAACTGACATGAATTGTCAGCACAAGAGATGTTTAAGAGACCGAAACAAGGATAGTATAGGTAATTTGTGGGGGCCGGTGGGCCCATTTTACCATTCAGCACCACATCACAACAGTAATTCATTATCAAAATTATACTAATAAGTTAAGGCTACTGGTTACACCTTGAGGGAAAAATCACCATGGCCTGGTAAAGGACTTTGTAACTTTTTCCTGTCTTTGCCTCTCACACTCTAAGCCACATCGCTACACACCCACCATTGCAAGCTCATGGATGATCAGTGAAAACTCCAAAATGAAACCTGTTCCCACAGATCCTGTTTGAAACTGGTTATTAAAAATGCTACAATCTACTTGTGTTTGTATGCCCAAGCAGAAACCCACAGCAGGGATGTCTGTGATTACCACTCAGCTCACAGAGATAGGCATGTAAAGGTGTTTTACAAAGGAGTAGCTCCTTTTCTCCATTTTTCAAAATATAACAAAATATCACAACCAGGTGTTCTCATGTAGCTAACATTTTCTTGGTGATGACTAATTAATATGGATAATAAATAACTATAATGGTAATCAATTATGACTCTCCTCTGTATTACATTTTTCACGTTAAACCTCCTTTGCAGGCATATGTACACACTAATGTCTTCCTCAAAATTTTGTGCTAAGGATCCCATCAGCTAAAAAGCCTTGAGTCACCTGGGTCTTGTTCTGTGATTCTACACAGCTTAGCTGTCATACCCTCAAATCTCAAATTACTTGAATCTGACTTGATTTTCAAGATCACAGTCACTCTTCTTTCTTCCCCTGATCAGGCACTTTTAATCAATGAGAATTCTTGAAAACAACACAGTTGAATAAAGTTGAAAAGAATAACTTTGAAGAAAAGGAAGAATACAGGAATATATAAGAGCCTGATGATTCAACTAGGTCGTACTACTGTTCAAGTCCCCTACCTCTACAAACTTGTCACGTGTATACTCTCTCTATTAAAAATCAATGCAACCAAGAGTGTTACGAGTAAACATGAGAACCTGAGGAGGTTAGGGGCCTGATTTCCTTGAAGCATTAATTGGAAAATAGGTATACATGTTTGCTGTTAAAGCAGTTGTTATGTTTTCTACTTTGGGCTAATCCATTGCATTTTTGTGTATGTATATCTTCCTTATAAAAACAAGATTCCACAATCTTCATAAATATCTTAATAGTTGCTTGTTATAGTTACATTGCAAATGGAAGAATTCATCTGCTTTATAATTCCTCGAATGCAGAATTTAGTACAGAATGTGCCATTCCTTCACAGAAGTGAAAATAAATGCTCAGTGACAGTGTTTATGGTCCATTGTACATCATAGAAAGACAGCAGGAAAACTCTTATCACTGGAACACTTGTTACAGACACAGAAAATTACTTAAAGGGAAGAGAAGATCCATCATTAGCACTCAAGATGATAGTTCGGAAACAATTCTAACAGAATATTGATTGTATAAAAAGTAGGGAAGAAAAACCAGATTATTTAATGAAATAAGGAAAAAACAGTCATACAGATAGCTTCTGCCGATCTAAAATTCAAGAGAATGAGTAAAATTTTGCTGAATATGCCAGGAAAGAAGTATTTGATTATGCTTTCTTCCAAAGACGTAGCAATTATTACACTGATAGATAAAGCCACAGAAAGATAAAGCAATATGTCCTTGTGACCCAGAAAAGATTCTGTAAGAAATGCTTCAGACCCTTTTTATCTTGGACCTTATCATTGCATCTGTCCAATACTGCAGGGACTGTTGTTATTCCTACCTGCTCATTAGTGGGTGGAAAGGATTGAGCCTAAAGCGAATAGTGACTTTCAAATAAGACACTTGGCAGCAGGAGTGTCAAGCACCTGAGCATGGATGAAACACAAAAGGCCTACAGTGATTAAAGAAGTCAGGAGACATCTTTAAGGTCAAGCTGGGAAGATATCCCTCAGGTCCACAGACTTCCCTGGTTGCTCCTCCAGGGAAGGTGAGCCAGGAGCTGTGGGCAAGAGCAAGGCAATAAGGCAACAAGGCAAGTCTGCTACCAGTCAAGGGGTTCTAACATTAGTTTGAGAGCAGCTGGGATCAAGGTTGTGAGCACTCACACCTACATTATAACTTAGGGCTGGGCTGGAGATCCTAGGCTGTGGATGCCCTCAGAACACCACTGAGCTGCCTGTCCAGAGGACAGCATTACTCTCTGCTATAGTAATACCACCAAAAGGCAAAGAATACTAGAAAATATTAGCAAACCAAACCCTACTTAGCATCTGTAAAAGTTATCATTTCTCCTCTTAGATGTCTTCATCTTGAAAAGAGAAGATCTTCCAGAAATAACACAAAGGCAGCTGTGCAGCATATTTATTAGGGTCAGATACACAGATTCAAATGACCACTTGAAAGCCAATAACCTTTTCTGAGATTTAAAAGAGTCAGATTCAGTACTTTGAAGTTTTTTTCGTGAGTATTTCATCACTCTCTGTTCCCTGAGCAGCTGAGAAGAGAGCATGTATAAAACCTCAGGAGGGAAAGAAAGTAGGCTGTTGGACATTTCCCATTCAACTCTAGGCCAGCTCAGAGAAGATCTAAGCAAACCTTTGGATTTTCATCACTTGCCTAAACTGAACTTCTCAAATTTTGAAGTTTGCTCATTACTTTATCAAACTGAAGCCTAATTTATGTTTCATACTCATATACTGTGTAAAAACTTCAGAGGACCTGAGAAAGTAAAAATAAGGGCTGAATGTGGTTATGAAAGTCTGTTTCCTTCAAACATACTCCCAATGGAGCTTGCTGAGTTCATCAAGGGGCTCCACAACAAACTGTCGGTTCTGAGTATGAGATCTTTCTGTACCTCAGAATCACAGAATCACAGAATCACAGAATCACAGAATGAAGTAGGTTGGAAAACACCTTTGAGATAATCAAGTCCAACCTATGACCTAACACCTCCTCATCAACTAAGCCATGGCACCAAGTGCCACGCCCAGTCTTTTTTTAAACACATCCAGGGACAGTGAGTCCACCACCTCCCTGGGCAGACAACTCTGGTGCCCAACTACTCTTTCAGTGGTGAAAGTAGAACTACCAAAGTGGTGAAGGTAGAAATGCACACCTATTTAGAAATTTCCTTCTAAATAACTGGTCCTATACCGTCAGCAAAGACCCAACATTCATTGTATTACACTGAGTACATCAAACGTACTCAAATAGGCTCAGTTTCTCCACGAATTAATAAACTGCACTTAGTAAGTTGAAAATGAGAGGGTTTCAGGATTTCATACTTTCCTAGATGGCTTTCTGAAACTGCTGGATTGCTAGCGCACCGTAAAAATCACTCCGAGCACACATCACAGGATGACAACTCTAGGGAGACTGCAGTATAACGCAGGAAGAAAACCATTAAAAATTAGACTATTTTGAAGACCTTTTCCAGATGATAAAAAGTAATTATATAGACTGGTTTTCATTTTAATTTTATATAATCTTGTATTATGTTACAAGCTGTAGCCCACGAAACACATCACATATGCAGACTCCTTGCTGTAAGAATTGCTGTGGATCACCCTTCGGACAGATAAACTTCTCTGAATCTGAAAGCTCCTTTCCTTCCTAAAATGTCCCATTGACTCTTCTGCCACCCAACCACATCTAATCATCTGACAGACTGGGAGGTAGGGGAGAAGTTGTGAGAGAGTTTCAGCAGTTCTTCAGGGAGCAGCCCATTCCCAGGACTCCTCCTCTGGAGCAAGGCTGCACAGCACCTCATCCATGGACCTGGACACATCCACATAAACCAGGCACTGCTGGGAAGCACCAAAATGGGTGAGGGTACTGGCTGCTGCTGGTACAGGCAGGGTCTCCCACTGACCCATCTCTTGGCACCATCCTTTTATTCTGCTACTGAAGACCAGAGGGGAGAAAAGCCTCTTTAAGAACAGTGGTCAAATTTTGCTGTCCTCTCCTTTATGGCTGTTAAAGCAAGGAAAAAGAGATTATCTTCACTTCAGCATTGCCAGGCATTTCATGTACTATTTCTCCTAAAAGCCTCTTTTTCGTAGTCCTTTAAAGAAGCTTATGACATACTCTTGAATTTTCCTTCAGGCCTCTTCCTTTTGCTGCTTGCAACAGACCTTCTGTTCTTATTCTATTTTCTGTCTTCATATCACTTAAACTCACTTTATACTACTTATACCTCCCCACATCAACATATGAATAGGTATTTCTAATCTCCTTTGTGACTGTAAAGAAACATCTAAATATAGCCTCAATGAAATCAGATTCTCAAAGCTACTGTTGGTTAAATATTGACCCAAGGATTTTTATATTATAGTACCCATCCACACTTACTAAAATCAATAGCATATGTCATATTTCCAGTACTGCAGCAGAATTTTGGGTAGAAAAAAATACCTTTGGTCACCCATGGTCTGATGAAATAAAGAGTTTCAT
Organism: Lycocorax pyrrhopterus obiensis; assembly: GCA_014706295.1. Taxonomy (NCBI): domain Eukaryota; kingdom Metazoa; phylum Chordata; class Aves; order Passeriformes; family Paradisaeidae; genus Lycocorax; species Lycocorax pyrrhopterus. The sequence goes on along the minus strand of JACSVZ010000014.1, from coordinate 17,122,754 downwards.
TTTTTTACATGAATTTCCATTGTAATGCTTTAATGAACACTGGAAGGACAGACATGTGGGCCCCTGTATGGATTTGTATTCAATAGAGTCCTTCTGATAATGAACAAGCATGGGGATTGCAGGGGTGGAGGAGACTGAGGGGAATACTTCATCTTCATGTTCTCTTCCCAATGCCAAAATACCTCTCTGTGGCTTTCTGCCAGAGCAGTGCTTTCCACATTCAATAGGAAACGCCAAGGGAGGAGGTTTAAAGCACTCTCTTAACAATGAGGTATGCCCATTCAGGCACTGAAGCAGAAAGCATGCTGAAAAAGGCTGGTTTGATGCAATGAGGTCTATAAAACTTTTTTTGTACAAATAATTAAGCTGGGGAGAAAAAAACTGATTGCAGCAAAATAAAACCTGTGTGTATTCTTTTCCAAGATTCAAATTTCCCTTTCAGGAACAGAAACTTGTCTCTTGCTTCAAATATATTGCTAGCAAAACTAAGACCATTATTTTTTTTGTGAAAATGACAGGAAAAAATACAGATTCTAATTTTTATTGTAAAGGATGTGACATTGTGGAAAGGATATTCCCTGGGTAGATAGAAATTGCCAGAAACCTTTCTTAGAATAAAAGCGAAGAAATATATGCAATTTTCAAATGTTAAAATATTTCAACTCAGTTTCTTATGAGTTTCTCTTAGAACTATTCATGAATTAGCCAAATGACCGCCTTATAATAATCAAGAGCATGCAACATTCATTTGATCTCATCAGTAACTCCCACTTAGATTAAACATGCATTTCTTTCTGTCCTGTATCTCCTCTCAAGGCAGTACACTTTCCTGCCTTGCAGCTGTTCTATATTTATTCCACATTTTCCACATGGTCGGCTCTACATTTCTATTACAGTCACAGCACTGCACAGTATTTGTTGTAAGATTGTATGTGCTTTTATCTCACAATTCTCTCTCTAAATATTTAGTCAAAGGTACAGGATCTCCACTTTCCATCTTTTCTATTTGCACTGAAAGTGAGAACAACCTGCAGACAAAGATGTGAAAGTGATGGGCTGCAAGCAACTCTGGAACTCAAAGGGTCCAGGCAAATTCTTCCCTTCCCATTTGCTGCTGCCTGCACAGGCAGAGAGGCAGGAAAAAGATCAGGAAGGAGAATACAAACTGCAGGTCTCTGTCACTGGTGCTACCTTATACCTTCTTCCGTCTTTCAAATTGTAACTAACATCCAAATACTGTTTTACTAATGCAGCTAATTTTCATGTGCATGCTGATATTTGTTCCCACGCTGTTCTAAATTATAAAGTGACCAAAACTCCCACGTATTGTTAGCACTTGGCAGCTCTGACCATGAGCACGTTAAGTTTTACACTGTAGAGATTTGCAATTTTATAGTGTTCTGTGCTGCGTAAAAATCTTATGGCTGCCAACCCAGCTGTAATGAAGGGAAAATGCCAACACATGGAAAGATTTTAGTGAAATGTTTATGACAGAAATCATCAGCCATCTACCATCTCAAGCTGGGAAGTAGAGAAAGCTATGTATAAATCAATGCTTAATTCAGAAGAAACATCAAAACTTTATGCAGCGTAATCTGTACAACCCATGAGGAACAAAATAAGTCAGGCAGCATTAGCAACAGGTAATTCCAAGATCTGTAGCAAGCTGAGACACCACATTATAACATTTCTCCCAATCCACAGCTCACCATGAGCACTGGCAGGTGAACATCATGGGAATTGACACAGGTGTAATAAATGGGAACACATACAGATCAGTAATTTCCGTGCCCTCCATTAAATATCAGCCAAATAGGTTTAGGGTGATCTTCTGATCTTCATTTGTGAAAGTCAGGTATGATCAAGGCCCCGTTGCACAGGGCTGCAGCAGCATCTCCTAAGCGTTTAATCTCCAGGACACACTCCATCCTCAGCCCTACTGTTATTGCTGTGAGTGAGTCTGCTCTGCTGGCTTTGGCTTCAGAAGCAACAGAAAGGGAGGACAGTCCGTAAATGACAAAAGATGTGTATAAACTTTGGCAGCCAAATTATCAGGTGAGAATAAAATTCTGTCTTGTCCAGGCAGAGCAATGTCATATTCCAACAGGACCCTGTGGGATGTCACCCCACATCCATCAATCTGCTTTTGTGACATTGTGACTGTGATCACTTGTAAAAACATTTTGGCAAGCTCTTCCAAGAGGCCTTCAAGCACATGTGTGCCATCAATATCTCTGGTATCCTAGATGCTGTGAGAATAGCAAAGCCTGAAAAACAGCTCTTATTTACAGCACAGCATGATACCCAAATCACTAACGATGGCAGTTTTTGTTTTATGCCTCCTCCATCATTACCTTGACAGCTGGTCTTCCACGCTCAAAAACACGTTAGAGACCAATGCTGAGCAATTTGGCGCCAAAACTAGCAACTCGTTTCTGTGAATTCTGTGACTTCCCTTGTTTGTATTCTGAGGCTCTCAGACACTAGTCAGGCATCCCACCTAGCTCTGGAAGGGCTGCCTGCTCATGTCAATGCTACAGAACAATTTTATTGGTCACACCCCACCTGCAGAATGATAAAGTCTGTAGACTGTGCTGTTTCTCCTGTACCACTGATTCTGCTCGTAGGAACATATGTACACTATCTGAATATAACAAAATTCCTCAATTTTCATCTTTCACACATATTGTACAAGCAAAAGGATATTCCAGATCCTCTGTGGATCTAGTCACCTGGGTCATGCAGTCCTGAGCCACCCCTTTTTTCTGGCTGTGATGGATGCACAGAGGCAAGCAGTGTGCTGAGGCACCTGCAGTCTCAGACATGTGAATGCCATCAGGCCTGGTCTTGGGGCAGAAAGCTCTGCTTTGCACAGTTGTCAGGAGGATGGGAGGAGTCCCCTGTCCCAAAGACAGCGTTTATGCATACTCAAGGTACTCACTTCTTGAAGGCATGGGAGTCGGGAAATAGACACTTTCATGGCTGAACTCACATGTTGCTCTTAGTCTGGCAAGGGCTTTCCATCTGAACTCCTCTCTTGAGATTTATAAACCACTGGCAATGCCTGAGTGAAGTGTATGAGCAAACTTACATTCAATTCAATGAGTCTTGTATTTTTATTCTTAAACATTTATCAAAGAAACTTCTTGAGCCATCTATAGCTCAAGTGTCAGCCATTATGGAGACAGAGCGATAAAGCAAAACTGATCAGTATCTCTTATGGTTGCTTCAAGGTTTCTAAAAGTGATCTTTTGTGCTCCATGGTAGTTTTTGGGGTTTTGTGGTGGTTTTTTCAATGAAAGAAAAGTATTAAAACCAAGAATCCTTGATGTTGTAATGCACTTTGTTTTCCAAAATCCTTCTCACACCAGGTTCCTGCAGACAGTTAGCTGCAAAACAACGAAAGATGCTCTTCACTCTAGATAACAGCAAGGAGCTTTTCCCAGGGAAGTAATCTGTTACATGCTAAAAGACTCCAGCCATACAGAGGCAGCACTGAGTAAGATAAATGCACAAAATCCATACCAGGTTATCCTCAGGTAAATTGTCGGTAGTTACCACTTAGATACAGGCCTCACCTGACACACAACTGGTAATGATACCACGGACCCTAAATGTGCTGTTGTGCACAAAATGGTTGCTTTCAGATGAGTCTTTTGGAACAACGTCAGCAACTTTCCTCATGAGAATATAGAAAAAATTTTAATTAGCCAAAAATTAATATCTCAGTTTTCAGAAAATCTTCAGGTATTGATGTAGGGAAAAACGGAGAAAAAAAATCTCATAATGCTGAGTTCAAAATTAGGTCAAAATTAGCTATGATTTTGAGTATTTGTTTCATAGGAACATGGGAAATAACTCAATATTTCTGAGTAGATCTAGACTAGTTCTGTTAACTTGTACAATTTAAAATGCTAAATAAATGAGTTAGACAGTAACATTCCTGATTTCATTCTACCTATTCATTTATTCTGGGGAAAATAAGCATTCAAATGGAGCAGCTAAGCAAAAGTATGTTTACTTTCTGATTTCCCGCTTGTCCAAAGGAGAGTGATAATTTTGTGATATCTCCCAGCAGCAAATGAATAAACAGGCAGTGTGTTTCTTTCAGAAATTCCTGTATACAACAGGGGTATTTTTTGGTAATAGAACTTCAACAAAATTGTTTCTCACAGTTTTAGCCTGAAAGAAAAAATATCACGGCACAGTAAAAAGCTAGTATCAGAAACCAAATTTTGTCACAATAGTAGATTGTGACAGAAAGTGTTTGAAACCTGTCATTTCACAGCACATCAGAGATCTGCTGAAAAGGGAGATGGACTTTATCTCTTAAAGAAAAAACTACTTAGACATGACTGCTCTGTCATTTAAAGTTTTTCTTGCTTGTGCTGCTGAAACACTTAATGGACTTAACACTTTCAGAACTATGCAATTTCTTCTGCAAATGGTACGTTTTGCTTCTGGATAGAAACATACTCTTTTGAATTCACATTTTAAAAAATGACTCAAAATATAGAGTCAAACACATGGACAAGAATAAATCTGATGGGTTCAATCATCAGCCACATCACTTTTTGAAAGTAATGCATGTCCACATTATTATGTAAACTATCTTTCTTCAATGCTTAAAAAAAATCCATATTACTAAAACCTATTCTTTAAAAGCATGTTGAAAAATATAGGAAGATTAATGGAATGTAATCATTTTTTATAACATAGCCTGAAGCTGTGATAAAAGAATCCATATTTCTCCTTCTGATCATTTGCATTTTCATTTAAAATATTGTATTGTCTTCCATCAAGACCTGTGCAAAGAGGTGATCTAATTTTCATGTTAGAAAACATTTATTACTGAGTAGAGTTCACAGCTCAGTGTGGAAGCTTTTGAATTGCAAAGAAATTTAGGTGTCATGTTAGGAACAAATGTGAGGTTTATTAGAAGGAGTGCTATATTGTGATAGTTTGGGGTAACCTAAGAACATGATTTTCAGAAAATATTTCTGTAGTTACACAGATTAGTACACCACATGGCTTTTATGTGCCATCAAGTCACAACATTACCATAAACATGCAATGACTGAAAAACAAAAGTCATATTCAAGTGAATATAAAAAGATATCTACAGGGAAAGAGAAAAGTTTAAGAACTTTCCAAAGGGGGGGTTGGAGAGACCTGATTTTAAAAATTCAAGGTCTTTGAAATTATTTTTTTCACAGAGCAAAATATCAGCAGGCATTAAAAAGCAAACTATAGAAAATATGTGGGTTTTTGGACTCTTAATGTCACTGAGCAGAAGAGAGGCAGGAATGCATAACTGCAGTACAACAAAAATGTTCACCCCACATGAGGTCTTTGGAGAGCCAAATCAAAAATTTTTCTGTTTCCTTGTCTGAAAAGACTGGGAAACTAGAGGTGGTTAAACCACCTGCTAATAGCATAGTTTAGAAAAGTAATTTTGCCAGAAGTACAATTAATCAGTCCCCAGAATGTATCTCCTTCAGGTGAGGTGCTTAATTCATTTTGCCCAAGCTGACCCTCCAGCAGAGGCTTGCACTTGCTGCTCATTGCCTGCAGCCTGTAAGCACCAGCACTCAGGTGAACACCCAAGGTGTAGGTGGTGGGACTGCTCTCCTCACCTGTTTAGTAACTCATCTGAGAACCCTAATGCTTAGCTTAGACTGGCAGCCAGGAGAAAGGAAGGTGCTTAGTAATGTTCTGCAATCTCCAGTTCTATATGAAATTATTTTAACTTTTATCCCTAACACTGTGCTCATACTTGGTGCCAGACCAGGGATCACACTAGAGAGGGTGTCGTACCCAAAGCTCTCCCAGAGCTCATAATTTACTGGTGCATTCACTCAGACAGAAGCTCCAGAAGCAGCCCAGAGCCCCAGCTAGGGTAAACACCAGACCCAAGGAAAAAGTTTGAAATGCACAATTGGGGACTGATAAGGCATAGCTGCCCATTGACATCTCAGAAGTTAAAATGACAATGCTGCTGTGCCAGACATCCTGTGTACTAACAAAAACCACTGCACTGCCCCAGGTTTTTTTTTACTTGCATGTCCACCAGGAGTGGGTCTGCCAGAAAATATGGCCACATTTTTCAGGATTAGATCGCATACAATACACCCTCTGCTAGCCCTTCCACTGCTCCGTCGAGCTTTACATATGCTTTTGAAATTACTTGGTTACTTAAGTGCATTCACCAGTCCTAAGAAAAACAACGTCTATTTTACATGCAGCCTGCTTAAGCAATTTTTCCAGCTCAACCTCTCTCCCCAAGACAAAGGCCACCTTCCTGGCTGCCTGCCCACCTGCCTGGGCGGGCAGGGCTTCCCGCCCTGCTGTGTGAACTGGTGGCAGTGCTGGCACTCTGTGCAGCTTCTGGGCCAAGATGAATGGCGTTGATAGTCTACAGTAAACATACCTTTTCCTATTATTATCACAGACTGTATCACTGAGCACTCAGCTGCAGATTTCAAAATAACTTGAAGTAAATGTTTTCTGTCACTGTTATGAGCACATATTGCATATTGCAAGCAATGTAAGTGTGCTGCTCAACCTATCAAACCCAAAAGGCCACGATACCGGCACCTGCCTTATGCAACTCACCACAGTAGTAATGAAATTTCTGAGACTTCTGCACAAAATAGCATAAAAATAAGGGGAAGAAAAAACTTCAGGTGTGTGAGAGTCTCCTTTGCCTTCTTGCTAGTGGTGCTTGTTTCAGAAGAAATATATCTCATCCAGGTCTACACATTATATTCCTGCATACTTACTTCAGTAAGTACTCAAAGTGTTAGCATTTTAGCAAGATCTGATACGTTAGAGGGCTTCTGTCAGCCATGCTCTTGGCATCACTCCTCTTTCATTGTTAGTGAGATTTTCTTCCTGTACAGGATTTCTGCCATGGTTCATGGGGTTTGTATTCATCATTCCCAAGGACTAGATATTGACTGTCAGAATAATTTGATTAGCAATTTAAAGTTTACACCAGCTGTATTCCTTTGTTGTTTTTCTGCTGATGTCTGAATCTCTCCCAAAGCCAGTACTCATTCCCAAGGCAGAGGAATGCTACAGTCTTTGTAATCAACAGCCTCGCAGAGGTGATTAAGCTCTCCAGGCATACGATGATTACCTCCAGCTTCCACAAAGATCGGTGTGAAGCAAACTGATGCCTGTTCTGTCCCTTGCAGACACACTTGAAAGACAATGTGAGCACCAAGGTCTTTAGTGATGTAGCACTCAAGGACTCAAGGAGAAGTGACAGCTGGGCAGTGCTAGACCATGTGTCTCCATTTTCAGTGTTAGAGGTACCTGCTTATTACCTGAAAGGCACAGACTTTCTGGATTGCCTGTGTTTAAACACCCTGTTTGAAACAGCCTCAAGAGAAGTTTTAATTCCTGCCAAGAGAAGGCAAAATACCCTTGACAAGGTGCCCATCAAATTATTTCCTCAGGCTACTATGTGTCTTTCAAGCAAGGCTTCTTTTGAAATCCTGTTTGAGAGCAACCAATGTTAACAAATTGTATGGAAACATGTATACGCATTCCCTCAGAAAACACATTGTAGAGGTCAAGAGCCCACCCTCCTTTTAAACAAAACATGGCAAAAAAATTGCGCTTCAACCAAAACAACCTGATTTTTCACATTTGCTATGACTCACAATCTAGATCGTGGACATTTCTGAGAATAAATCATACAGCATTATAGAAGTCTATGAAACAAGAAATGTATTTTTATAGGGTTTTTTACCAGTTGCTTTTTCACTTAGGTACAAGCCTAGCACATCTGGTTAAAGTAGGTCATCATCCTCCAGATGTTTAAAATTGCTTGAAAGAGCCTTCCCCTAAAATCACTACTGTGTTTTCAAACGCATTGTCATAATTTTGCTTGTTGCCATAGGCAAAAAAATATTTTTTCAATTCACCTCTTTCTAAGAGTGATCTTTACCTCATAAGTTTACTAGCACATTAAGAAAATAATTATTGATTGATAAGCCATGAAAGATTTTTAAAGAATATAGACGATATAGACAGCTGCCTAAATAGAAGACAATATTATGAGCTCACGAAGTTAAAGAAGTCTCTGTTCCAACATCTCACTGAAATCGTGGCTTTTCTGCACTGAAACACATATTTGACTGTCAGCAGGGAGACAGTACCAGAAAGCACGGTTAAACGACAGACATGCATAAAATATAAATACAAACACTGTCTTTGCCCTTATCCTCTATTCAGCATAATGCGGGTAGTTAACACTGCACCACAGCAGTTAAAAATAGGGAGATAGAGTTTTGGGGTTTTGTTTCCCAGAATAGTGCTGCACATTATCAGAAAAAGCTATATGAAACAGAAATCCACGTAAAATATCCCAAATATTAATTTTGCAATACAGTCTATCTGGAGCAAGAGGAGTATATCTTGTCCAGAAACACAGAGAACAAAATCAATGAGTTTAGCTGTAGTTTGCTGATTTAACTACATCTTAAACTCCTAGGACAATAAATATATAATGATTTCAAGCAAGCAGCAACCACCATCGCAAGGATAGGAGCTGAAACTTAAACTACTGTAAAAGTGAAGAATTAACAACTTTATAGTGTTATTTTAATATATTTTAGGTACTTTTGGCTTCCTAGCTATTTTCACTCAAGAGAATTAAGGATTCTAAAAGATAACTGCTGTTTTGTTTCATTATCACACATTTAAAGGTAGTGCTAGTGTTGTTGAGAATGTCACAAAAGTAATTTCAATCACAGGAAGCGTTGGTGTTGATAATAGAGCGGATGAGATTCACGCCAAAATAAAGGCACAAAGCTATTCTAACTGTTCAAGTGTGTACCCAAGAAATCAAGAGCTTAAACTCAAGGGATAAATAACTTGCAAAAACCTGAACCAGAATTCTTACTGAGCCATGACAGCTCTTACAAGTTCAGCTGGTTTTATTCATCAGAGGAAGCAGTGACTTTGGCCCTGAAGTCAAACAAGAAGTCCAGCAAAACAATCCAAGAAGTCCAAGCTTCTGCTCTGACCTCAGCTGCTGGCAGCCAGCCTCCCCCTGTTATGGCTGAGATTCTTGTAAACTGGGAATCTTATTTCCACATTCTTCAGTTTACAGGAATTGAACATGTTTTCACTTAAGCTCATCAGTGTAAGATGGCTGGATGTACACAGGCTGCTTTTTTCAGAAGGAGGAAGCCTTCTTTCAAGTCTTCCATGGGTGCATTATGAAAACGGTAGATATACCTTCTGTTATATCATTCTTGCTATCTCTGTGCAATTGCTTCAAGGCATAAAAATTCCTTCCTCTTCAGGTTCTCACAACACACCTGCTTGGACAAACCTCAATTTCTCTGAGAAAAAAAATTGTTCACAGAAACATGTTCCTTTGACCTGGGACTCCACCTTTTCCCTGAGGCCAACTGGCAAGGCCATGTCCTCCTCAGCTGTTCAAGCAACGCCCAGTAATCATGACTACAAAACAACTGATTATTTGGGTTGATGGAGGTCTCTAGTGGAAAATCAGCAGAAACACAAGTTCATCTCCAAAATTCAAGATAAGATCAGTTCAACAGGAACAAAAAAAATGCACTTCCCCCTCACCCATGAGGGCAGACAGCAGAAACTTTTTACTAAACAATTTGCTCTGCAAATAAAAAAGAACTTGGAGAATCATCTTCCTGGGCAGGGTGAAGCCTTTGTGGACATCAGAGCAGAGGTGTGATTGGGAAGAAGAAACTCCCATTGTCATCTTACTCTTGGCAAGAAACAGTCAAATAAATATTTCTTTGAAAAAAAGCCAAGAATTTCTGGATTTCTATAACTTGTGACTAGTAGCTCTACACTGCCAACTTCAGCTGGTATAAAATAATTTCTCTCATTGGAAAAGGTAATATTACATTTTTAAAAAAGGTGAATTACACTATGTACATGAGAAATATTATGCAACTATATAAATTACCATGAGCTTGCTAGTAATTTTCTTAATGGCCAAATTGCTTAGAAGCAACACATAAACATAAGTATAATCATGGTTGACAAACTCACCAACCGAGTGTGGCTAAGCATAGCAGTCCTGCTTGGGAATTGCTCTGTCAGCAGGTGCAGGCGGATGTTCTACCTTCAGGTCCAGGTAGACATCACAACAACACAGAAAGTCAGTCAGCTGCCACATGCTGAACAGGCCTCCAGAAGGAAAGGAAACCCCAAACCACACATGTTTCTGGCCTTGACTTTCTTTTTGGAAAGTCATGTAATTTACCAAAACTTGCTGATTGATAAGAAAGAATTACACTGTAATTTACAACTATAAACCATACATGTTCACCTGTGAAATAACTGCTCGCTGAAGACAATTCTATTAGCACAGCATGCTTCATCCCAACATGGACAGAAATTTAAATCACAGAACAGTTTTGTTCAGAGTATCCTGCAGGTCTAGGGAACTCTTCAACCAAAATCAGTGCAATCCACCACCATTGGGGATGTGCAGAAAAATTTGACACTTTCTACAGGGACCACAGCATGTTTTATCTCCTATCTGATTCAGCATCACATTCCAAACATCTCAACACTGAAAATCAAATCACCTTTTAGTTAACCAAATATTCACTCTAGGCCAGTATTACTGTTTTAGAACAGTATTGTTGTTTTAGCACTGAAATCCACATTAATCTGTTCTATAATAAAAAAGAGTACACATGCACATGGTTACACCAACATAATGAAAGTGTTTCATTAAAATAGTCTGAGAAAGGTAAGAAATATTTCCCTGTTACACATATAGTCAATTACGCACAGAAGAACGGAGGTTGGGAAGTTGGATATTCCTATTCTGGACATTCCATATTGCATGGTATAGTTCTTATGCAAGTCAAAGTAATCCAGTATCGGATTTCATATTTCATATTTCATTCATGCTATGTCACAGGAATTAGTGGGATTGTATAGTGCAACAATGGTGGACAAGAGAGAGTTCATCACTCTGCTATAAACAACTTTTCTTAAAATTCTCTCCTTGTGCCAAGTTCCTTTCAGTCACAGAGGATTTTGCCACTAACAGAAATTGATCATAGATGAAAGCATTAGTTTCCTTGCTCCCTATGATCCCAAATTCCACATGGACATAAAATCTTATATAGAATCAAGCAAAGAATTCACAATGAGCAATTTCTCTCCCTAAATATCCTCCAACAGGATACGCTTTCCTCCTTGTTACTCAAACACAGAGCTAAAATATTTCTAATTGTATTATGTCATCTTTCAATCAGTAACTGGAACTTGAGAGTTGTATACTGTTGCTACATGGCCACTGGTCTCTTAAATCACGTTTTTAGGTTTCATTTTCCAGTCAGAGAGGTAAGCAAAAAAATTCACAGGGTAGGAGTTATGTTTATTTGTTTAATAAATACAGAAAGCACAGCAATACAATAAACCATTCCCCTCTCTATCCAGCCACTGCTGCACAATCCAGCTCTTCAGTGTACCCCAGTCCCTCCCAGCTGGCTCTCACCCCCACATGTGCTCAGGGTGCATTGCCTCCCATTGCCCCGGTTACCTGCACCCCAGTGAGGAGGAGGCTCAGCTGCATCTGCCCTGGCAGGAACTGCCTACAGTCATGAATTAGGCTTTGGCCCTCCTGGACTTGGAAGGAGATTACCTCCTACTGCTTCAATGAAGGTTTATGCAATACACTCAGGGGTCCTCACGTTCCTTGGAAATTAATGTGAAGGATGCGTGAGCACAGTTCAGAAAAAGTTATAATTCTGTCTAGACTTTGTAGCAGTGCTTTTGCAATATTGCCATTACTTCATATAAAAGATCATTGTAAAAACATTGACGCCATTAAAAAAATTAGCATCTTTAGCTGCCTACGTATTTACAATAAAACTCACAAATTAATATTTTACTCCAGGATTCCCTTCAGGACAGAAACTTGGCTTTAATTTCCTTGAGTCTTAAGGAGCTTCAGTTGTATAGATGTTCTGTGGGCCCTCTATGCAGAGATAAAGCCTTATTTTATCTGTCCTCATATCACCCTACGGACTTTGTTTAAAACACAATGAAGTGTTACTGTACCAACAAAATCACTGCTTTGCAAAATGCAATACTTACAGCTATTACAAGAATTGCTAAAATCTGGTTTGCACTGTTCCATTTTATTACACAGACAGATTGGTGCAATGCCCCACTTTCAGTCTGCTGAACGGAAACACCTCTTATTTAGCAACAGAAAGCTGTCAATATCCTTCAAAAGGGAAAGAATAAACAGCAAAAATACCGTTTGCTATTTCCAAGTACCTGGATTGTGAAGCAATTACTCTTCCACATATTAAGGGGACCACAGCTAGGAATTGCCTTTAGATACCCACTAAAAAAAGACACCAAAAATGATTTTTCATTGCTTTTCTCAAAGGAATTTTTTTCTTCCTAGATTGAAATAGCTAGTGACCACTTACAGAGAAGGAGAAGTCATATCTTTGGTAATCTCTGGTTCTCAAAGATAAAATACGAGAAAACATGAAAAATCAGTGTTCATCTGAGGTTTAAAAAAATAAAAGTGCTGAAATGTGAATGCTCTCAGTCACAGGACATATTTGGAGCAATCCATTGACACTAACTCAGCCACAGACCCTCACTGATTTTCCTTTCTCAGTGCTGGAATTTTTGCAGAGAACCGGTCTTTAAGAAAAGCCAATTAAGAAGACTTTTAGGGCCATCACTCATGCTGCCAGACCCTGGTGTACTGGTGGGAGACATGACTGCCTCCTGAGGCTCACAATCACCCTGCCCAGCGTTCCTCCCTCCAGTCTTCTGCTGGTGGAGGGGTTTATATGTGGGCCTGGCAGTGATGTCTGCTGCTCCTAATGTCCCACCCGGTTTTCCTGGACACTGTGGGAGGCAAGGGAGCAGCAGGCCACTGTGCTGTGCAGCAACATGAGGCAGAAGAGCAGCAATGAGCCACTAGCAGCAGTGACCCTTCCATGGGCAGGGCACCCCAGAGACCATGTGTGGTCCCAAAGACCGTGTGGGCACACTGCCTCAGATGTCTCACTCCCTGCTGCTCAGGAACTTTCAGTGCACAAAATCCACTTCACTTTGTCGCTAGGCAGATTTTGCCCCAGCTGCTAAATCCCTGATTCTGAAGACATAAGCACTGCTTTGCATACTTGTGGAGATGAAGGAAGGGTTGCAGGGAAATCTATCCTGTTGCAAGAGCTTTAGGAGCAATCAACCAGGCAGACCCAGGTGCATGGCAGAGTATCTTCAGAAGAGCTGAATATCTGCCCTAGACTGATTTTAGCTATGCTGATAAACATCAGGTGAAAATGTGGGTGCAGGAGTTAAGAAACAAAGGTATGTGTTTTGCAGCATATGTTGCAATTTTGAGCTTCATGCAGCAGGAAGAGGGAGAAACATCTGATAATAGCGAGTGCCCTGAGGACAAAGACACTATACATTAATATTATGGGAACAGTTCAAGACAGCATTCAGTGTGTGCTAAAAACTGGCCAACTGGCAGACTGTTTCCTTTCATTAATCTGACTTAGAGAGGTGCTCTGTCAAAAAAAAAAATTAAACAGAATATGAAAAAACAACTGTGGGACATGTGTTTCAGTGCCAGAGGCTGGATGGTGGTGAGCAAGAGTGGCGATGGGGACACGGGTGCAGGGACCAGGGGGCAGCATGGCGAGGGCCCGTCTGCTCCCAAGGGATGGTTCGCACAGTGCAAACAGGTTTGTGCACTCTGCAGAGGAACCCAGCTCCAGGCCAAACTGGCTTGGGAAACAGGTCAGTGCATTTCCACTTAAGTCAGGTGACTTTCATTCCCGACAGCAGTGCCAGCATTTTGTGACCCCTGTCGCTGAGGTTACTGTAGGACTGCACTTCACAGCACCATAGCTCACAAACTCTGTACGCCTGCATAAATTGGGTCTCCAACTTCCGTGCAGTTAACAGGTGATGGTACATGTGCATGTCTGCTTAAACAGTCCAAGATCTTCAGAAACTTGGGATTTGCTATGCTCAATGTCCTATGGAAATCATTATTATAAAAGACAATGCATTAAAGGTCTTCTCCTATCTTCTCACCCTTTTTCTGTTCTTTTAAATCTTACCTGGAGATAAGTGCAAAAGGCTTCTTTGTACAGTGTCTCTGTATGTTTTAATGAGTGAAGACTCACTTTGTGCACAGTCAGGTTCTTCTGCCAGGTTCCCAGGGAGGCAAGCATGGTGGTGTCATCATCACTGTGAAACTGGAGGCGAAGATGTCAGGCAGAGCTTGTCAGGACATCTTCTGAGGTTTTACTGGGAAGCCTTCAGGGTGAAGAAAATTGGAAGTGACCTTTATACAGAATTATTACAAACACCAGTAAGGCTTAGATGGAGAAAAAAGGTTCAGGGAAAGGTTTCTGTTAGGTTTTACTCATATTTCAAGCCAAGTAAAGCAACTTCATTTCCCTAAGAAAGCACTGCCATATGGAGCAGGATAAAAATGCAATTTAGTCAGCAAGAAATATTGGATGTTATAGCAGAAAACATCAGTAGGAGTTTGCAATATTATATAGGGTTTTGACTTGCTGCAAACATGACTGGTTCCTGTTATATTCTACTGTTACAAATTAATAGCTCACTATAAGAAAATAAAGGAAGGGTGGGCCTAAAGAGCAGGAAAGACTCAATGAGCACTAATGAGCTTCAGGACTGTCTCACCAGGAAAGCTGTAGAAACTTCTTCCCTTGAACTTTTAAATAGTTTCTGCCAGCATCCCAGAGGAAATCTCCTTATCCACGCCTTGCAATGATTTAAAGAATGTTTATTTTTCTGAGGAGAAAAATCCATTGGCACAAAAGAAAAGCTGTCTATGTTGCTAATAAAAATTAGGGTTAAATTTGAATTTTATTGACTTTATTTGACCTTATTTTATTTATTTAATGTCTTATGTGAAAAGAAATGAAAAAGTGTATAGACATACTCTAATATCGCATTCTGTTTTCTTTCTTCCCCTTCCTTATATACAAGCAGCAAATAAAATGAAAACAATCAAATAAGTGCAATAAACTAAAATCTGAAGCACAAATGTGCTGTTTTATTTATATTTCTGAAAAGCAGTCTGTGGACCACTTCTTGATGTTTTTTGTACCACAGGTGTGGAAACAGTAAAACAAAGGATGGCATTCAGTTGAGGTTTGCTCTGTCCTTTTCATAATAAGGTAAGTACCACTGCAGAATTCCTTAGATTGATTACTTTCAAGGGAAAACGTGAGGCAGATCCTATAATGCAGTGCAGGGCCAGTGCAAATCACAACACCTTGCCCACGAGTATTTTGGAAGAGCACTGCTCTATATCTTTGCATAATTTTCCGTGTGGCTGTTCTGACTATCTAGTGCCTCTCCAGGAAAGGAGCGCTGCCATCTGCTCAGCGTAGCTGACTCTGGGACCCCCTGCATGTGTCCTGCTCCCTCTGGTGCAGCCGAGGGCACTGCTCCTCTGCCTGCTGCCCCTCGAGCTGCCTGTCCTCCCGAACACCGACACTGGTGCTGACACTGTTCAGGATGCCCTCTGCCATGCTGTCCTGGCTGGTTCTCCTCTTAAACAGCAGCGTAGGCCCCACTCCTGCTGCGAGGGGAAAATGGTGAGCAATTGGGGACAGGAAGGAGAGGGTATGCTCCCTCTGGACAGCAGCAAGGGCAGGGAAGCAGGAAAGGGATGCATTCTGTAGGGCCAAGAGAGTTGAGGCACAAGGTGCCATTAGGGGAGGAGAAAGTTTCCCCACACAGCACAGGACTGCTCACCTCAAAGTGTTGGGGTGACCCTTAATTCTGGCTAGTAAATTATTCCAGTGTCAGTGGATTAACTACAAAAGTCCAAAATTCATGAGTTTGTGCAATTCCTTACATATCCCATGTAGCATCTGAGTTCAAAGAGCCCCCCGATGACTCTTGTGCCTCAAGCTGCAGTCAGATATCCATGTCTCTGTTTTTCCAGGTTCAAGAGGATTTTTGCTTTACTGATCACTTTTTTTGACATAATCACATTCCTGCATGGGATGCAGACACAATGGCATGAAAAAAATGCCTCATCTGCCAGTCTGAAGAAAACATCACACAGCAACTGGAGATGAACAAATCCCAACATGCAGATTTTAACAGGAGGCTGAATGGCATGTTCACAGTAAGCACATTTTTAATGCACTCTTCCCTCCTTCTCTTTGTAAGTTGTTTGTTTGTTTTTAAATACAAGGATGTTGAGTATTAGAATAATGAACCTACCTGTTGGCAGTTGCGGTTGGCCCAATGTAGTTTTTCTGTCACATTTGGTCTGCCTGTGGCATAAAGCAAGCTCTACAATGCTGCAAAAAGGCAGCTGAGAGCTGAACAGGAGATGTCAGCACCACCTAAACTACAACTCCACAGTACCCATGATCACAGGAGTGGGTTAAATCTGATGAGAGAACACAGTAGTGATGTTTGTTGTTTGTGTAATACTTATAATCATTCTACATTAATTCAGTAGTGTTTTTGTCTTTTCCTTTTTACACTAGTTCATATGTGAACAAAAACAAAACTCCATATGTGTTCAGTTAATAGTATTCATTTCCTTTCAGTTCAGAGAAACAGGATCCTTTTGACCGGAATTAAGAGGACTATGTGTTTGGGGTTGTCCAAGGATATGAATCCAAACCTAGACACACTTAAGCAAAAGTGTTTAGTGCTACTATGTACTCACATGCTACTGTGCTTCTGTGTGGTCATGTCCCTCCTTTCTTCTATCCATTATATACTGAAAGTTCTAATTACAAAATAATGTTCAAATAACCAGTAAAAATTTTTTAATTATTTTTTAATGTGGAAAAAGTCAGGTTTAGTAAGATCTTAAGCAATTTGACTCATTAAAAGTTCCTCAAGAGACCAGAGATTTCTTTCTTAGCTCAAACATTGAAATAAACTTACATTTTCTTGAGTTTATAGTTTTCCAACCTGGCAATTTCATCCAGACAAACTAAAAGAAAATCCACTCATAAAATTCCTTATGAAATATTACCAGGTCAATAAATGCCCCAAAAATCCTATTATCATAGGCAACATTGCAGAATCTCCTTTTTACCTTGCCTTAAATTTGGGCAGGATAGGTGAAATGGTCAAACGGCCGGAAGTTACCTTCCAGGTATTTGGAAATGAAAGGTGATGCATCTGAGAACTTTCTTACAATCAAAGACAAACACCCACTCAGTGGATTAAAGGCAGGTGAGATGGAGGTAGAAAGATATCTGCAACAGGTATTGCTAAGCTGTTCTCTGATGACAAGTTTAAAATGCAAAATGCAGACAGGTGACTAATTCTGCAACCCAAGTGACAGACCAGAGTTTTAGAAAAGAGTAGAAGAATGTGCTCTACACCAAAAAAAAAAAAAAATTACTGTCATAATATCGCAAAGTAATCCATATGTGAATAAGGTTTATGTGAATAAATAAAGTACATGTCTGTATGGTGTCTCTGTTATTCAAGCTTAAGATGAAGGTCATGGAAGTTCTACCATGAAATAAATTGTTGCTATATTTTCTTGTGGTGGTATAGGAGGGGGAAAGTGAGGGTTCAAGAAGATCATCAACAAGCTGATGTGAATGCAAGACTTGCATTTTGTTCTCCTGCCTCCAAGGAGACCAAAACGGAGGGGGTGTCAGAGGAGAGTGGTTCCATTTACATGCAGCAAGGTGAAAGGCAGTTCAATTGAAAGGAAAGAAGACCTAACTCATACACAGAGTATATTTGCATTTTTATATGCTTTTATTATTAGACTAAGGAGATATTTCTGATTAGGAAAAAATAATTCTTCTTGCAAAAAACCATTTTCATATATACAGGCTAACTTCTACCAAACCAGGAACAAATATGTCACCTTTACCAAGTTATTAAAAGTTGTCCTCAGACCAAATTTGACTTTATGCACTCACTGTCTGGCAAGTACCAACAAGTAACTAATTTTCTTAGCTTATCCCTTGAAGTTTCTTCCAGGGATGTGCAGATACAGAAATGTATCCCCACAGTTTTACCATTATTGCAAGCATAACTAGTGGGGAAAAAAAATAAGATTTGGTATGATTAGAGCACTGGTCAAAGGCAACAGGTACAAAACAAATCACACTTATCTCTGTTCAAATTACTGTTTCGTTGTGTCTGTGCTGTACAGCCTGCATGCTGACTCATGCCATTACCTCATGGGAAACTCCTCTAAAAAGTGATGAGCAGTACTTCTGTGATGTACATACATGGTGTCATTAGCTGTATCTGACTTTGCCACTGCTGTTGTCCTAATGAGATAGATGGAACTAAATTTTCTGGGATATACTGAAATAGCCACCAGTACAGAGAAGGTATCAAAGAAACTTTGAGAGGAAAGAAAAACAACTGTGGCATTATTTTTCATGTTGTGTGATTATGAGGAAGAAGAGGAACTGGAAAATTATTTTACCTTGTCTCTCTTTGTAACTCCTCTGTTGACATGCTGTGTGTTTATCTTCAGTTTCTAAATACCACCATTTCTGAGGTTTCCATTATTTAAGGACAGCTAAACAAACTCTGTACAGAAATCCCTTGTGAACTTCCTGGGGTTAGAGTTTTTCATTGCTTGGCTCTCATCTAAATTCCTGTTCTTTCTCTTTCCCCTGCAGAGCAATTCTTCCTCTTCAGGAACAAACCTTGTGAGGTCCTTCTAGCTTTACTTCCAGCACAGGTCAGCAGGAACCACCTTCCCCTCCCTGATTAGGGTAAATTCATTTTCAGCCTTCCCTGTGATACTGACACAGCCAGAGGAAACTCTGAGGCTGCAGCTTTGCAGCACTGTGAACACTGGGTTTCAGTACTCAGTTTTCCTTTCCACTGAAGTATGCTACTTGCAGCATGAGATCAGTTAGCTGTTCCTGACAGAGCATGTTACACTAAACAGGCTCTGATTTCATCATGCAGGCTTCCCAGCATTTTTTCAGCTGGGAAACAACTGTGAGAACAATGAAGGATACATCGCTGACAATAGGTGCAATGTCATTTACATTTCTGACAAGCTCTCAGCGTTGCTTTATTTCAGCTGAGTTCCTGCCTCCATTATGTGACTGCAATGTGCCTGCTGAGAGATGAAATGCTGGCTCCTTGACAATAGCCAAAGAGGGATACACCCAGTATTGGTTGAACACAAGGTGACTTTCCCAGCTTATAGAGGCCTGGGAAAAGACATGAATAATGCTGGTGTAAACCACAATATCCAAAAGGTATTGAGCTTTTCCTCACACGCATGCAACAAAAATAAATAATGGCCAGGTGGCTACGGCTGGTGCACATAATGACACATAAGCTTGTAGACCAAGTCTTTGAATGTTGCTGGAGAAGCTTCCTTGGGGTGCTTGGGATTTTTCTGTACATGAGCAATCGCTTTGCACTTCTCACGCAATGGTTTAAAAATACACTCTGCTTTGCTGCTGCCCAGATTCCTGTAGCCCTCTGCTGGGAACCCATGCATTTGCAAGACAAGACAATGCCGTATCTGTTTTCTAGGGAGTTAGAGCAGGTTCAGAGAACATACAGAGCAAGTGTGGTGCAGGGCAGTAACTGTGAGAGCCCGCTGTTGAAGATCCATTCACCAAACACCTCCATCAGGAAGATGGGATTACTCATCTCTTTCACAGCCCCACTACGCACACTCCTAACTAATTTCAATGGAGGATCATGAGTAACCAAGCACAGGAAAAACTAAGCAGATGTCACAACTCCAGTACCTCAGCACAGCTGCTCTCTCACTTATCTTGTGAATTTACATTGTCTTTTCAAGGTCTGCATGGCTATTTTTACAGGCTGAATGTTATACATGAAATGAAGTGTTTGGCCTTTGCATATTCAAATTGCCCATTAACCAAGTTATAAGTTATTAAGTTATGAAATTATTACCATAATTAACCAATTAAAAGGTTTTTGCACAGTTCTTTGTTAAAAATCCTTGTTGTTGAAATATCCACAAGTTTATTTCCCCATTTAATCATTAGAATTGTTAAACCTTGCAGTGTTTTATTCCATATATATATTCAATGTTATTACCCTGTTCTGTGAAGTTTTCCAAGTTTATAGAATGTGATTGCAACTAGTTTTGATGTTTTTAATAAGTGTTTAACTCTTATAAGTTTTCAAATAAGTTCTGGGTTTTGCTGAAAACCAAGCCTTCGTAAGTGGAAGCAAGCTATTTCTAGTTCCTGTCCGTTACCCTGCAACTGGACTCCATGGAAACCTGGAATTTTAGTGAGGACTTTCCCGCCTTTAAAACTAATGGCATCAATCACCCTAGACGACAGCGAGCCATTGGCAGATGAACAGTACATCATCTCGAACACCACCAATCAACCAGGACCATGGGGGCTGGACAGTGGGCGGTCATGGGTGGGACCAAGACCTTATAACACCGCCTGCCATGAGGCAGAAAGGGCCACTTCGCCTCAGACTAGGTGGTGGTGAATGTGGACGCTGGGTCACAGGGCCTCTATCTCTATTTAGAGACATTTTTAACTACTCTGGCCTCAGACTAACTGAAGTCACCCCAGCGTTGCAGGTTTCTGCTTTGGGATTTAAGCTGGTTTGACTATTAAGGTCTCTGATCACTGTGGACCCGGTTTTTCATTTTGTAATTTTTAATTACCTTTTTCCCAAATTTGTTTTGTTTAATAAACCGTTCTTAATTTTAATTAAGAACCAAGAGTTGCTTTATTTCTGACACTGAACATATTCCTTAACACCTACACAGGAGCATATTACATTGGCAAACTCAGCTTACAGCAGCCCATCCTCTCCACTCCAGGTTATGTGTCAAGACTGATGTCTCTGTATAGCAAACCCATATTAGGGCTAGTTATTAAATTGGGCATAAACTGTCTCTTGACCTGGGCTCCCAGGGAGATCTCTGAGACCAAAATGGGTCCTGCACCACTGCAGAAAATCTGTAAACTGTGCTCAAGCAGCTAAATTGCAGCTCATGCCAGTCTTGACAGCCCTGCTTTCCAGTGTGTTGAATTATTAATTTTCAAAAATATTTTTCTTGAAAAAAGAACTGCAGATTTTACCAGGCTGATATCTCAAAACCCTTCAAAACAGAAAAAAAAAAAAACCTAACAGCATGCTCTTCATGAGAACAAATGCACCAAATATTTCCTGTGCTCAGAGAGCTCTTCCTAAGGGTCCAGGAGATGGTGAACTACTCATTGAGAAAAAGTTGCAATAACATTACTAACTCTAAAACAAGGACAAGATTTACAAGAAGGCAAAAGACGTTATCTTGTAGACTGATACTTTCTGCTGTCCAAACGATGAAGTTATTTTTCTTCCCTTTGTAAACC
Source organism: Lycocorax pyrrhopterus obiensis (assembly GCA_014706295.1). Lineage (NCBI taxonomy): Eukaryota > Metazoa > Chordata > Aves > Passeriformes > Paradisaeidae > Lycocorax > Lycocorax pyrrhopterus. The sequence goes on along the minus strand of JACSVZ010000014.1, from coordinate 17,101,377 downwards.
ACATTGGTGCTATGCTGTCACATCCATAACCACTACCTTTAACTGACACAGTGAGCCTTCTGTACCTCTTACTGCTTGCCATCAGAGTTTAGATCACTGTTGGATGCCCCCTGCACTGACCCTGCCTCAAAGCTCACACCATTTCTAGGCCAGACTTTGAGAACCGATGGCTCATTGTAAACTGCAGGAAGACACTTGGTTCAAAGGTAGGTTCAGGGATATATTTCCTCTATGTACTTCTGCCAAGTGCAGTGCTCACCAGCAAAAAATCATGCAGTTCAGTGCAAGTGGAGATTCTGAAGTTGCGGACAGAAGTTCAGCAGTCCTGACTCCTCTTTGCAGATGAAAGAGAGCCCTGTGTTTGTACAGCATTCTGGTGAGATAATTTTATGATCATGGGAAAGGGTAGAAGCCTGGTCTAGACATTCCAGTCATGAGTTCAAAAGAAAACCAAACCCAAACCACCAACACTGCTGCCTTGGAAGTCCTTCAAAATCACTCCTCTGTGAAACCTAAAGTGTTACATTAGAGTTTATTTCTGGGATCTAAAGCATGTTCTGGAGATGTGTGATTAAGAAATTCCCTACCTCCAAGAAGGAGAGGCCAGCTGAGTCTGCCTGCATATCATGGAATCCTTAAGGTTGGAAGAGACCGTTAAGACCATCAAGCCCAACCATTAACATAGCACCACCACATTCACCTTGAAACCATGTCCTCAAGAGCCACATCCACAAGCTTTCTGAACACTTCCAAGCATGGTGACTCCACCACTTCACCGTGCAGTCTGTTCCAAAGCTTGACAGCCCTTCCCATGAAGAAATTCTTCCTAATGTCCAATCTGAATCTCCCTTGGCACAGCTTGAGGCCATTTCCTCTTGTCCTGTCACTTGCTGCATCCAGAAGAGGCAGACCTCCACCTGGCTACACTCTCCTTTCAGGCAGCTGTGGAGAGTGATCAGGTCACCTCCGAGCCTCCTTTTCTCCAGGCTAAACACCCCCAGCTCCCTCAGCTGCTCCTCACAGGACTTGTGCTCCAGACCCTTCCCCAGCTCCATTGCCCTTCTCTGGGCTCCCTCCAGCACCTCAGTGTCTTTCTTGCAGCGAGGGGCCCAGAACTGGACACAGCACTCGAGGTGTGGCCTCACCAGTGCCCAGTACAGGGGGACAATCCCTGCCCTGGTCCTGCAGGTCATCAGAGACCCAAGGGAAAGAGAGGGGACAGAGCAGTTCCCCATCCGCAGACCCCGTGCCAAAGGGTGGCTGGAGGAAGGAGAGCAAGATGCTGGTTCAGCCACAGCCTCTGCAAACCTGAGGGCTGTGAAATGGATAGACTTGAGGAATTTGTTTTGCGTGTCATCCTGAATTATGTTGCTCTTTTTGTCTGCTTAATATTATCGGTTAAGACAACCAATTTATGTTTGTGAGTGAGGAAAATTAGGCCCCAAGGCATAAAAAAGTTTAATTTTTCTGAATTGTTCAACAACGGCCTAAGACAATGACTTATTACAAGTCACTAAAAATTTTAACCTATGGCTTGTGATTGTCTAGGATGCATATGTAGCACAGGTAGAAGCACTTTAGATACAAAAGACAGATAATTCATTTTCTTTCAGTTTTACTCAAAATTTTGAGAACTTTGTAAACTCTGGACAATATATTTGAAGATCAGATTTTTTTTTCCACAATCTCACCATCCTATCCCAACTGAAAATGCTGCTAAAGGACAAAAAGTCCCTACTTTTCATGTGAAGGAACTCAGTGCATTACCATACCTTCATGGCTTCTGTAACTTGGATATTCACTGAAAGAGCAGTCTTTTAAAATGTTTCAGGGAACTTGAAAAATTCTCCAAAACCTTCTAGAGCCAGATGCTGAGTGGCTTTGCTCTGACCTTATGCTTTCTTCCCTTGTCCACCTAGCATTGCCAAAGAAACAGAATTACAAAACACAGCATCAAGTTGCAGCTAACATTTAGCTGTAAAAGCAGCCCTAATGTTACCACAATGTATGGGAGACATCTCCAGCCATCTGGTTTCATTTCTGCTTCTTTCTCAGTGATGACTTTGCTTAGTCTCTTACTATCAGAGAAAAGGTGGAGCAAAGCCTCCAAGTGGAAATTTATTGCTCTGCCTCTAATTTAGGAGATCTCCTGTTCAGATAAAAATCTTGCTCTTCCAGAAAAGGTTTATATAGTAAGAGGTTTCTGACATGGCTCAAAGCAAGAAATGACAATGTGTAGGAGATCACCAAGAAAAGGTTGATTTCAAATGTTTTTTTTATTGCTGGATAAATGCATGCTATTTCTGTCTCCAGTAATAAAAATTTAACCATACCTCTGAGTCACTGTACTTTGCAACTCCTACATGTTAAAAATATAATACTGTCATTTATAGTTATTTATTTTTATGAACACTAGGATCATGCTGCACAGAAGCCCTTGCGTATTTTCAGGGGTTTCACTTGCAAAGCCACATTCTTTTGACTACCTGCATTCCCCTCGCTTGGTATTGCTCATCAGAGCTGGGCTGTTTATAGTTTCTGATTAGTAGAACTTGACTCAGGACAATTGCATTCTTAGAATATGAAGATAAATTCTTTCATCGTAGCAGAAGGATTCATCTGCAGAATGCCATTGATGTGATGCTGCTTTTTCATTAATAAGCAAATTAAAGTCACAACCCACGTACATTCCAAGTGCTGGTTATCTGAACATGATAAACTGTGATGAGGACTTAGTGCATGCTACAGTGAAAATATATGATGCAGAAAATCTTTTCTCTTGTCTGAAGAAAGCTAGTTAAAACCAACAACCTTTGTTCGTGGCATATACCTTTTACCATCAATACAGGCTATACTGAGTAATAATAAACAGTGGCTGAGCACAGAATGGCAATGCAGAATGAAAAAAAAAGAAAGAGTTTTTTTATCTCAATGCAGCAAGCAGGAATAAATCAGTACACAACCTCTTCTGGACAATGTGAGTTTGCAGTGCTACAGAGAGAAGGTGCAAAGTTCACAGAGGCCCCAGGCAAAGACTGAAATCAAGCTCTTTGCTCTTGCATGTTGTTGGCTTGCAGTGATGCCTGCCAGCCTGGGGAGGCTCTTGCACTGTTCAGACTTACAGTGCATAAATAGGGTTTCTGCAGAGTAACTGGGCCTGGTGCTGGTGATGCTGGTGTGATTAGTGAATGGATAACAGCTCTGAGACAGAAGAGGAAACACCATCAGCCAGTCTGGCAAAGCGACAGAGGGCACATGTTCCTGCAGCACTCAGAGGAACCCAGCTCTGCAGTCACCTGACTCTCTGGAGCTGTCAAAGGGCATCAGTAAAATCACAAAAGAAAGTGCAGGCCTGGGCACAGGGTGATATGTATTTTGGGACAGGCTGTCTGAGAGATGTGAAATCCTTGCTAGAGATTTCTTCTGTCAATGATGCAAATACAGTCATCTACCTTCGTGCATTTTTCTTTCATTTTTAAAAAGTCCCTGTGCAAAACAATAGCCATAAACTCAGCCCTACTTCCTACTTCCTGTCCTACTGATATTTACAGCCCAAATTTGGGGTGTTCTACTTGCCCATCCATGGTGCTGGATGCACCATGAACTGTCTGACCACGGCAGACCTTTTAAGTCCCTGTGTAGTCCATCCCTGTTGCCACACTAGTTGCTGTGACAGACTAGAATTGGCAAAGCAGGGCTTCTCATAGCAACTCTACTATAACTGTATCAGCTGGGAGAGGAAAGAAGTAGATCATGAGAGATTAAATCCATGGGCAGATGGAACACATGACGAAGTAAATTAAGAAGAAGTATGGTGAGGGAAGAGAGAAATGTCATGGAATAAGTATGAGCTGTGCTGTAACAGCTCTGGGGAAATGAGCAGGTGAGAAACTTAGTAGAGATAAGGAAACAGGTAGGGGAATTAATAGATATGCCTTGGGAGATGAAAAAATTTGTCAGATCTTCTAAGAGAAGAGCTTGGGAAGGTAGTAATGCCAACTCTGTTGCAGGAGGATGAGAAACAGACAGGCCAAGATAAGCAGCAAGAAGATGAATACCAGGAATAACCAAAAGACAATGCCAGGCTTGAGTAACAAGCCAGGTAAGCCAACAGGAGTACCCAGAGCCTGAGAAATAACCTTCAGGAGACAATTAACATGAAAGCCATCTCATGAGAGCCAGGAGCTGTGGTTTGGAGATCAAGACATAAGATTCTTTCTTCAGGACACAGTAAAACTCTGAGGCGTTTTCTGGTATTGAAGGTCTTTGCCTAGGTTTCTCATAGTAAGCAGATGCCAATTTTATCTGCTTCTACAATATGTATGTTGCACATGCTAGATTACAAACAGTAGTAGCTTTCAGAGTCATTGGTGGAAACTATTCAAAGTTGCTTAGATGATGAAATCACAGCCCTTAGTCAACCCAATGTAGGCTCTAAAACTATAAAAATCATACAAAAGGTTATATAAGGAAATATAAAATACAAAGAACACCTGCAGAATTCATAATGACTGAGGGTACATGAGCTTCTCTTCTCACCCTCTCACTCCTCCAGCAGTGCTAGTAGCAATCCTAGAATGAGTTTTCTATCAGGTGGTTTCTCTTCTCTTCTTTGGCATGGCATACTATGGCAAGGGCCCAGAAAGAAGACAAAATGCTCACAAAGTCCCTCCTGCATTACTGTCCTTAGCTGCCACCCTACCCTCAGTGGCCCACCACAGGCAGAAAATGTAAATATGGAAAGAGAGGGAATCTGAAAGGCGTAAACTCACCTCTGCTCAAGCAAGTATGCGTGAGATAGTTATCTCCCTCTACCACTGGGTCTTCATCTTGGGAATCACCATCTCACCTCTCTCAGAAGGACTGTATTTTGCAGATTTCCTTGTGATTTTTCTATTTCCTGAGAACAGGCCATTCCCTAATCGACCCAGCAGCAGAACTGCCTGGCCATTTTTTAGAACAGGAGCCATCAGGGTGCCCTGTCATTCTGCAAGCAATTTGATGGCATCAATCACTCCTTCTGACCAAGAGGGCATATAAGTGTGTACATGTGTAGCATTCCTCCTTTGTACACTCGGGGTGTAATTCTGCACAGCCTGTGAACCTTGCCCAGTTATTCAGCCCAGTGCAAAGTCTGAAGGTGCCCACTTTAGAAGGAGAAACTCTCTTTATCCTACAGATGGTTACATCACACAGCAATCACACATCCAGTGAAACTTCCCCCTTAGTGAGACACCTTTCACTTACTCCAAAGCGTGGCTAATTCTGGAGGTGTTTGGTGCTTTTCTTGGTCCCTTACGTGATAGAGCCTCATTAGATGCTTTGATCTCAAGATGCCATCCTAGACAACACTGAGTGTGTATGCAAGGAAGCACAAGGGAGGTTCCTTCATTAAGAGATACACTAGGAAACAACAGGCTTTTCTAGGCTTGCAGGTTTCCCAGGAGACAGCTCGTGCTCTCCAAAGGTTAGTGACTAAGCAAGTGATTTTCTACATGGCACTGGGACAGGGCATTTCCACAGGTTTTGATTTCATGACATCTAGATCTATTAGGACTGGATTTACCAGGCAAATGCAAACAAATACTGCTTTGTGGAAAGCTGCACTTCCTTCCCGACGCCAAAACTTTCAGTGATTTCGAAGACAAATATTTAAAATGTGCCAACAAAATCTTTACTATTGGCTTAATACCTACACTTAAAATATCTGCTATGAAAGCAACACCTTCTCGTCCCTAAGCCTACTTGGGTTTAGATAGAGGAACAGAAAAGTTTCACCACCTCTTCTCAGTTGTCATTTTCTGTATTTTTCACCTACAGCAGTAGAATGAAGAACATTTAGTATCTAAATTAATGAAGTGGCAATGTGAGTAATTTTTACACCTTTATATTTTGAACGTATTAGTACAAACTGGATATTAGCATCAGCTGGTGAGTCAGCTCCTCTGAGCACAGGAAGAATCAAGAACATGTTCAACGTAAAAATTTTTGTCATTCTTATTAAACTGCAAATATTTGTTCAGAAACCCTTATGATTAATTGGCATTAAGATTGCATTAGATAAAAAATGAGTCAGGCTGCTAGAATACCAGCAGAATAAGGTCTCTTTGATTGTTTTTTTCACCACTAGGGATGTATTTTAAAATCATTCACTTACTTGGCCTTAAGACACCCGTTCATCTGCCCCACCACAGTGGCTGTGATAGTAGCCAGCAGCCAGGGCTTAAGAACTTGACAAACAGGGCAAGGAGCGTGTGACCTTTCTGCTGTTACATCTTCTCAGTTTCTCTCAGTTAGTGATTTAGGAACTTGTCGAACTAGAAGTTGTGCCAATGATGGACTATGATGCTGCCCAAGCTCTTTTTTAATTCACTTATGCTTTTAACATATTCATTACAATGGACATCTTAATTTGATTATATACTTTTTTGAGAGGCAGTTTCCATTTCATTTAGTTATAACTTTTTACCTGATCCTATCAGTTTCTTGCGTAGTGGGGAATGATGCTTTAATCACCTTCTCTGTGCCATTTCTACATTTTGACACTTCTACCAGACCCTCCACAGTTATGTGGGACCTGTTATTATCTAAGTTCTCCACTTTATTTCTCCTCAGACAGAAGCAATTCTATACATCTGTTCAACTTTGACAACATTCTCAATCTATTTTCTACTTTTATTGCTATTTCTCTGACAAAGGGTGACCAGGTTTCCATGCCATATTCAAGGCATGGATAAACCATGGCTTTCAGGTAGCATGAGCAGCTTTTTTTTTTTCCTTTTTCTTGTTATTCTTTATTTATTTGTTAATATTTGAGGGCACTCACAGTTATGTTACTGACAAAGCTAATAGCTCTGCTTGGAAACCATTCCTTGCTTTCTCTTACACCATATAACTAGAAGAGAGGAATAATTTCTAACATTATTACCAGGGGGCTAATCCCTAGTGAAACAATGCTTTCAAAAAAATCTTTCTAGAGAGCTTATTTAGACACTGTTGCAAACTTATAACAATAGCTATTTTTTTCCTTATGTGCATTATTTCATACTTTCTAGCATTAAATTTAGTCTGCCCTTTTAGCATCTTGTTTTGCAACAAAAAACATCTTTCTGAAACCCTATGCCATCACCTTATGACTGATCTGTCCTAATAACTATCTGTAATCTGCAAACTTTGCCAGCTCAAAATTTATCCCCATTCCTGAGCATTTAACAGCAAGCTGATCGGCACGTGCGAGTACTGGAGAAGCTTGAGGAGGTCCTTCATTCTTGGTAGCAATCCCTAGGTGAAAGATGACTCTTTGTTGTTACTACTTGCTTCTCATCTGTTACTTAGTTGCTTTTCCACTCAAAAAAAGCGCTTTTGTCCTGTGAAAACTTGGGTACACTATTAGTCAAAAAAGAACCATGTCAAAGCCTTTTATTTCAGATTCAGATTCATAATTTGAATCCACACATGAAGAACTTCTCAGGTTCATAAAAGAGTTCTAGTAGGTTCGTGGGGCATTACGTGCCAAAAAAAAAATCCTTTCTGCTCCAAAAGGAAGTCAAATGTATACATAGTAAATATTTGCTTCCATTATTTTATGATGGTTAATGTTCAGTTCTACTATTTTGTAACAGTGTTACAAATTTGCAGGGTACAGATGCCCGGTGTTTTGGTATATATCTCCAAGGATATTTCTCCACACGTATTTTTAGAGACTAGCACCATGCTGGTTGTCTTCTGTGCCTACTGAACTATGTTTGAGTGACATATTAAGAGTCCTTTTGATCACAGTTTTTTTTTTTTTTTTTTTTTTTTTTTTACCATTGGTTTTAACAATATCTTCTAAAACATTCTTTTTAAAATTTACTTGTAAATTAACAGGAAAACACTAGATTCTCTCTTTCTGTAGCGAGGGACTGTTGGGCCAGACCCATTCTCTATGGCCAATACCAGTTAAAACAACTAATCTGGCTTTTCTGTAGTGAGTCTTTTTCTGCTGAGGGCTCCTTTTGACCTCGGCTGTCTGTGGCTAAACAAACTGACTTTGTTCTCCCTCTAATTTAAAAAAAATAAGAACACCATAAAGCTGCCTTACTTCTGTCTTGAAATACGTTTTGTGTACTGCTTGAAAGTAACTCAGTAATTCTTTCTTTCCTTCCATATCAGTTAAAAAAAAAGTCACGGTGTTTCAGTGTTTTCTGTGTTCCTGTTACCTTGTCTGCTGCCTTTCCATTTTAAGGTTGCTGTAATCACCTTAGCTGTTAAACAATGCTGTAAAGCAGACTCTGAAATCATGTGTTTTAGATGTGGAATTTTAGCCCACAATAATTACACAATGCATGTCCTGCAGCTGGCCTTGTACCATGTGTTGTACCTTCACAACATGTTGTCTTATTTTTTATATTTCTTCCAGCAAGTTTGCGAAATGCTTGGTCTAATTAGTATTTTTTGGTGTTATGTATCGCTATTTGCCCTGCATCTCTAGAGAACTTCAGCATATCTGTGGACAGGTATAAGTCTTCATATTCTACATATTTGCATTATGGAGTGCAAGCCCTTTTTGCTGCGGCAAAAATCAGTATGTCTTAAAGGATGAGATAATTCTGTATCAAGGCTAAGTAATTTGAATCAGGTATGTTAAGCATGTTAACCAAACCACACACCAAAGAAGTAATGATTAAATGTTATAGGGTAATTCCTTCTCAGACAAATTATCACAAGATATCTCACAGCAGTATCACTGAGCTATGAGCAAAAGTGTCCATAAGTAAAGCATCAAACTCTCATTATCACTGACTTTGCTATCAAAGCTTGTCATACAAAAATATGCAGATATTTTAAATGGAGATCAAACAATATTCAAATTCTAGTAACCCAAAGCAATCATCTTAATATTGCTAGGTTTATATATCTTCTCAAGATTAGAAAGGCAATTTTAATGTATTTTTCATCTTTATAGTTTTTTTTTAATTCCTTGCCAAATCATTTTCTTTCATCATTCATACACATGGCATCATCATTATAGTCAGATTGTACAAGAGTGCAGAGCTAATTTTCTTCTTCAAAAAACTATGGAGGAGTCACAAAATGCATAGCTACTCTTGTGATTTTTGTGTAACACTGTGAAAAACAACTTCTTGTTCTGAGCTTTGGTATACAGGGTCTTAAAATCTGTATTTGGAAACAGAGAAATAAATTGTAAAAACTGTACTGAAAAATATGGAGAAGGTAGCAGATGTGAATGACCACTTGGTGCTTGTGGTTGTGGGGTAGTTAGCAGCAGATTCTTTGCATGGCATGACTGGCTCATCATTTAAAGCAATTGGCCTAAATATAGTCAGGTCTCCTCTTGGGAGTTACTTAATGGACACCTATCAGCTTCTTGGTGTCTTTATTTTCTCCGCAACTTATGTCTCCTCTGCCATTGCACAGACAGGCTAAACTTCTGCTCTGAGATGCTTAACCTAGAGGCCTTTCTGGCCTGTGTTTTCACTGGCATGGTTTTGGGGTGACTGTCACAATAATTCATTAAAGACAGGCCATGCCACAGGGACAGTTATTTAAACAAGCTTGGCTGAGTGGTTACCACCACTACATGGAGTGGGTCTGCAGGTGGACAGCGCTGCACACCTTCCCCCACAAGCACATAGATTCTCATTTAGACAATGCCCACACAATGCATTTGAACCTCAGCCTAATACCCTTGGTATTTTTGATGCAAAGGCAAATTGAAGGCAGTCAGACGTGCTTAACATGAAGCACAGTGAGAAAGCAACAAAACTATGCAGAGGTAGACCTGCCTAGAATGGCAGACAGTGTTATCTCTTCCTCCACATCCCTACCTCCATGAATGCTTCAGAAGTGCTGTTTGACTAATCACTCCTTTCCAGGAAGGTGGTGTCAAAAAGTATTATCTGTTGGGTAGCTGTAAGTGTTTCACACATAAATGAATGCAAGATCAGATATGAGAAATGTGAGAGAGTTGCAGAGGGAGGTGGTTAATAAAACATGTAAACCTCTCAGCTTCCATGTTCTCCCTCAAAGACAGTACCATCAGAAATTGGGATGTTCTCATTACTAAGATCAGAATAAAGCCTGTCTGGAGACTATGTACTGTTATTCATGCTGAACAGGTTTACCCAGCTCTATAAAGAGGGGTTGCAGTCTGCACTTCTCAGCATACACTTGGTGCAGAATTCTCCTTACCTTTTGAACTTACAAAGTGACAGCACAGCTTAGCCAGAAAAAAAAAAATGCAGCATATCAATAAACTCAGTTCTTAATTAGCTTTCCTTCTATCTCCACTTCTAATACTGACAGATCTTGACTGGGCTTTTTGTTATGACTATTGACTTTAGCCTTTTGAAATATTGCTGAGTGGTGACCCAGAGGGGTGGAGGTGGAATCAGATTCAGCAGCACGTATGCCATCATCTGTTTGGTATGTTACTTCCTTTCACTCTGATGTTGGGAAGATCACACCCAGCCTTCACATTCCTCTTCAACAAGTTGTGTCAAGGAAAAGGGAGAAAGGAAGCTGCCCCACATACCACTGGATATCAGAAAGGAAGGTCTTAATGAGGATGTCAGGATGTAATTTCTACAGAAATCAGCCCTTCCTTTTGTCAGTCCCAGGTCCAGCTGCTATAAACATTTCAACATCATCTTATGGAGTGAGGGCTCAAGAGATAATACTGTGTTCTCTGGGGTTATTTAATGTTCTTCGCTTATATATAAAAGGAACACTGAATTCTTAAACTCAACAGCAGTAATAAATCCCTACAACTGAAAGGAAATAATGGAGTTTGTTTTGGCTGGAATATCAGAGACAGGTGAGGTGATTAAAACAGACAACAAAAACATGTACAGTAACTTCTTTGGTGTCATATAATAGCAGCCTGTTCTTAACTAGCTGAAAATAAGAACTCTGTTGTATTCTTATTCATAAATTTGGGACATATAGATTAGAATTTTTTTATCCGCGCTTTTTCTATTTTTTCGCAATAGCCATAATAGCAGTAGTAAATAACTGGAAGACAGAGTGCCATGAAATGCACCATCATGGTAATATATTTACAATATTCCTGCTTAAGAAATGTAAAAATAATGTTTGATCGTATTGTGTAGTGACTCTTATGTAAAACATTGCATGTATTTCTGTGACTCATTAAAAGCCTCTTAAAACTGACTCGTTCACCTTAGAGAGGAATGTGCTGGAAATCCTTTGTAGCATGCCTATAAACCTTTGTGAGGGTAGAGTGATTCAACATAAATAAAGTACTCATAGTATTTCACTCATAAGGGAAAAAATCTGCTAAACCAGAATCAAACAAATATCTGTGTCAAAATATCTTCTTTCTTTGCTGTTGTTAATTGGTGGATTAAGGACCACAGTATTTTATGGTCCTTTAGGATCATTTTGGTACTGAAAAGTAAATTGTGTTAAGCAAGAGTATGAGGTTCAACAAGGCCAAGTGCGGGGTCCCGCCCTTGGTTCCCAACAACCCCAGGCAGCGCCACAGGCTGGGACAGAGGGGCTGGAAAGGATCTGGGGGTGCTGGTGACAGCAGCTGAACATGAGCCAGGGTGTGCCCAGGTGGCCAAGAAGGCCAATGGCGTCCTGGCCTGGATCAGCAACGGTGTGGCCAGCAGGACCAGGGCAGGGATTGTCTCCCTGTGCTGGGCACTGGCGAGGCCACACCTCGAGTGCTGTGTCCAGTTCTGGGCCCCTCACTGCAAGAAAGACACTGAGGTGCTGGAGGGAGCCCAGAGAAGGGCGGCGGAGCTGGGGAAGGGTCTGGAGCACAAGTCCTGTGAGGAGCTGGGGATGTTTGGTCTGGAGAAAAGGAGGCTCAGAGATGACCTTATCACTCTCCACAACTGCCTGAAAGGAGAGTGTAGCCAGATGGGGGTTGGCCTCTTCTCCTGGGTGTAGCAAGTGACAGGACAAGACAAAGTGGCCTCAAGCTGCACCAAGGGAGGTTCAGATTAGACATTATGAAGAAATCCTTCATAGAAACGGTGATCAGATATTGGAAAGGGTTTCCCAGTGAAGTGATGGAGTCACCAACCCTGGAGGTGTCCGAGAAACAACTCAAAGTGCCACTTTCTGCCGTAGTCTCATTGACAATCTGGTGTTCAAAAGTTGGACTTGATGGTCTTGGAGGTCTTTTCCAGCCTTAAGGATTCTGTGATTCTCTCATTAGATAAATATGGTGCTTAAGCTTTTGTGCAACATTTGAACATTTCCAGTCCTATGTAGTTGGTTTTTTTCATTGCTTGATGTTCATGACACAAGAAGAAAACTAATGGTGATCAGCCACCTTGAGTGTTAGAATGAGATCTACAGCTATAGCCACAAAACCTGTCCAATGATAAAATCAGAGCATGCCCCTCTGCTTGCCTGCTGCTATTTCTCAGTGACGGACTCTGATGTGTCCATGAATTTGGAAGCCTGAATACATACTTCAACAGCAAGACAAAATGCCCCACCAAGAAAGTGTCAAGTTCAGACACCATGTCACAGCCATTCCTGCATTAATGTATTGCAGAAGGAAAAGGAGTTATCATGCAGATGTAATTTCAGCCAGAGAAGAGTGGACTGAGTGGAACAACTCTGCAGACACCCAAGTCACTACAGAAGGAGGCACAGGAGGTGCTCCAGGTGCCAGAGCTGAGGTTCCCCTGCAGCCCGTGGTGCAGACCATGGTGAGGCAGCTGTGCCCCTGCAGCCCGTGAAGGTCCCTGGGAATGCAGAGATCCACCTGCAGCCCGTGGAGGATACCCACTCTGGAGCAGGTGGATGCGTAAAACAAGGCTGTGGACTTGTGGGAGGCCAATTCTAGAGCAAGGTCCTGGTAGGACTTGTGCCTTTGTGGGGGACCCATGCTGGAGCGAGTTGTTCTGGAGGGACTGCACCCCATGGTAAGGGACCCATACTAGAGAAATTAATAGAGAACTGTTTCTTGAGGGAGGGACCCCACACCAGAGCAGGGAAAGGACTCCTCTCCCTAAGCAGCAGCATAAGCAACCTGTAGGGAGGGGTAGAGGGGGGTGTGGTTGAGATTTGTTTTACTTCTCATTATACTGCACTGATTACTATTTTGACTGTAATAAATTCAGTCATTCTCCTCAAGTCAAGTTTGTTTTGCCCATGACGGTAATTGATGAGTGGTCTCTCTCTGTCCTTATCTCAGCTTTCATTATACTTTTTTCTCCCCCATCCAGTTGTGGAGGAAGCTGAGAGAGCAGCTTTGGTGGGTACCTGGCACCCAGCCGGTGTCAACCTACCACAACCATAGAGCTATTGAATACAAGAAGGCCAGTATTCCATCCAGTTTCTTCAGTGGTTGGTAGAGAAGCTCACTCTCCCATCAACTCGCAGATAAATTAACAAGTTATTCTACTTTTTTGATTACCTAACTTTACCTACATGCTTTGAATCATACATGCAGTTATTATCACAAAGAGTTCTGATCTACTTATTACTTAAATTAGACCCTCCAAGATCTAAACTATTACAAATTGTGGTCTTTCCAGTGACACCTTTGTCCTAATGAAATTTTTATCAACATTTTGGCATTTCTTAAAAAATATCATGCAGTAACAGAGACAGAAAGGGAGACTGGATATGGAAAGGAAATTCTGTGGTTCTAGCTCCCACTTTTCTTTCAGCTAGAAATATAACAATTATGCAAGGCAAATTTTAAACAAGGGTGGAGGATAATAAAATGCTTTTATGTTAGAAGGAAAACTGGCACACTACTTAGTCACTGCAAACATACAAGTATTATGGATAGTAATACAGCTTGGTCTGTTGCCTACAAAATGTTTCTTACTACTGAATAACGTTTTCTTAATATTGCGATTACATTATCTAAAGGAAGACCTATAACAAATACATTCAGCAAATACAAATACATAATTTGATAACTGTGAATTTTGTTTATGCCTGGTAAATGCGCGTAGACTGCACTACAACCTTTCCTATCATGTGGATAATCAAATTGTTCTCCAGGTTTTCAGTATGGGGAGTAGAGTTCGTGTTTACTAATGTTAGAAACTCAGGTTCAAATCCTTCAGATCACACTCATTAAAGTTTGTTTATGGCTTCACACAGTTTATGATCTTAATATTACTATGGGACAGAACAATCTTTATCACAGAGGTTGTAGCTGAATATAGTCTTTCTTCATTATTGTATCTCTTATCTTTTTCACCTACCATACGTGGGAGATAATCTACTCCAAAACATAGGATCTGTATCCAGGGCACATATCTTTTACCAAATCTTTCTAACAAGGTGAGGATTGAACTTGAAAATCTACCAAGATTTAAGACCTTTCTTATTTATAGTCCGCAACTCTCAGCTCAAGAATGAAGCATTTCAACGCCGTAGTAGCTGTTCTTTTTAGCAAGGAACAAAACAATATTTAAGTATTCTCTTTTCATTCCCACCTGGCTTTCCTCTTCCCCAAATCCAAGAATGGCTATACAGTTTCCCTAATTCAGAAGCTTTGTCTGAAATACCCTTTCCAGCCATTCTAACAAGTTCAGCACAAAGTTTCCCAGCGGTGAGAGTCCTCTACTACAACACTAGAAGTGGAAACAAATTACTTTTGCACCGATGAAAGGACACAGACTCATGCACTGATCTCAGAAAAACACTGCTTCCATCTGTAGTAGAGCTTCTCCAGCCTGTGTTGAAATATTGATGCTACTTAACTCAGTTGACTAACATCCCTTATGTAACATAAGAGAGAACAGAAATACAACATAAAAAGAGTTCAAATCCCACTCAAATTGGTATCAGGTTCTGCTCTCTCCCAAGAGAGATTTCCTTGCTAAATAGAAAAGCTGTTTTTTACACTGAATTAGTGGGGTTGTTAAATCCCACATACACAAAAGGTTGCAGGATGCTTCAATGTACGCTCACAAATCCCTAAGTACTGAGCCCAGAGTGTACCTACCCAAGCTTCATAAGTGCTAAAACCACCCATCCCTTTTCTCTCTTGGGATCTGTCAAGTTAGTAATTTCTTTGTCAAAACAGAACCTAAGTGGCAACTCTGCAGTCATGCAGATCAGAGATACTGAACTCTCTCAATGGAGTAGTACCCTATTCAGGAAGCAGTGGCAGTGGCTGTTGACAAAAGCATGGGATGTGAAGTATTTTACTGGTAGTCATGAGGGCACAGGATTCAAGTGCAAACCTAAAATGGTCAATAGGATGAAGAAATGAAGATAAACTACCAGTCAATCAAATATTTGTTGTAACCCTCTCTGTAAATACTGGCAAGAGTCAGCTACAGCAGCAAGTCAGGAACCAGTATGGCTCCAGAAGTTTAGTCCTCTCTTCCTGCCCTCATTCCCTTTCCTCCCAACATGCACACACAACATATTCGTATTCCCCGAGGGAAATGAATCTGTCTTCAACTTTCACTGTTATGAGTCACAGTGCTATCAGTTTTTTCTCCAGAAAAGTAGGTGGCACACTAAAGATTCCAGGTGACAAAAGCCTGCATACTGCACTGGAAGGCTGACGATTGATCAGCTTCATCCTTCCGAATTCCAGCAAAGAGCAGAAGCTATAAAACAGAATGTGTGACAGGTAATCCCACTTGGAAAGCCAGCTCACAAGTGAGCCCAGTTGGTTTTCATCAGCATAACTCTCAAAGCGACACTACTCAGCATCTCATCCCAAACCCTACCCTACAATGCAGGGGAACAGGATTCAGAGTTTGAGCAGAGTCTATAGCAAGGCCTATCAGTGGTTGCATAGACATTTTACTGACTATAAAGGTGGAAAATATGCTGAAGACTCTTCTATAGACCTTCTATGGGTACTAAGACACATCAGACAGCAAAGGCTTGAGAGGTGCTTTTTCTGTTTGGTTATCTCTTGTCTGGTTTTTACATTTTTATGTCTGAAAGGGTTGTCATTAAAAAAAAACAGGTCATAATATGAAAATATTTCAAATTGAGAAGTTTAATAATGTCGGCAAAGTTAATAAAGTACAAATGGACAATGATGTAAAGAACAAACATTCGGCTTCAGCTATTACCTGAAGCTTGTTCTGTCACTTAAAAAAATGTCAAAATAGGAAAAAATATAGAACCATATCTGCCTACGTGTTTTCTATCCCTCACGAACCTTGCTTTCTGAACAGCTTGAGGACCCGTGAGGCAAATAGGACATGGCAAAAGGATCTTCACATAACCAGAGAGAAGACACAGAAGAACCTAAACAAAGATTGAAAGAGCTTCAGTAACACAGAGTGTCATTTACTGGCATACTCTTGCCAGAAGCACTCCACATGAATACCAAAACTGACAGCAAAACCTGGCCTGTGGGAAGAGAAAGCACTTCATGTCTTGGGGACTTCTTAGGGGATGATCCTGTGGATAAGCCCGGTGTTTGGATTGTGCCTTTAAGCAGAAACTCAGAGCTCTGCAGGGCTTCCAGGATGTTTTGTGTTGTCAGGCTGACAAATAACCTTGCAGCTATTTCCCTAAGAAAAATACATGGCAGTTATACAGGCAGCTATGTTTTGAAAGAATTTGGATTTTGTGAGTTTTCTTGCATTTTCCTTTGAGAGGCCATGAAGTGGCCAAAAACAAGTCCTTCCCTTTAAACATTCCACATTAAAGACTTAATCAGATGATTTGGGCCTTTCTATGACGGCCTTTTTTTACTTTAGATCTCAGACACAACATAATAATGTCAATCAGCTCCACAGTTTTGAGCCCAAGAGGCAGGATTAGATTTTGCTTTGCCTTTTCCTCTTTAGGAGGAAAGAGATTTGGAATTAAGAAATCAGTCTTTACATAAAGCAATTACTGTGAAAACATGGAGCCAGATCTCATTGGTATGGTTCTTAGAGTAGACAGGTGATCACAAAGCCATCTCTTTGGGTTCATCTCTTCATCTCTTCTGGGTTCAGCTTCCCTACACGAAAGATGACAACATCTTACTGGGTTCTGTTAAAGGCAAAAGGATTTGTGCTCAAGATAAAAGATCATTACTGTGAAAAACTCATTTAATTTAGAATTATGTCACACAGACCAGGGTCTGCCTTGAACAAGACATATGGTTGTCACACTGGAATTTTAGGTGGCTTAGGGACCTCTTCAGATGTCTGGGGATATATTTTCAGGTAAAACTGTAGTTTGCTCCTTGCTTCAAGAGAGGATTCTCTGATAACCTACCGCAGCACGGTTTTCAGAGGTTTTTGGCCATAAGGTGTGTTCTGGACACACTGACTCTGCATAGTCCAGATTACAGACCTTCACCCTCTCACAGAAGTGAAAAAGAAAGAGCATTCTTGGGCCCATTCTTTCAGGGTGAAAAAGGTCATGACTCTTCATTAGAGCTTTATAGCTCTTTTGCAAGAACATCCTCGATCATTAGACAAATAAACCCAGTATAAAAATTTTACTGTAAAATACCAACACATATGTCACTCTGGAAAATAAAATAGGATTCCAGATTCTAAATTTCATAGAGGTTAAGGATAGGGTGTCTCATATTCCATGTAAAGTCTCTTCTCTAGAGGTACTTTAGTTAATTTATCTATTCATCTCCACTCAGGGAGGAGACCTTGTGAAGTTTTTGGCATAAACATTATCTTCTCTTTATACCATGAGATGAGACTACACTACTTGTAAAACAATTTCAAAGGAAAAAAAATCTTCATAGAAGAAAAGCTGATTTATTGATAGGCTTAGGTAGTTTGTTATCAAACCAGTGTTTGAGGTTTAACTATCACTTATAGCTCTGACTTCAAAAGAAACATTTACTACATGAAAATATTCATTCATTTCCTCTCATTCCCACAGCATTTTCATGAAACACCGAGAAACACTGTAAGTTCTGCCAGACAGCAAAACACATATTAAACTGGAAATTCAGAACTACTGAATTGAAGCATTCTAAGTGAAGTTGAAAGGCCAAAACAGCAAGTGAACAAATGAAGCTGACTTTCTCAAATGTTACCTCCACTGACAGGTTTTGTCAGGCCTCAGAAATCCATCATATGCCTGCCTCTCTTGGGAGAACTCACTGAAATACTGAAGCGACAACTCCTGGCTGAGCAGTGCAAGTCAGGGTTATTTTAGGCCATGTCTGGTCAGTACCATGCATCACAAGTCTCTGCATAAGTTACTCTCCACACTTCTCACACACAGCAGCTACCCCCCCCCAACTAGGTCAGCTTTAGTAGAAACAGAATAATGAGCCAACCAGAAAAGAAAATTCATAAGCATTAACTAAGTCAATGCCAACAGTTTTGTAGCTGTTATAGCATATTGGCATAAAGATTATAAAAACAGACCAAGGCAGCTGACAAGCAACCTAATGAGCAGTGTAGAAAGCAAGGCAGCCCTTAAATTTTTTGACTCTTAAATATTTCTTGGATGTTAAACATGAGTAAACAAGAGAATCTGAAAAATTTCCTAAGAATCTTTAAGACGTCAGAACTACCTACCTGCAAAGATAACCGAAGATCACAAAATAAAAGACACCAATGCAAGTAGGCTAACTTATAGTTCAAGTAATTTTCACCTCTCAGTGTGACACACCTGCAAAATAAACAGTACCACATATACACACAAACGTAACAGAGGAAAATAAGATAAAGTATATAAAGTATAAAGATAGTACATAGGCAAGTCTGTTTCACATTATGACCTTTGTCTCCCACCTCTGTTGCAGAAATGCTAATTCTTAAGAGGGGCCACAAGACCTTCATTCCAGGATGGGCAGTGACTTATCTGCAGTGTCAACACAGCTTGGTCAAAGCTGAGCAGCACAGTAAGCATTGCTCCGTATCAACCCACGCAACACATAGGTGATTGAAAAACACAGTATCGATCTTGTAGGAGGGAAACATGGAGACAGCCACACTCAAACAAAACTCTTTTCAAAGACCATGTAGGAAACAGGAACACCTGATTTTTAAATTTTTCTTCCTCTTGTTCCAGTAAACCTATTTCAATGCAGAATCATATGAGGACCAAAACTAGGCCTTTCCAGGCTAGAATGGGATTTCCTGGTTGACTGACTTGAAGTAATGTTGGACCTTATTTTTAACACTGCAGTATACCTGCACCACCTCTCTCTCACCTTCCTTCTTCCATCACCCACTGTGATTACACAGAACTGTAAATTCTCCATGGAAAACCAAGACCACCAACACAGCCTCGGTGTTGTAAGCACCAGCAGCTTTGAAGCCACATGACTAGAAATTTTCTGGGAGAAGGAGACACAAGCAAGAAGGAAATAAATATAACCCACTGGCAGACAGAAAAAAAATTTTAAATCATCATTTCATACTCTAAGTGTACAAAACTTAATTGTTTTTTTCCTCCCCTGTTCACCTCACAAAAAAAAGACCTGTCCCATATTTACTTAGCTTCTGAACCCTGTTTTCTCAGCACACACTTTTCCTCGGGTATGGTAACAGATGCAGTTTTATTCCCACTTTACATTAAGACTCTATTACATTCTCTTGTCAGGCCTGTCAGTGGCTATAACTGCTGGCCTCTTGCACCTCAACTTTATTTCCATGAGAGAATCAGGTAGTGACAATTGTTTCAGTCCTGTGAAGATGTAAGGGAAATGGTTTGATGCACACAAGACAAGAAGAATGCCTTCACTGTAAACATAACCAGGATGAGCATGCCTGTGGATCAGGCAAGACAACAAAGAGGCTACCAGCGTCCAGATATTTCAGCACAGAGACCAGTTCCAATAGCTGTCCTTGACTGGGGCAGCACCGACAAAGAGCACAGAGCCTGGAAGAGGCAGCCAAAAGGGTTTGTCGAGATTTGCCTTCCTCATGGGTGTTTATTGTTCATACCTAAAGTTCAACCTTACTTAGAAAATAAGTACAGCTTAAAAGGTTTCTTTTCAGTAATAAGCTTTAAAAGAGAGTAGCAAAAAGTGAGGCCTTGTACAAGACACAGTAACAACAGCAAAACCTTGAATGACCTGGTGTTGGAGTTGATAACTTCCAAGAGCCTTAAGTCACTTTATTTATCTCATATATATCACATGAGATTGCCTTAAAATATCCCATGTTTCAAAGCTCATCCTTAACAGGTCACGGCCTTGGGCTGCAGTTTGAATTACTTGTGCCATAAGTTTTACATCACGTGGGTGACTCTCCAATGGCTGCTCTGTTACAAGTCCTCTACTTCTATGTACTGAAAAGTGAGGGGTGGAAGTACAAATTCACAGGTAAGCACTTGCTTGCCATATTTTAACATTTTTAGACTTTACTTAGCAACTTAAGCGCTGAGAACCTAAGCCCACAGTTTTTAAAAATGCACTTATTTTTATAGCTTACATAAAATGTTATGATTCCACATTTAACTGCTGGGAGAAGGAAGACATGCTAGCTCAAATCTTTCAATGAGTCCAGTTTTTTCAGAGCCTCTGGCACTGATCATTGCCACTGAGAGTCTGGACTGGAACTGAATGTCCAAGTAGCAAGCTCAAGTGGCAATTTATGGGGGGCGGGGTTTATGTTGAGCAAAATTGACTGCTTACAAATGGAACTCTGCAGAGTTCTTGTTGAAAACACTAATACGTTGTCAGGTTTACAAACCCCAAGGAGCATACACAAAATGCTAGAAGGCAGAAAAATTCAGGTTTAAGAGAAGTTATAAAGCAGACATCTCATCAGTGTCATGTAAATTGACCTTTACAGTTGGTAGAAACAGTTGGTTTTCCCTCCCATTACAATTCTTTCATTTGCCACTATCTTTTTACAGTCTCTTCTTATTACATAAAATAAGAAATTCTCCCTCTGGAGCTGGAAGAGTCCCTATTACCATTGATACAAAGGATTGTAGTTCCTACATCTTTTTCATCCACATGCCATCTTTTTTATCAGCAGACCCATGGTTAGCAGAGAAGAGACCTCACACAAGAGCAGCACTGGTGGGCTATCTCCATGCCATTCCCATAAATATATTTCTGGCAAGAGATTTCCCACATGACAGCTGTGCTGAAAGTGTAATTCCAAAACAGTGCCTTTGCATTATCCCATAAACAGGATTCTGGGGAGATTACTTAAAAAGAATTTCAGCATTCTGCCACCCACACCTTGCAACTGCAGAGGAGTTTCAGTTCAGATAAAGTAGCCTCATTTTATGGAAACAGCAGGGAGAATTTCCATGAATTTAACAAAAAGCCCTAGCTCATGGAGAAAGTAAGGAAATTGGCACTGGGAACATTCTGCAAACAATTAACGCATAAAGCCCTTTGGCTCTATTTTCTCTTGTTATTCTTAGCAACTGGTATTTCCAGGAGTGCTGATACACTTAGGATCACAGGACGACTGAACAGGTTTCTCTAGCAGGTAGAAACTGGAAGCAAATTATGCACGTACTGGACAGGCCAGCTAGGACACTTGCCTGGCTCAAAGTCATGCAATATGTACCACTCTGTCTTCATTAACATCTCTTCTGCAAAAATACCTTTTTCAGTGATGTCCGCCAATATTGTCATATACATAAGTCACAATGATGCTCTTATGATCTTAGTATATAATTGTAACCATTCCCTTAAAAGAAAGCTGTGCCCTGAATTTTTCAGTACATTGTGTGTACTGAAAAATGATCTTGATATGCTCAGTATTTAATATATATCTGGGAACAGAAAAATGATCTGAAGGATTTTGATTCCCCACTTCTACACATAAGTGAACTCACTTATCATCTGTTACGGTAAAAAATATAAATTTTCTTTTTTTTATTTAATCTGAATGCAATATTAGTACAAGAGTTAAATGGTGGTAACTAAATACGATGATCTCTAAAAACCTGCTCAACTAAAACGAAGTAAATATTACCCACTAGAAGGAAAAACATCTTGAAATACCTCTTCAGTCAGGCTGTTGTACTTTCTATATTGCTTTGAATGCTGAAATATATTAACTTCTATCAGCGCATGCTCTCTCAGCATGGCAGATAGCTCAGAAGCACTTTTCTTATGTGCTGGTCTTTAAAAGAGAGAAACCAATACCTGTCTTTCACTGGATTTAACAATGTATTAACCATGCAGGCAGAGAACAAAGGTAAGTGCATAAATATTGACAGAACTTCTTTTTCCCATTCCAAGACATGGTAATGTTTTACAGAAAAGGACATGCCCGCCATACACCCTCATCCACAGGTATAAATGTAAGTAAATTAAAACTCCCAAAATTCAACCACAAAGATAATGAAGGGTTGTAAAATTTACCTGTAAACAAGCAAATAAAAAAGCCAAGAGTCATCATGCTATATTGCAGTTCCTCCTGTTTGGCTGGCCAGTTGTGCATACATCCACTTCTGATGATACACGGTCTAACCCAGCTATGGGAAACAACATTTTTCGCATGCAGGGTGACTACAAAAACAGTTCTAGGAGCAGCAGAAGTATGCCTCCTCTATGCTATGTGCACTAATACACAGATCATAGGATATTTTTCTTTTTAAGACACCGTATGCTTTCCCTGTCTGCATTTGGAATGCCCAACAGAGGGAAGGTTGCATCCATATGGCTTCTCTGCCTTGCTCAGGAAGTGGCTGGTATTACGACCTGGTTGAACAATGCAGGTAAGTTGCAGATGATTGCTCTGCTCAAGCACAGACTTCACAGTCTTCATGTGAATCTATATTTAAAGTAACAGTCTGTATCAAAAAGGTAACAAGTGATGGTTTAAATAATACTTGTTACCACTGCACAGGTGCAGTAGCACACCAGTAAAGAGGCCAGTTTACAGTCTTTGTGACTTGAATTGTTCAGTATTGATTTGAAATAGGTTTATCCAGCTTAAAACTGCTTGTGGAGATGTGCTGAAGAATATTAGAGAGCAGCAGGGTGCCCTAAAGAAAGCAATGAATGAAATTCTAGTGAGTGCAAAATACTATACGCGGGTGAATACATAACCTTACATAGATATGCATAATTGTAAACTAGGTTAGCTGAGACCATGTAGGAAATCTGGTACACAAAAAACATCAGAGCTCAATGTTCATTGCAATCCACCTCGTTGTATATTTTGAACTGAAAAAGCTACAGACAGAGAAGTCCAGGATGATGACAGGTTTTTGGAAGAGTTTCTCTAAACAGAGAGATTAAATGAATTCTTTTTTTTTTCATTTGACCTTTCCAGTTTGTCATTCTGATTAAATCAAGTTAGTTTTAGGTTTCTTCAAGAGGACTACTTGGCAAGGCTCTAGAAGAGAGGTAAATGAAATCAAATACCATAAAAACAAACACATAAAAAAACCAAACAAAATCAAAATATGAAGAGAATATGGTAGAAGACTACAAAATTATAAATACCACAGAGAAGGTTTGTAAAGAGTGATTTTTCGTGACTTCTCACATTATATAAATAAGGAGGCACCCAAAGAAATGATCCGGTTTAAACGAAAGGAAATGCTTTTTCCACATAGCTTCTTAATTGGAGTACGGAATTCATTACCACAGGAAGTTGTGGAGGCCACAGCATAAAAGGAATTGAAAAAAAAAAGGGGGACTTTGTGGAGGATAAACCCACTGGTGGCTATTAGACACAATGGTCCGGATGCAAATTTTAGCACAGGAAATTCTTAAACTATCAGTTACTGGAGGTGAGGATAATCGTTTCCTACATCCCCTGTTTCTCATCCTTCTCTTCTAGCACTTCTCGCAGGCCACTGCTTGCAATAGGACACTGGATTGGCTAGACCTTCAATTGATTCATATAGAAGTTGTTATGGTCTTAAGTCAAATCACACTTACCATGGTGTCAGAAAACACGGTGAGTCGCCACATGGTGAGTAGCCACTGCCAAGTAACGAACGAAATCAAATTCTGCAATTTGTGTAGTTAGCCAAAGCAAGAGATACAATTTTCTGAAAATGGCATAAGAAAATTAATAGTAGCTACAAATTACATGCTTGTGAGAGAGATCAAGGAAACCCTGTGTTTTGCATGAAAGAAATCTTTTGCAGTGAGCACCATCCAAGTGGAGACCTATGTCTGGGTTGAACCTCATCAATTACGGAATATACCTGCCGAAGCTTACCCAAAAACTCTCCAAGGAGGAGCACTGGGAGTACTATATATAAATAATCCCTAGTTTCAATTATATGAGTCTGAACTAGGTCTAGTCCTCATCAAATGACAAAAATACTATTCTACATACCAAAACCACTGCCAAACAAGTGTATCCAAGAATTCAGACTTGGGTAGGCAATGCAAATGCTGTGCTGTCCTTGTGCTGCCAAAAACAGCATGAAAAGCTGAGCATTCTGGTCACATCTTCATCAAAAAGTTTGCAGCAACACTTCTGCCACAAGCTATCTTACCCTGCTTGCATGCTGCAAGACAGCTGGGGACTAAGTCCCTAAAATGGGGACAGGGGGTGAGGGGCTGTCTGTTCATATTCGTGTTCGCAGCAAAAAAAAACCCACGTGTTGTGACTCATGAGAGCTAACCCCAGAAATGTAATGTTGCTCAACAAAACAAACCACAGACATTCCTGACCACTGTGAGCAATGGGACATGCTCTAGTCTGCTGAAAGTTCGTAAAAGGCAAATCATTAATAGCAAGAGCTAAACTTCATACTAAAACAAAACCTCTAATTTTGTTCATAAATCCACTCACATGTTTACTCAGGATGGGCCTAATAATCCACGGAGCAGAATGCTTCTGGGGTAGTACAGCAACATTCTTTGACATGCAGTGCTGTCCGGAGGGACAAAGAGAAGTCCAGGACACAAAAGCACAGGGAGTGAGTCCCACTGAGCACTAGTCTCCTAACGAGTAAGAAGAACTTTTGTGTTCATTGGGACTCGATAGCAGAGACTGATGGCTGCATGGGGTTCCCAGGAGTACAGACTCTTGGAAACAAGGTGCAGTACTTGCCCACACCTAATTAGCTACACATTCAGGGGTATTAGCACCCAGCCACCATATCTTCATGGGCAAAAGAATCAATAATTCTTACAGCTTCTTACATGAAATAGCATAGTAAACTACATCAGACTTCAACACATTGTACTCAAAAATCTTTTTGCCAATTTCTCATGATCCTACACACACCTAAATTTCCTATTTTAGAGTAATAATCCTCATTACTATTCTCATCTATAAAATGGTAATTTAAAACTCTTCTTTTTTATGAAGAAGCTTGATAACATCTGCTTAAGTATCATTTCCTTTAAACTAAAAATCTCGTGTTTGTGTATTTGGTCACTACATTCATCTGCTATTAAAAGTGCACTTTAAAAGAGAAAAAAAAAAAAGCACACGCCCAAGTGATCAAAAGAAAGTTAATTGCCGAGACTGACTTACGATAAGAACCAACACAGTCAGCACTTTGAAAGCATGGCTCAGAAGAACCGGCACCAACAGAGAGGCTTTCTGTAGTCCTCTGATATTTACATTAGCAGGCGTTTGTGCCAAGCCCAGCAGATTTTCTGAAGGCAGCAAGTCTCGTGCAGAGGGTGAGGAAGGAGGGGCGGGCGGGGGGCTGCGGGCAGTAGGAGCTGCGAGGTGAGAGTTCCTCTCCCCCCAGCTCAAAGTGTAGGAGGAACAATGCTGAGAAAGGCAAGCGGCTACGCCCAGGTCAGCGGAGACGGACAGTCCCCCACCGGCGATAGCCCCCACCACGTCCTGGCTTTTCAGTAACATTTACACGTTCGCAGTTGTGAACTACGGAGCTTTAAAGACAAGCTTTATTTCCTTGTCTGACTTGGTGACTTCAAGGGGAAACACATTAGAAGATGAAATTTGCTTACAGTGATAAACTATAAAGGGGACAGTTTTTCTGCATTACTACTAGGCATTCCTTGGCTGACATCCCTGTAACCTCGACTGCTTTTCTTTCCCAAGGAGACTTGCAGTTGTTGCAGCACGTTCCAGGGGCCCGAGCTAGGCCTGTGGTCACCCCACAGCAGTCACTGGGTACCCCAGGTGCCACCCAGCCCAAGCACCCCTCTGTCACTGCTCTCTCCTCAGCCCCGAGCAGAGCTCTCTGCCTGGCTGCCCGCCTCCTCTGTTAATAGCCCTATAGACTGGTTTCACACAAAAGGGGCAAAACTGGGTTGCTATCAACAGATTATTGATTTCTCCCAGCCCTTTTGTATTTCTTATAGGGCGGTGAAAGAAGATGCTCTACCAATTAATTAATCATACCCGCCTCAGACACATTTGTGATTTGAGGAATCCAGGCATTGCTTAGGCGTAGCAACAGCACCCTGCACCCCCACGTAACAAGCGAGACTGGGGAAATGGCAGTGCGGCACACCTGGCAGCATTTGCAATGGCACCCACAGGTGGTAGCGATGAGCAGATTTCCCTCGGGACATCAGCCCCACGCCCAAGCACTGCGGCTCCAGCCCTTCCTTCCCATGGCAGCTCTGTGCCGCCGGATGAACCGAACCTCCATTCCCCAGCACTGCGCTTGCCCACAGCCCGAGCCACCAGCCACGGGCTGCGCGGGGGATGAGGACTTCCCTGAGGCAGCCACAGCCTCTCACTCCACCCGCGTCCTTGCAGCAGAGCTGGCGCACAGCGCTGGCTCTGCCCAGCCCGGCTGCTCGGGCACAGGTGGCGGCCGGGCCCTGCCCGCCCTTGCTGCGGAAAGGGCTGTTCCTGCCGAGGGACCAGCGGGACCTGCGGGAGCATCGCCCCTGCGCCCGCTTTGGGAGCGAGACAGGCGGCGCGGCCTCCGAAGGCGGCGGGCAGACAGCAGCCGGGCAGGGCAGCACGGCCGAGGCGCTCCCGGGCACAGCTGTCCGCAGCGGGGCAATGCGGGGATGCTCCCGCACGGCTCGGACAGCCGCATGGACACCGCTGGGAAGCTGCGCCAGCCTCCCGCGGGCAGCAGCCGAGGCAGGGGTTGTCCTCTGTTAAGCAGGGAGGCGGCAAAGACACCGGCTGTCTGACAGCACCACAGGCAGCTTCGATGAGACACCTTAACCCAAGGCTCTAGGTACACCTAACCTGTGTCGAAAATCATGGAACAGCTCGCTACCGACGGAGGCAAAAACAGTGCTGATTCCCTCTCTCACACGTACTCACACTGGCCAGCAAGTTTTGTGCTTCTCTTCTTAAATGGAGGTGTACATATATATCCTCACCCTGTATATTTATTTTTTCGGAAAAAAACCCAAATAAATCAAGAACAAAGGAATCCTGCACACATCATATGGTCACTTGTCACAGTTTTGTTCCCATTCCCTTGTACCACAAATAAGTACAATGCAAGGCATATCCCCATCTTGAAGAGTGGGTCTCTGATCTGCAGGCTTCTGCTTTGGAAGGGTCAACAGCTGCTTATGCAGTTGCCGTTCTAGGGGTTCCTGTAGTTTATGTTTAAATTTTTCATTTTCCATGAAAGGACTCAGCTTTTTCCATGTTTTCTTAGAAATATAAGGGTTCTCAGAACACACGACAGCTTGGGATGCTAACTTCTGGGCATAACCACTGGGATATAACCATCACACACAGAGGGAACAAATGGGCACAAAGCAGCCCGTAGTCAGACACGACAGACTGACCCATACATGTGGCACCAGCAACTGGGCCATGTAACACAGCCACAGTCGACATAAGCCTGAGCCTGAGTTTAACCAGGACTCATTTTCCATAACAGGAATCCCCAAAGCACTTTGGAGATGCAGGACCTCCAAAACCCTGAGTATGCAGAGGAGAGGTCTGGGTAGATGGAATATACACACAGTTCTTACAGCTCATTAAACGGTCCCTTTCTGTGTAACAGCTGCCCCAGATGACACTGGTGGGTGGAGAAGAGGGAAGGGTTGATTAGGATTAGAGAAGGACATTTACATACACAGGCATCCCACAAATTCTTAGAGTGTTCAGGCTGAAATGGGAGCACCCAGCTACCAGCACTGCATGGTACATCAATAAGAAAAGCTCTTAAAAGCCGCTGTCCTTGTTGCATTGGGAAGTGCTTCACGACCTGGTCAAAAGTGCAGAGAGCACTTTAATACATTCACAAGTACATCTCATGGTGGACATATTCCGGATAGAAAACTGTATTTTATTTAAAATTTTTGAGCACTGCTGGCTGTCCCAACCCCAAGCACTCAGGGCTGCAGTCCGCCCTGCCACATCAGCACCTGCCAGTGCTGCCTCACATCAGCTCCACCATGCAGGAAAACTCACACAATCACCTTCAGGCCTGCCTCTGACGTCCTGCCCCATGCTTTACTGCTGACGTGCCCAAACCCACTCATCAGACAGTAGCTGGGCCACCCCTTTCTATGAACCTTGACTCAAATCTAGGACAGAGGAGAAGGATTCCAGAATATTTGTGCAAACATACCTGATAGTCAGGATGGAAAAAGCCAGTCTGACCAATTCTGCACCAAAGCAGTAGCAGCTAACTGGGTTATTCAATGGGTTATTCCTAAGCATGCTGTTAGGCAAGTGCCACAGAGGTGATGGTCTGTCAGCTGTCTGGCTCTTACTGGGTAAAAGCTCTCTGCACACTGCCTTTGTTCATGCTGCTCATGAATGATCATCTCTGCTTACACCTTGCAAGTCTAATGCAGTCCAACATATTTTCTTTAGAAATTAGAAATATAAGAACTATATATTTTCCATAATTTATATTATAATAATGTATAATACATTTATATAAAATAAATATTATAATTATATATATAATTAATATATTTAATAATATGTATTAAAATATAAATTTAAAAAATTAGAAGATTAATTTGTCATTTAGTCAGACAGTAAATGTACTTCTTATCAAGCAATCAAGCACAAGGCAACAACTACATAAGCTAATAAAGTAGTCCATCAGGAACATGCTAACAGAGGAACTAGATTCTACAAACTTAAAGAAAAGGAACAATTACGACATTTCAGTAGACGAAGAAATTGTCATATGTTACTGGTGCGATAATGTGTATCTGAAACAAAACCTCCTATCTGTTACAGGTTTATGCACTAAAAGCTGTGTGAACCGGCTGTTGTAAAGAGAAGCATTTTCCCTATTTTCTGCAGGTAGCCGTTTATTTGGTTTGGTATTTTAGCCCAGCTCCCAGAGGGGAAGAAAAATGGAATTATTTCATCCACATAGTGAAATTTTACAACTGTGAGTAAAATATGTCCTGATGTCATGCTGTGAAAATGAAAGTTTTAGGCATGGAAGGCAGTGAGGAGGAATTTTTTTCTCAGACTGCCTGGTGCTTCCAGGTCTGTGCCAAAAAATATACAAAAATATACCAGGTTCAGGCAGGTGACTTCACACAGAGAATTTCCCTGGGAATCGGAAAAGAAGTGCCAGAATAAACTGGAAGATACTGAGATATAGATAGATAGATAAGTAGATAGGTAGATAGATAGAAAGATAGATAGATAGATAGATAGATATAGACATACCCCGTTGTCTCCGTGTGTAAGTTTACAACGCTTCTCTATAGACAAGGCATGGACAGGGAGAGGGGAGGAGGGCCCAAGCAAACCAGGGAAAAATAAAAAGGAAGGAGAAACAAATCCAGACCACCAGAATCTATTTACAACCATATGTGCAGTAACAGGTCTGGCTGAAACATCTGTAGGAAAGCCTGCTGCAGAAATCATGTCATGTTCAGGGTCAAATGTCAAGTTTTCTTAGCCACGGATTAAAAAATGTTTGTTTCCAAATAAGTTTATCCTGCACACTGTCAGGAAATAGTTTAATGACAGCTGTCACTCCGCCTTGTTTCTTTTGCCAGGAAGTAAACAGTAGCGCTACTGGAAACACTGAGAGTGGCCACTGATTTCTGTGTTATCTGCTGGAACTTGTTCCTGGTGCTTACCCAGCTCTACCTGATTGACTGCAAGCTTGAATAAGAGCTAGCACTAAGAATAGCTCTAATGACTGCTCAAACACTTCCCTCTTCAGGCAAACCAACACTGATACAGTTGGTATGATTCTACTTCAAACTTCCATAAATGTCCTCTGTTTTTGAGGTACTTACAATGTTTTTATTTGGTTGCATGATAAAGCAGAAAATCTGTGCAATTACCTGTGGAAATAGCACGCTGAACACACTATGAAAAATAGCTTTGCCATAACTGTAAAGCTTGAAAAAACACAGATCATCCTCTGCTTCACCAAAAGATGGGAATGTGTATTTTGACTAGTAAGTCGATTTATATTGTTTTGTATTGACAGTGCAGTCTAGAGGTGGAAGAGAGAGAGAAAGAGGGATGGAAATATATATGTGGAGAAGACTTACACTGACCAACATACAATGCAAATTAAAAATACCTGCAAAAACAACAGTGTCTTAAGGAAGGAAAAGGAATCTGAGCCAAAACGTGAGTGCTCAGTGGAAGAGACTGAAGCAATCAGTGCTTCTTTTTTGCTTGCAGAGGCCCTCTGTCACCCGCCTGTGAAAGCACAAACAAAGCAGATTAACAGGCAGACAGTGTAGAGCACTGACTGCGGCTGAAGCTTAAAAATATGTCGGTGAGATAAACGACAAGTTCATGCTTTGATAGCACAACAGTGTTACCCTGAAGCTCTGGGCTGTCTGGCTGCATCAGGACAGAGAGGAGCAGGGGGGTCTCCCCATGATTCCTTGTGCCCTGCAGCCAGGAAGGTTTCGTTTGCTCACAGTTTCCTCTCACCACATTCCAAACAGAGACATGGGATTTTCCCCTCTGCACGGCCAAGAATCACACTGCTGATTTCAGGACTAAGGCGAGCCCAGGGCTGAGGCACTCCCCAGCCATCACTCATGTGCCTCACAGATCAGAAACGCAGACTCTGGGGCAGGCATGCGCTCTGCTGAACTGAAGCCTGAGCTGATGGCCCAGGAATGGTGGTACAAGAAATATTTCTTATATCCAAAGGTTCCAGATGTGGCTAGAAATTACCCAAAAAGAGCTGGTGTAACAGAAGTACAAAGGGTCTTTTTTTGTGATCATCTCCAGGCTTTCTGCCTCAAACACTTCTGAAAAATTTGCCGTTCTGGTTATCTGAAGTGGAATTTAATATTCATACAACTGGTATTTTGTTAAGAAAAAAGTCATCCATAACATTCTATAATTGATATTGACATTTTTCATATTTTGTCTTGGTTTTATTAAGCCTGCTTTATTTTTTCATCAAAAATAACATTTCACATTTTGTCTTTCATTCTGCATTTTAACTCCAACAGGAATAATCAACAGCAAGTGTCAGTAATTCTGCATTTTCTTCTGGGACCCCACCTCCCCTGGTTTTATTTAGGTTATACTCCGATAGTGATAAAAATAATTTTATCCCTTGTTTAATAAAGCTTTGTACTACAGATACAAAACTAGCCACCACAGAGAAGTGTTATTATGTCAAAACTTTAATTGAAGCCTTTGAGAATTACGAGTGAGTACTTAACAATATCTTGCAAGAAAGCTATAAAAGTTTGATACAGTCTTTAATTTTGAACTCTTTTTTTTTTCCCCAAATAAGTTTTGTTTGTGTTTTTAAATATTTAGGTGTTTTTAAAAGTAATAATTTATAAAAGAACAAATGTCAAGATTAGCAATAGTAAAGCATACCTTGACATTTTCAAGGCTTTTGACATGCAGAACACTTGCAAATAAACTAAAAATGAGGACAGGCTGAGTGAACCACAGGGTAGGCTGAGGAACTTTAAGGGATGCTCAGGAAAAATTCACAGCCTGGCTGGCAACAAGTCAGGTGTGACATTTCTCAGGGGAGGAGGAGGCTCCTGGAACTGAGCACCCTCCCTAGTGACCTGGGCAGTGGGACACTGCACCCTCAGCAAGTCCGGGGAGGGCAGCAGTGGGTGCTGGCAGTGCCCCTCAGTGTGCAGGCTGGCTGGGCTGCACTGGCAGACTGAGGGAAGGGGTGATCCCCCTGCTCAGTGCTCCTGAAGCTCCCACCAGAGTACTGTTCCTCCTGTAATCACACGGGCATAACAGAGCTCATCAAAGCACGAGCAATTTTGAAGAAGTAAAATACTGAGGGTTCAAGCTGAGTTGTCAAACCAAGCTCAAGAGTAACTTTGGACACTGACCAACTAAGAAAAAATGACTGAAGAGTCAAATGAGAAAAAATGAGGCAGGATTATTTTTTACAGTAACTCCCTCGGCCCTATCTATTTTGTAGTTTTTCAGTCTGTGTGTAAATCCCCTTGCAGTCACAAAAATGATGTGATAACAAGGTAGTGTTAACCTCTTGATAAGCTGAATGTTGGAGGTGAGAGCACACCTTGGAAATATCAGGCAGAGGATACCAGCGATGTGGATGGAGAAGGAAATGCTGTCAGCAAAGCTTCATGTTTTGATCCACTGACTGCACATACAACATAGGCTCCTGCTCTTATCTTGAGGAAGGTTTTTCTTCCTGTCTTTCACTTGCTCAAGAGGTGAAAGTAAGCTGGTCTGCCTGAAAACAAGGAGTGCAGTCCAAGTTTTCCAGTGGCAACAAACCCTCTTGTCTAGCCATGTTCTGCAGTGCCCCCCTTGCATTCTGTTCCCCCAAAGGCCTTTCCTGAGGCTCCTGTGCTCCCCTCCTCCTGCATGCCAGACCAGTGCTCCTCCTGTGTGTTCACTTCAGCAGCAGAGCCAGCTCACACATTCCTGCGTTGCCCATTCCTGCCCTTCACATATATAAGGCTACCTGACAGATCAGATGGATGAAATGATGGGGGCTCTTCAAAACCTTGTGTGGAAATCCTAATTCCATCAATGCACTTGATGCTTGCACTCATTTCTATTTAATTACACTTTGAACAAATAAGATCAAGGGCATGTAATTCTAGTTTTATCAGACCCATACAGCTCTGAAAAATGATCTTTGACTTTCACGGAAATAATTTCTTCTACAAAAGTACACAGAATTAATATTTCGCAGTCTGTTCTGCACATACACTGGTGTGCTGTTTTCTTTCAAAGAGTTAAAAAAGCAGAATTACTTCATGCAGCACAGGATAAGATTTTTCAGTTGAATAATCCTTGTGGGAAAAATGCAGATTTGGGTACAACTTTAACTATTTGCAGACAGGGACATGATTAGTTAATTAGCTTCAACTGAAAAAGCCTGAAGAGAGGGAAAATGTCAAGAAATGTTTTGATTTTTCATTTAAAAAATAACTTTGATTAGAAATGTTTCTGAATATAACACTGAATTTTAAAAATGGAAACAAAAAACTCCTAAGGTAATAATATTTTTACCTCTTTTTCCGTTCGACAAAATAAGAACAAATGTTTAATTTTAATCATGGACAAGATTTAAAATGAGAGTTCATCCACAAACTAAAATGTCTCCGAGAAAACCAGTTGTAAGGCGACACACTAGAGGAATCTCCCACAGCCTCAAGAACACCAGTTGCTTGAGATTTAAACCTGCTTATATATTGAACCGTAAACTCTTATGAGTCTACTGCCAGCATTAAACAAAGTCTGAGACAGAGCTACACTTCTGGTTAAGTAATCTCCCAGTTCAATACAGTCAGCTTCCATTTGGCTGCTGAGCATCTTAAGATAAAAGACAATGGCCTGAGATTTGGCCTTCCACAACAGGACTGAAATTTAAATAGCAGCTCCCTTTGGTGTTACTATTATATTCTATTAGCTTATGTGAATGTTTACTCAGGAAATTAAATGTTATTATCTTTTTCTTCTCATGCAGACCAATTAGAAGTGGAGAACATTTAAAGAATTAATACTGAGTTATTTGCTTGCTCCTGAAGGAATGCTGAGTCAGCTGTGGGGTTTTTGGCTATCCCTCATTAGGAGAAATTATTTTAGTTAAAAAACAATAGGTAAATTACTCAGAATTTCCGGGAGAACATTTTTCCAATGGAAAATATCTATTTATGAATGTCCAGATGTTTTGAATAGGGATTGCAAAGAAAACTCAGGAGACCGCTGCCAGCGAGGTCCCTGGACCCCCCAGACATCTGCCTTGAGGCTGCTGGGAATCCTGCCCTCTGGGAGTGATATATCTGCACTATTCCCTCAATCTGGGAAACCGATTTTCCTAAGAAGCAAGATCACACTTTGACAGCTTTGCTTAATATGTTGATTCTCAGGCCACAACGTACTTGTGATACAGTGAATCACTCTGACACTCTTCTCTGTGCCAAAAAGGTGGGTCTGGAACATGGCTTGTACAGCTCACCCCACCAGGACACAGCTTTCAGCCAAAGCCACTTCACAGAGCAGCTGCGAGGTTTATCCTCATTTGCTGCCTGCCTTTAGCACCTTAATTATCTTATCAGTTTCAGCATCATATAGTTATCTAAAGGCACCTGTGGGAAAGAGACAGTCTTGGGAAAAGGGCATTATCCTTCCTTTCAGGTCTGACCTCAAGACTTTTTCCCAAGCCTCAACGTTTGTTATGACACCAGTTTCAAACTTTTGCAATAACTCACTGTGATAGAGGAGGCAGAAGCCAGAGCTCACACCCTTCCCAGGGTGAGGAGGCTGGAAAGCCCTGCAAATCACCCTGCCATGTTCTCCCCATGGCAAAGGGCTTTCAAAACTCACTGGGCCAGCATGTGTTGCTATGAAAACGTAGAGGTCAGTTCTGCTGTGTATGTGCAGGATGTGAACACTGCCACTGAGGGACACCCTGGAAGGGCACAAAGGTGCACTGTGTGAGGTTGGGACAGCATCTGTGCCTATGGGTGAATCCTGCACCTAAGCCAGACACACCCAGGGGGAACTGGAAGTAATTTCTTCATCCCTTCTCCAGGGCTTGCAGTCTCCCTGCCTGTTGTGTCGCTGTCTGGCATGATTATGGATGCTACCACATGCTGGGAAATGTCAGAACTAGAGGATGAAGTAGGCAGCCTCCAGCTTTACAAGAGAGGAAACAGACTCACTGAGCTCCTTTGGGGAAGGTCACTGGCAGAGAAATATGCTGTAGACAATAAAAGCAAAAGAGGACCAAGGAGCATATCTAGATTAAAGAGAGCAGTACACAAGAACTAGGATGATATTTGTATGACATTAACATGGAGTTGATTCCATATTGATATGACATCATAGTGATGTCACCATCTCACATCACTACATAAAGTGAGAAAGTGTTTTTCATAACATTTATGCTAATCATTTGGCCATTGAACAATAAGTGTGTTGTGAGTTTCCTACAAACACTCTGCAGCAAATACTGCCAGCAAATACTATTTCTTGGAAAACAGAGAAGTAAGAATGGGTTACATGAAAGACACAGGCCAACATCATGCCTTCAGCTGCCCTACAAAGGCAAAGTAACCTAGCAAGCTCCTGCATTTCAGCAACTGTAGAGCACAAAAGGAATTTTTATTCCAATGTTACTTCTGGTGGAGCACAACATAAATGCTAAGGATTAATGGATTCTATAACCCAGGTTCTAGTCCTATTAATATTCCTGTTCATGTTTTGTTTTACATACAAAGTGCTAAGAAATAGTCTGTAAGGCATGTTTCCATTGCCTGCAACAAAGCTAAACAAATCCTGCCACAATCCTCCACTCCAGACTTGTGGTACTTGGGATGCTAGTGGTTTCCCAGAAGCCTTTTCTGCTGACCTTCAGACTTCTAGAAAGAGCTTCTAGAAAAAAGCCCTTTGACCCCTGTTGCTATTGCTTGATCATAGACAGACCCATGCTTTTATGCACCTCAGTCTCCAATCACTCTTTAAATGTCCCATAAAATTTCAAAGAAAAGTAAACCTCACTTTAAACTACCCATCAGACTCTCAGACAAAAAAACCATTCTTTTCACTTTCTACATTCTCTCTAATATTTCCCAAAGCCTATACTGACTCTTAGTCTTAAAGTGTTTTTCAGTGTTACACCACACCTTTTTTTTGAGGCTTTTAAGTTGCTCATCCCTTGCAGGAATAAAATTTCCATTTCATGTTTATGTCTTTGCTTTGATAGATAGCATGCAAGCAAGTAGTTCATGATGACACACTGGCCACACACTTGCTACCAGATAAACTGATTTTTCATGAAGGATTTTTAACTGCTTAGAACTTTGTCCAGCAAAAGCCATGGTAAACTGGAGGGAAATCGTATTCCTCATATGTGATGCCAATGTTATGCAACTATTAGAGAAGAAAGACATTGATATTTTACTTAATCTTATGGGCTCCTGGCAACTTTTGACTTTGAAGCATAACAAAAGACTTGGTATAAACCCAGTGTAATTGATTCTTCACAGGGAATATGAGGGAGCATATGGTCTCCTGTCTGTAAAGCCCTTTTTGCTATATACACAGAATACACTATATATACCATGGTGTAGTCTCTGGTGCTGGTACTACAATTGCTCCAACACTGCCCTAGCTTATTAGTCCAATGTGTCTTCCCTAAATGTCAGGACAAAGGCAAATACTCTTCCCCTCCTGCTGATTGCAATTGTGTCTTTACACAAAAGCACAGAAGGGGAATTTAAATTCAGTATTTACAAAGGCCCTGATATATAGGTGTAGACAACAAACTGTGACTTATTACTCCTTTCTCTCTCTTTTTTAAGGCATCTTTCTAACAGCTTTTTCTAACAAGTTTGAAAAACCATTAATTTTAAGTCCATATTCACAGCAGGTTCTGAGGACGTATACTGCCGGATGACATTATGAGAGTGAGCATCCTTTTCACCATATGCAAACCCAGAGCTTCAGCCAAGAGTGGTTATTGCTAGTAACCAACAGACCTCATTTGTCATTTGTTGCCTCTGTTTCCACTGCTCATTTCTCCCAGTAACTGAATTTTG
This sequence comes from Lycocorax pyrrhopterus obiensis, assembly GCA_014706295.1. Lineage (NCBI taxonomy): Eukaryota > Metazoa > Chordata > Aves > Passeriformes > Paradisaeidae > Lycocorax > Lycocorax pyrrhopterus. Next base: position 17,064,662 of record JACSVZ010000014.1, on the reverse strand, counting down.
AATCAGTCACTCAATGCCTGTGAAAGAATCAATCATTAAATATGTTCATATGTCATAACTAAAATATCCTGGTAGTCTGAAATTGTCCACATGTGGGAAGAAACTGCTTCACAGGCAGCAGGAATAGCAAGGCAAAAGAATATCTCTGTTTATCCAAAAATTTTAAACACAGTCTACCTTGACCAAAACATAATTTTTCAGGTGAGGTTTTACAAAGAGTGCTTTAGAATGAGAACACAAAACCTCCGCCTTGGAGGGTATTTCCTGGTTTCATTTTAAGATCGAAACCAGTGGTTGTGAGAATCACAGTTGTCCAGGAGAATGGATGTGTCTGTTACAATTGTCCAGTTCACAGACCAGCTTACAGACAGCTCTCTGGAAAATAACGTATCTCCCCACAAATGAGCAAAAAAGTAGCCATTCTCCTTGAAACATGTGGTGGAGAAAATTTTCATGCCATAAACTGGCGTAAATTGCCTTAGCATGGGAATGCAGGGTGGCAGCTTGCACTATTTGGCAAGATGGGTCAAGTGGCGCATTATCACATGTCAGCTATAGAGACCTGCCCAGATCTGAGAGATCTGAGTACCCCCATCATGATCTACCCTGAAGAAATGGAGCTAGGCATTCCTGATTTAATGTTTTTAATGTGAAAAGAAAATCAGGTGAGAGGAGATTTTGGGATTTATTTTTTTTCCAGAAGTGAAAGTTTTCTGTGGAATTTCCCTGGGGTTTTTGTTTGGTTGGGTTTTTTTGGGGGGTGGTGGGTCATATTTGAGGCGAGATTATTTCCAGAGAAAGTTTCCCTGCTTTGCTAACAAATTGTATCCATGTAATGTGCGATCTCACCACACAGGTATCAACTTTAGAAAAGAATGTGTGAGGATATCATAGTGCTCAGCTATTTTAAGACTTCCATTATTACAAAGACATCCTAGTTATAAAAATGCATGTGCAGACACAGCCTCATACTTGCAACAGAGCCCACATCTAAAGGCAAAGCTCAGCCAAGAAGCACAAATATAAAAACAACCTGCATCATTTCAAATAATTCTACTTTAAAGATCTAGTCTTATTTGCACCAGCATGAGTACGCTGAAATCAGATGTCATATGAGGAGATGCAGAGCCGGAGCAAAAGAATCTTTGTGCCTTTCAATAAATTATGTTATTGTGTTTAAATACTGTACCCTTCTGGTAGGCAATACACAGAGTCAATTTTATGTGGGAGCGGCTGCTATTACAAGCTCTGATAAATAGCAATCAGAGACTAACAGAGTCAGCTGACGGGCAGAGCAGGTTTCAGTATGTTAATCCAGACCTTTCTACCACAAAATTAGCTGTCTGAAATGAGAGAAAAATACAAAGAAACCAGGTTCTATTGAGTGACATCAGCTGTCAATCCTGACACAAAACATGATCTCTGCATTCTCTTTTGGAGCTTTTGCCAGAAGCCTGCAGACCTTACAGTCCTTCCGAGAGACCATGCAAGAATCCATTTACCAAGGTTTAAGTATCTGCAGGATAGGACTTCAGATTTCACCCAGAAAGATAGGCTTTAATGTGGGTGCCCATCCATGCTGAATACAGGTCACGTAGCGCAACACAGAGATGAGCAACCCATCAGCTAGGCTATAATCTTTAGCAATCCCTGATTACAGAATACTTTGAAGATTTGGTACAGCTTATTTTGTCACAGAATGTTGCCCAAAGCTCCCAGTCATTTGGGCATAAAACCCTTGATCCACAAAATGTGGATTGAAAGCATATTCCCATGGACATGCTGGTGCAGGACATGGGAAGCAATGCAATCTGAGCAGTGCTCCTGGCTGCTAATTTCTCGTCATGAGGATGGCCAAGCACCACACTTTTGCTTGGGTTTGGATTGGAGATGTTTACAAGACAAACTGGCAGATGCAGGCCAGCTCTGCCCATGCTCCCAGCCTGAACAGGGTAATGTAACCGTGTCACCATCACACCAAGCCAAAGGTAATACATCCTGTCATTGTACTCCATCTCTCTCAGCCGGCTTAATTAGCTCAGCTTCAAGTACCATCCTGAAGTGGTCTGTGCTGGGTTCCTGTAGTAACCAGTAGACACAAGCATCCATCACTTCCCACATTCCATTTCTGCTGGTCCTCTTATGGCCTCACTTCACACCCACTCTCTGCATTTCCTGACCAGACAGGTAACACCAGCTTAGCATTCACCCAACAAGCCCTGTGGCCTCTGCACAATTCATTCCAGCTCTCCTAGGCAGATCACCAGGCTACCTGGCGAAGCATCTGGGGAAGCTAGTTCCTGGGATGATGTGGACACACAGCAAAGAGAGAGCACTGCTGGTGACTGCCTCCCTCCCATGAGCTCTGAGGCACCTGATGAAGTCTTTGCTTCCCTCTGACCCTGGGGCCCATGACCTCTCTATAGGCAGCTGGCACAATGGAGAGAGGAACCAGGACATGTCAGCATGCAGAACAACCTCTGAAGCATGGCAGCGTGAGGAAGAACAAATGTGTGAGGAAGAAAGTTTCCACTGGCAAAAGGGAAGGGGAAATTCCCCAAGGCATCTTTGCCAAGTCTTCAGCATAAGGCAGCAAGCAACAGGCTCAAGAGTTTTCCATTTCAGGATGTGTTTTACTTGCCTTCATTGCCATTTAGTTAACAATAAATCAGAGGCTAACTTTTTACGTGGCTTGAAGGAATAGGAAATTCAGTTTTCTTCCTACATGAGCTTTATGTAGTCAAATATTTGTAGCATTTGAAAGAAAGCCAAGGCAGCACACATATTCAGAGCCTGCTGTGTACAGTACATTTCAGCCTCACTCAAGAAGAAGCTAGAATGCAATAGTGCTATCCACGTTTTTTCTTTTCCAGATTTATAGAACAGAAGACTATTAAACCACACCCAAAGACCTAGAATGCTCATTTATAAAACACTAACCATAAAATTTCATTTAATTATCCTGTATTGAACTCAACAACATGCGTCTGATTAAAGTATAACCTTTCTAGCTGAAGCTTATCTCCTGTGAAAATAAACTGTATTGTTTTATAGGAATGAAACTGTCCGTTCTTCTCTTCCTCATTTACTCTATTTCCATTTGCTTTCCCCCAAAAAAGCATGCAAGGTACAGGCAATTAAGTATTACTTTTAGATACTTACAAAATTTATATCAAGTGCCACTCAGCCCTCTTTTGCTAAATAGACTGACTTGGTTTAGGCCGGTCACTGACAGACTGTCCTTTCAGCCCTCCAATGGCTTTTGTAGCAGTTGTCATCATTGTCTTCAAATTTGTTCTGCCTTTTAGGTGGACTGTGGAGGTACATGCTGTATTGAAACATCAGTGCCCTTTCTCCCTTCCCTCCTTGTCTTTACTGCACTCCTGATTACAGCATCAGCCCCTCTTACCCCGGAACTGTGGTGACAGGGCACGGAAAGGGACAGACTAGCCTCTACAACTTTTACAGACTTTAACACTTTGGACTTCTCATTCAAGATACATCCTTTGTTGCCTGGTTTGTCCTGGCAAACTGTCTGTATTTAGGCCTGCTGTGCTGAGACATCCCGACTCCTCTCTCCAGCTTTAATGTCCTCATCATTGATTAAAACCCTGCCAGACCTCACCACATAAAATCACAGTATGAGAAAATCACAAATATGAGAATATTTCCACCTAGATCACTGATGAAAACACAGAAAGGTTTCATGATAATTTAGGACATGGAACATGCTAGAAATAATTGCATTTGGTGAGGTTTCCCTTTTTGGGACAACCTTTAATTCATGTCATACTTGTTTTTATTCTGTGGTAGTTTTAAGTTAGAATGTTATGCAGCACTAATACTGTTATTGTATTTGTATGCATTTTAATGAAAAATAGTCAAACTAGGTTTTCTTTCTACCAAATAATGGAGAATAATTCCTTTCTTCCAAAATTATACTGAATTTCATTAAATACCCTCCCTATCCTTTAATCTTTATATCACTGAATCCCCATATTTCTGCTTTTCTTTCCTTGCAAGGGATGGCAAGACAATAGACTAATAACTTACATAGGACATTGCACTTGTCTTTTTCAAACTTCAGTCCTCCCTCAGACTTTCAGTGTATACTTGCTCAATTATTACTCAGAGATGCATGACTTCTTCATAACGATAAAGAGTATTTTTCACCAGTCAAGAAAAGCCCAGCCAAGTCAATTTTTCTTGCCTTAATTTATCCAGAACAGCCTATTTAAAACAAAGGAAAGAGGAATAATTTTCTAACACACATTCCTCAGATATCCGCTTGCCAGTAAATTTTAAGGCAGTTTTGTACCTCTTCATGACCTGAATACATCATCCTGATTCTTTCCAAACAAAACAAAAACACCAAAAGCACAACACACCAGACACAAGGAAAAATCACGCATGATTTCCATGTTTTCTTCATAGATGCTGACTCTTCAGCACCTTGTAAAGTGAGCAAACTAATAAAGGGAAAAAACCTCACTGTGACAACAAATTATGATTCTCTTTCAATTGAAACACAGACCCCACTGTGGTTAATTGAGCTGTGAAAATGAAAAGTGAATACACACAAGTCCTCAAAAATTCAGCCTCCGGTTTGGATTTACCATACATACTCCTTTTATTACTCTCTCTTTGCATGTCCATGGTTCTCACGGGGAGACATGCGCCTAATGGACCACGTTTGTTTATGCAGTTGAAAGTAGCAGTATGAAGAAATCATGATGCAAGTACTGTGAAGCCATCCCATCTCTTTCCTCACCTATAATCCCAAAGCAGTGAGTCTAGTGGTAGTCGAGTCTTGAAAAAGTCAACAAGTCTGTCAGAAAAGACTTTCCTTCACCCTTCAAATGTGCAAACACCAAAGAAACACAGAAAAAGACATTCCTTGGTATGATTGTGCAAACCTTTCATTCCTGAGCAAGCTTTTAGGTCCATCCAACCAAGAAAGAATATAAGGGGTTTGTTTGTATAAATACTTGAGGAAATCCAACTTTGAACTCGGCACATAGTTCATTGGAAAAATATCTTTTCCACAGGTAAATGGGAGTAGTTCTTTACTAAAGCTACAAGCTGAAAGCTGCTACAAAGTTGGGATGAAATTAGGACTTGTGGTTGGCATCAGCATTGTCCCAAGCCAAGTGTTTTCAAGGGAAGAGAGGCTCTCTGAGGGCAATATTTAGATTCATTGTCTGTTCATTGTGTTACTAACCACAGAAGAAAATACGACTGTAAGAAAGTTTAGGTCTAGTGGATCATGTTAAGCAAAGAGTTTACTACAGCTACCCTGGTACCTCACCCACTACTAGAACCACACAATTATTACATCTAAAATGTTTTAAGCATTGCATGGTTAAAACAGGAAAGAATTATAGAAGCTGACATTAATCCATATTGGGTTTTTTAGTGCATGTGTGGAATAAGATTTACTAATATTTAGGCCGTAATCACTTGCACTACTTCTGAAAAATCTGCAGCTAGTACCAGTGCTTTTCTGTGAGATGCAATTTTTATGCAAAAAGCTATCTAGTACAATACACAACACCAGACAAATTTTTTGTTGATCCAATAAGCCAGATAAGGATCTGAACACACCTTCACAGATGCAATTACTTCATGAGACAAGAGCAGATTAATTTTAAAACTCACTCTACCTGTACTATCTCAGGAGACCAAGCTCCATACAGGCCACTCCTCTGCCAATCCCCAAACAAAACAGTTTCGTGCTCTTTAACGCTCCCATCCTCTGCACTGAGGGTGCATGCAGCCTCTGCCAGCTGTTGACAGCCACGCAAGGGCTGGTCTACAAGGACAGCTCATGCTCTGCCCTCACGGGTCTGCCGTGCAGGAGCCACACCTCTGCAGCCCTTTTTCCATCCAGGAAACCCCGGCAGCACGGTTGGTGGCAGCCCCTGGCACTCAGAGCGCAATGTAGGGGGCCTCCCTGACACCAGCAGCCCCACAGGAGGCCTTCCACCCTGCCCAGTACTTCCATGTCAACAGCTCCTACCACAGTCGTGGACACGGAAGCCCCATATTGGCATCTCTGGCCTCTATATAGACCATCATCATGTCTCGAAACCAAACCACAGCCACAGGGGGCACGCTGCTGAATTGGTGCAAACTCACTTTTGCTGATACAAACCTATTCCAAAGCATCTAGAGGGAGAACTTTTTCCCCAAATACCTTGCCAGGTCAGGCACAATCTCTGGATTTGCCAGAGGAAGAAATAGGCAGCACAGACTGTGTTATCCACACTTGCAATGGCAATGCTATTGGTCTGTTTCAGACCTGTCTGGCTGTCAAGTGCTCAGAAGCACACAGGTTAGTGCACACAAATATTGAACTCCTGGCACTCCCCAAACTGCTGTGAAACCACAGCCTTGTTCCTTACTGCAGATCCACAACTTCTAGAACCAATGCTCCTCCTGATTCCTCTCATTCCTCTGCTGAGATCAACATTTCAATGAGAGTCAATGGAGCAAGAATTTTTACCATTAATGGCAACCTTTGCAAACCATGTAGTCTAACAGTTATGTGGAACATTTCTACATTGTCATTTGAATATATGAAAGAACAGAAATTTACTGCAGTTCTTCCAGTGGCTAGATTAATTCTACTCTACTTTTTTTGACTGCAAAAATTTGTGAAAGGGAAAAAAAAGGACAGGTGCTTAAAAAAATTGCTTACACGTGGCTGCTCTTATTCTCCGCCCCGAAATGGAAAAAAAAATAGGAAAATAAAAAGAAACCTCACCCCACTCCTCTTTATCTAGTGAGGATCTATCAAGCCGTAGCCCTGTTTAGTACTGGTTTCACCTCTCCTCAGTCACTAGCTCTCACTATCGATACACAGTTTCTCTTCCTTCTCTGTACATTGGCATCCAGATTAAAAGATTCTTTACAAGTTTTTTTTGTATCTTTTTGCTCATTTTTGTAAGTACTGAAGAAAAAGAATTTAAAAGGCAATGAAGCCATTATCAGAATCAAAAAAATTCCAAGTTAAAACTCTTTTAGACAAGGTATTTTTCTTCTGAATTTCTAGAGTCACAGAGTACTCTATCAAACAAAATAGAGAATAGCTTTTTAAAAATCTCACTCAAATAGGCTTATTCCTTCAACAACAAAGAAAAAAAAATGCTCTGTGAGCTACAGAAAGAGGCTTTGATCTCAGCCCTGTTTAAATAAATAGGACTTTGGAGAAAAGTTCTTCTGAAGTAGAATTACCATAGGCAATCAACCATAAAAATCACTATCTAGTTTATATAAATAAGAAAAATATTTTATCAGCAACTTGTATTGGACAAGGCTTAAATGCTAATTAAAGGCCTTTTATTAATCACAGAATCATAGAATGGCTTGAGTTGGACAGAACCTTAAAGATCATCTAGTCCCAAACCCCCTGCCATGCACCACATTCCTCAAAGCCACACACAACCTGGCCTTGACACTGCCAGGGATAGGGCATCAGCAGCTTCTCCAAGCAACCTGTTTCAGTGCCTCAACACCCTCACAGTAAAGAATTTCTCTTTGCTACCTGACCTAAATCTACCCTATTTCTGTTTGAAACCATTGCCCCTTGCCCTATCACTACAATCCCTGATAAAGAGTCCCTCCCCACATTTTCTGTAGTTCCTCTTTAGGTATGGTCTCCGTGGGGCCTTCTCCAGGCTGAACTATCCCAGCTCTCTCAGCCTGCTCTCATAGGGAAGGTGGCTCAGACCTGGGAGAACCTTCATGACCTTCTCTGGAAACTAAAATAGTCTCAAGTTATTCTTGCTTCGATCACAGATGTCTGGGATGTCTCATGTCCAGTTACCCTTCCTGCAGACACCCCAGCTGCCATGAGAGCCACAGCTCTGCCCAGGCAGAGCTCATGGTGGCCTCAACCAGCTGCAGAGGTTTCAGTGCCCTCGTAACTAGGTACACTTTCTCAGCAGACACCTGCACTGCTGTCTCTATGACAAATTGCTCTTCCAGCTGTGGTGATATAATGCCAATAATTTCAATTAAAAACTCACCAAATTCTTCCCTTCTGTCACTTGTCCTCCTCTTCCTAGCAAACTACCCATGAGAAATCTTGTTTGTTCAGGGAATCACAGTCAGAGAGAATAGCAGGGAGTGCCTGGAGAATTTAGTCATCTGTGTTTCTTTTTCAAGAGAAAAGAAATAGTGGGCATAATCAAGGAAGTAGACAAGACATCAGTGCTGGGATGGATGTAGTTTGTTTTCAAAACTTTTAAAGATGTGCTATTTTCAGAAGACTAAAGGAGAATTAGCCAAAAATCCAAAAGCAAGGCATGTTTGTTATATGTAAACAATGCATATATGTATATATCCAATTTTGTTCTTTAATGAAAGGGAAGTTATTTCTTCATTGACATGTACCAGATATTCTTGGAATGAGCAGTGAAAAACAAGGTAGAGGAGGTTGCTGCAAACACCAGAAACTCCATGAATGTGGAGAGTCCTTATGATGCAGTGGCAGCCAATTCTTGCTATTTGCTTCTGATTATCAACATTTTGAATACTGTTTGATAAAAGGTCAGACACATAAGGAAAATAAAGGATGTTCTATTCCAACAAACACACTCCTGACAAGGTTGCAGAATCCAGGGCTTGTTGAAGTGACAGGCAGCTGCTGATGTGATTTTAAAGGAGTCATTGCAGCAGGAGAGGTATTACAGCAGGAAAGGCATTGCAGAAGCTCCTAGAGTAATGTAGAAATGCAAATGTAGAAACTGAAGGAGAACTTATTCCAGTCTCACCATAACTCAGAGTAAAAAAAAGTTGGGCAAATAATCATGAGAGTGTTTCTTTTAACATACGGTTTTGATGAAATGTCCTGTCAGTCTGCATCTTTTAAACTTGAGGTACAGTTTATGACTAGAGGAAAAGAGCACTCCTGTTCATGCCAAAAGGCAAGGTGGTCTGAGCTGGAAGCTGAACTCTATCACCCACAAACCTTTGCCACACATCACTCCTGTGAGTCAATGAGTGTGTACACTGAACATAGTTTTTGATAGAAAAGGTTCTTCAGTTGATGCTGTGGCCAGTGATGGAACATTACCTTGTTTTTCTCGCTTAGTCATCCTCCAAAAGTGATACATTTGAGTCAAATCCATTGCCTCCTTCTTCACTGATGACTTCTTAGGTCGCCTGGGTAGCTACAGTAGATTACAGAATAAGTAGAGCTGCCAAGTTTTCTGGGACATTTTTTGTGAGGTCTTGTTTTGTTTTACTTTGTTTTTCATTTCCCTTCATTTCATTCCATATACAAAACAACATTTGATTGAAAACTGCTACTTGAAGACTACTTCATTAAAGAACTGCATTTAAGGATAGAGGGGGAGCTGCGTATGCACGCATGGAGTCCTTTTTGCACATCAGCTCTCAGTCCCAACCCGTGGGCAGGCAGGAGGGGAAGCCTTGCCATAGGTACCCAGCACTGCAGAGCTCCCCACAAGGTTTCTTGGTGGCACAACAGATCTGTCCTGGTAACAGATGTCCTCAGCTTTGGCTTGTCAGAGGGGAAACAACCACTTCAAAACAGAGCATGACCTCGACAGTCAAACCCAAAAACTTTTGCCAAAGCCTTTCCTTAAAATTTCCAACACAAAACACAGGCTCTCAGAAGAAAAAAAAATCATTTTCTCGAAAACATAAATATTTCCACTAAAAAATGGAAGCATCAAGTGTAGCCTTCAGCAACAGAAACAAGTATTTCCTGTTTAAAGAAAAAATAGGGTTTTGTTAAAAGATAATTCAGAAGATTTCTAATAAAAATATGTATAAATTCTGTATGTAGTAATCTAATTGTTGTGACTGCCTTGTTTCCTATGAAGAGAGGAGGCAAGCGTTTATATCTCATTTACTCTCATTTATTAAACCTAGGACCTACTTAAACTAAATTCATCACCTTTGCACACAAGGATAACTTTAAATTGGCCTAGCTCAACTATACATCATTTACTTTAGATATCCATAAGACATCCAGACATTGCACTGGTCATACACCTCCTCCCTCCTCAGCGTGGCGCTGGAGCAAAGCACTAAGTGACAATGAGTTTCTTTCAAAGGGCAAAGCTGGTTTGGAACCAGTCTGTCAGCTGTGTGAGGTCCTAGTTCTTTATCCCTTACTGCCCTTTTGCGAGCACTGGCTGCAGTTGCCTCTTGAACTGGACACTGGCCAGCGGAACAGCTGGGTATGAACGGAGAGGTCAGCGAACGGGTGCATCCAGCCCCACGCTCTGCCTCCACCAGCACGACAGGAGACACCAGTCACGCAAGCCTGCTGCTCTTCTGGCTTCGTTCTCCTGCACCTTCCTCCCACACCCTCAGATGCTGTGTCAGGGTTGTTAGAGGATACATGTCCCTTTTTGTGTCCCTTAGACCTTTAAGTTAACTCTTTCCAGCCCTATTACCCATTAAATTGTCTAATGTATATTTAAATATGCTGATGGCATCTGCTTCTACAATCTCCTGCAAGATCAAATTCAGAAGTTCACTACTCACACAGTGGAGTGTTTTCTCTCAGATTTAAACTGATCTCTGAACAATTTCAGTGACTGGGACTGACAAGTCCCAATACTTGGGACTTTAGCTCTGCATTAGGCCTATCCACCTTTCTGCTGATTTTGTAGGCTTCAGGCATAGCACTCCAGCTGCTTCCACTCCAAGATGAGGAGTCTTTGTAATGTCCTATATTTTAATATCTCCTTACAATCCTGATCTTGATTGCTGCCTTCTTCTAGGTTCTTCTTGCAGTGTGGAGAATGGAATTGCACACAGAATTTAAGTTGTGCACACACCAAATAAAAGAGTGCCTTTTTCCTTCTCATCACCCCTCTAATGCTGACCAACTTTTTGTTGGGCTTGTTAGCTGCTGCTGTTATATATGGAAAGTTAATTGAAGAAAGCCCTCAACAGTGACTCCAAGACCTCTTTCCAAGTTCAGCATCATGTACACATGGTTAAGATTGTTTTTCCCAGATTCATGGCCTCATATTTTTCTACTTTAAACTCATCTACTAACTTTTTTGCTTGCTTACTCATTTTTGCAATGTTCATTTGGAGTCCCATTTCATCAGCCCATTTGATTACTTCCTCCATGACAGATATTGAATATTAAGCCCACTGAAGCTCTGTGTTTTGCTGGGCAGATTTTCTAGAGGAAAGGAAGACCTCTCTTCACATAAAATAGCACCTATTCACACTTACATAATTCACTATTCAGCACAATACTCTTCAATCATCAAGGTCTCTCCATGGAAAGTGCTCTGTTGAAAGTGTTACAATCCTATAGAGGGAATGAATAGTACAGAAATAAAAGAACTGGAAGGGGAAGCGATACATTCAAAGTTTTTGCATAAGAATATGCTAGCCACTAAGGAGCTGTGAATTATATTTTTTTTCTATTTTGTTCAAAGGCATTTGCTTAATGCCACCTCTTAATTTTGCATTTAATTTAAGCACTCTTAGAAAAACATTTTAGAAGATGCTACATAAAGAAAACAAAACTTTATGATTGCAAACAGAAAATGCCTTTGGTGTCCACCACTTGTGAAAGGGAAACTTCCTCAGTTATAATAAAAAGAGAATTTGAAATATTATTATCCAATAATAGAATTAACAGTTAGACAGGTTTTTACTGGCCTTATTTCTACTTGTACCAAGATAATTTCCCCAGGACAAGCAGAAAATAGACTGAAGTTTTCCTGACACCAGTTCTCACCCTCCCAAGAGTGCCCTGCTTAGAAAGCTACTTTACATCGTGCCACAGAGCTCCTTATCCCTTGGTGCCCTAACAACATAGCACATCTGTGTCCATACTTGAGCATCTTGTCTAAAAATCGGATTGTTTTGTTTCCACTGCCCACCAGAGAAATCACAGAAGAGCTGCCAACAATATGTATCCACAGAAATAATTTCTGTGGTAGTATTTTCCCCTCATATACTCTTCCTCTCTTTTCCCTTTCCACCTGCATATTTCTGCTGTCGTGATACTGCTAACAAAAAAAGTGGGATATAGGTCTTACGGAGTAGTTTGAGGTAGTTTTACTGTAATACTACTATTTTACAAGGTGTGCAGTAAACTAGAACATTTTTTCATATGGTTTGGGATGGTCCAGCTGGGATTTCAAACTTAGGCTTGACTAGGAAGTTTAAACAGGGAGTGCATGCTGTGTTAAACTTCCCAAACAGTATGTATGTGCGTATGTAACACTGCATGGTGGATTTTCCAAGGACAAGCCATACCACACAAGCTGGAGCAGCAGCATGACCACAGCAGTTGTGTATCTGTTCCGTGACAGTTTGTCAGTTCATAACTAAATCCTCATTATTAACTAATCTCCAAACTCTCTCTGCCCTTGCTTGCACTGCCCTGGCACCTAGCACTGTCTCCCAGAGCAGAAGGGTTGAAGAAAACACCCTTTCCATTGCAGGGATAGTTTATAGCACCTAAATCCTGCCAGAAGCAGGGGTTCATTCCCCAGCAGTGCCTGAAAGAAAATAACACCTGGTTATACAATGTGTACAGCATTCTCATCTGCTTCCCAGGGTACTCCTTCACATTGTGGCTGCCTTGGTTCCCTGATAAGGTAAAAAGTGGAAGGGAAGGTGCGGGAAGGTGCGGGAAGGTGCGGGAAGGGAAGGTGCGGGAAGGGAAGGGAAGGTGCGGGAAGGGAAGGTGCGGGAAGGTGCGGGAAGGTGCGGGAAGGTGCGGGAAGGTGCGGGAAGGGAAGGTGCAGGAAGGGAAGGGAAGGTGCGGGAAGGGAAGGGAAGGTGCGGGAAGGGAAGGTGCGGGAAGGTGCGGGAAGGTGCGGGAAGGTGCGGGAAGGTGCGGGAAGGTGCGGGAAGGCGGGGGAAGGGAAGGGAAGGGAAGGGAAGGGAAGGGAAGGGAAGGGAAGGGAAGGGAAGGGAAGGGAAGGGAAGGGAAGGGAAGGGAAGGGAAGGGAAGGGAAGGGAAGGGAAGGGAAGGGAAGGGAAGGGAAGGGAAGGGAAGGGAAGGGAAGGGAAGGGAAGGGAAGGGAAGGGAAGGGAAGGGAAGGGAAGGGAAGGGAAGGGAAGGGAAGGGAAGGGAAGGGAAGGGAAGGGAAGGGAAGGGAAGGGAAGGGAAGGTGCGGGAAGGTGCGGGAAGGTGCGGGAAGGGAAGGGAAGGGAAGGGAAGGTGCGGGAAGGGAAGGTGCGGGAAGGGAAGGGAAGGTGCGGGAAGGGAAGGGAAGGTGCGGGAAGGGAAGGGAAGGGAAGGGAAGGTGCGGGAAGGGAAGGGAAGGTGCGGGAAGGGAAGGGAAGGGGCGGGAAGGGAAGGGAAGGGAAGGGAAGGGAAGGGAAGGGAAGGGAAGGGAAGGGAAGGGAAGGGAAGGGAAGGGACAGGAAGGGAAGGGAGGGAAGAAGGGAAGGGGAAGGGAAGGAAGGGAAGGGAAGGGAAGGGAAGGGAAGGGAAGGGAAGGAGAGGGAAGGGAAGGGAAGGGAAGGGAAGGGAAGGGAAGGGAAGGGAAGGGAAGGGAAGGGAAGGGAAGGGAAGGTGCAGGAAGGGAAGGGGAGTGAAGGTGAAGGGAAGGGAAGGGAAGGGAAGGGTGCGGGAAGGGAAGGGCGGGAAGGGAAGGTGCGGGAAGGGAAGGTGGAAGGGAAGGTCGGGCGGGAAGGGAAGGAAGGTGCGGGAAGGTGCGGGAAGGTGCGGGAAGGTGGCGAAGGAAGGTGAAGGAAGCGAAGGGAAGGTGGCCGGGAAGGGAAGGAGGGAAGGAGAAGGGAAGGGAAGGGAAGGGAAGGGAAGGGAAGGGAAGGGAAGGGAAGGGAAGGGAAGGGCAAGGAAGGGAAGGGAAGGGAAGGGAAGGGAAGGGAAGGGGAAGGAGAAGGAGAAGGGAAGGGAAGGCGAAGGGAAGGGAAGGGAAGGGAAGGGGAAGGGAAGGGAAGGGAGAAAAAAAGGGAAAGGGAAGGGGGAGGGAAAAGGGAAGGGAGGGAAGGGGAAGGGAAAGGGGAAGGGAAGGGAAGGGAAGGGAAAAAGGGAG
>JACSVZ010000014.1:16914679-17047420 GCA_014706295.1 Lycocorax pyrrhopterus obiensis | reverse complement strand
AGATACTAAAACTAAGTCTAATAAGGGCTCAGGGAGCTAACTTATGCTTTATCCAGCCTAATTTTCAGTGACCAGGAGGGCACTTGAGGCTCAGCACATAAGTTAGCCTAAAACATCCCATAACAGCTTCAATGTAAAGTTTCAAATCATCTGTTGGAGAAGTAGTGGAAGAGGCATCCCATCCTACCATCAGCAACCTTGCCTGCCACAGAACAAAACTATTTGCTCAGGAGAGGAGGGTGGCACCTACCTCCAAGGCTGGAAGCCTTTCTAATCTCATAGTCCAAAGCTGGATCTTCAGGCTGGTTCTGGATATCTCTGCCTCTTTAATTCCACAGTACAAGACCACTTGTTGTTCTGGGCCCCTGGATAACCCAGCACCATGTTGCAGGTTTTTATACTATGGTTTCACCTCGAGCTACCTTGATGGCTCCCACTGCCTCCAGCAGGCAGCATGGACACCCTGCCCCAAAGGCTGGCTGGCTGCATACCTCATTGCCTTGACAGTATCAGACGGCCATGTGGTATTTAACTTCCTTATCAGTTTTAGGGCCTCTTTGTTTTTTTAAGCATTTGCTTTCACCTAGATAATAAATGCTTCGTTTCTTCCTTTTCTTAGTTTTTGCAATAGATCCCATGCTACCAGCTGCTTGCACACCTCTGTATATCTCCAACTCTGCACACACAATACTTTTTTAGTCCTCTAAATGCCCTCTGAGGCTTTACAAGAGAGGATTATTTGCCTATTTTAAGGTAAGGAAAAGCCATGGCAGAGAGCCAGGGCCCAAGACCACAAGGTAACTCTGAAACAAACTTGGTCCCAATGCTTGGGTCACCATATCAAAGAGGTTACTGTTGACTTCACCCAAGTGGGGAATGAAAGACAGGTAACAACTTTACATCTTCCCTGAACTGAATCTGCCTCTGGATCATTTTTGTTTTACCCATTGTACACATAAAGAGTGCCTGGGCAGCTCACAGCACTAATTCCCTGAGCCCAAGCATTCCTCTAAGCAAAGAAGCTGATTTACCCCAGGAGTTAAGCTATTCGGCACAGTATCAGAGAGGATTAACGTGCCAGAATTACCAGCAGCAAGAGAGGCAAGGGAAAAGAAACAGGGCTGAGTCTCAGCACCCATGAAAAATGGCTGGGTTTTGTCTGGAAAAAATTGTATTCATATATCGTACCTCCGTACCTACTGTGGAAGAAGTTACTTTGATGGAAGAAGTGACTTTAACAGGAAGGTTTTCAATGGTAACATTTCCTAACAAGGTGCCAGTAATTACGGTATTCCAATAAAAGCTGTTATTTTTGAACCAGTGCCATGCAGGAGCCTTACTTTGCATGTCTTCTGCCACTCCTGTCAGCTGTGAGGGGAAGCGCATGGTGGCCCTGAGAAGGCAGGCTTGAGGTGCGGCGGTGTGGAGGAAGCACAAAGAGGCAGGTCCCTGCAGGCTTCCCTTGAGAGGCAGCTCCATCCTGCACCCCTCGTTCTGATGGAAAGAGGAACACAGAAGAAGGACAGTGTCTTCTGACTACCTGCTCTGTCCTTGCCTTTCCTTAGGCCTCCACAGATGTCACAAGTATCTTTTGAGCCCCAGGAAGACCAAAATTGCTGTAAAACAAAGCCAAAACAACTGGATGACCATTAGAACAGAGCATTTCAAAGTAAGCAGAATCCTGAAGAATTTTAAAATCTAGCACTCAGACTGCAAAAAGCTTTGTTACTGATGGTAACAAAACAGGTTCGACAAATAGGTGTTTTCACAAAGGAGCAAATTAAATGTCTGTGGGTTTTCAGGATGTGGCAGGATTAGAACATAATAAATATAAGGGTAAGTGGCTTTATGGCTTTTATTTTCCTTTCAGCTTCCACAAAACACTCTCAAGTTAAAAATAGGTAAAAGTCAGTAAAGATTATCCCTTCACAAACTCATAGAGACCTCCAGAGGAAAAAAAAAAATCAGCCCTCATTCTGGAGCTCTGACTGATTTTTCAGAGATTGAAACTCTTGTCTGCGGAAACTTTTTGGGTTTGGGTATTACGACTTGCCAAAAGGGATAAACAACTACTTTGGCATTTAAGGTATTTTTAGACAGAATCGTCTGGATGGCACAAAATCTGTGTGATAACATTCAAAAGTAAAAGTAGTAAAATATTGCCAAGAAAGAAAATGTTAGCTCTGTGATAAATATTTGCTTCTATTTCGAGGAATACACCTTTCTACTACAAACAAAAAAAAATTAAAAATTTTGTACAAATAAATATATGGTTTTCTCCCAAACATTTTCAAAAGATAAAAAATAAACATTTCAAAACAAAATTTTTAAGAATAGTTGTTATATAAAAAAATTACCATGAGAGCCATTTCAATCAAGATATTGCAATATTCAAGGAGCATCAGGAGAAGTAATATAGAAAAGCCATACGGACATATAGTCATATAGACACTCAAAGAACTTTGCAAAATGAATGGATTTCTTTAACCTACAGATGTCACAAGACAGGTATGCATCCTAACTGGTCTGTTGTGTTCAAGTATTTCCACGCAGATCAGCAAACTTGGATATGTGAAAATGCTTACATATGTCACATGATGTGCTTACATATCTCACACACACCACAGCTTGATGGATGTAAATTATATGTTGGAGGCTCAACCACAGTCCGGCCTCTAAAGCATTCACAAATAGAACACAACAGTATTTCACCTTTCCTTATGCAAAGAAGTTATCAAATATTTTCTCAGTCCTAAAGCCATCTTTATTGTTAGGCAAAAAGGCAACACCTAGTCCCAAGTTAGCACTTCAATGTCTACAATGGTTCCTGACAGCATTTGAGCATCCTGAAATGCTCCAGAAAATAAAAAATGTCTACCCAATTTGGGAGTCTTTAGAAATATCAAATGTCTGAAGGGAAAAATCTTTTCTTCATCTTTGCAGCAGCTGTAAGCCCTTTAAATACTAGAATTAATATTGTTCATTGAGTATTGGTTACACCCCTCCACCAACACATTTTGTCAGCTGGTCTGTAGCTGAGCAAGGCACACCAGCTGCCAAGGCCAGCATGCTTTGCACAAAGGCAGCAAGGACATTCCTGTTTAAAAGTCAGCCTGTTTATGTGGCAGAAATAATTAATCCACACTCCTGGACTTGGTTTGGCAGGCTGACCATTGTTATTTGAAACACTAAAAAGGGGCTTTTAATGAAGAACCAAGATAAACCAGCACTAAAATATTATGATAGGATTTTTTTTCACCTGTGCTACGTGATTACATTACCCTGGTTCAAACTCTCAGATCTGTTGTGCACAATGAACTAAACTTCTAAAGCCTGTCAGAACATCTCCACTCCAGTCAATGATGTGCAGATATATTTGTCCAAAAAGAGGGAAACACACATTTCTAAGGACAACAACAAGCTTGCCTAACTTAGAAAAAAAAAAAAAGAGATCACTTACCTAAAATGCTGTGGATGTGTGCGTGAAAAGACATCACTCAAAAATTCAAACAAATCTGAAAAGCTGTGGCTGCAGCCAAAATTTTCGTCTAGTTAAATGCAAACATTTCTGCAGTACTTCTTATGACCATTAACCTTTGCTTTTACTTCCATAAAGGTGGCGCATTTTACAAGGAAACTATTGCGCAATTAATTATCAGTTACCAATCAAACTGTAACCGGGGACAGGAATCAGCAAACCTACCATGAAATATCAGTTAGACATACTACAATTTGGTGGCTTGTCTCACAAGGAAATTGGAATGCTTTATCTCCCTCAGGATTTGATGGCAGGTCGGTAGTGTGATTCCATGGGTATAACAGGACACAGGGAAGAAAGCCTCATTTTTTTTTCTCTGCTGAAGATTAATATATTTAAAAACATAACAAGACAGACTGGTATAACATTATGAGAAATTTGATAAACAGCATGGACCCACATCAAAAGATTAATATACCATTTGTTCATCATGTAAATTATGCTGTCTGGGATAGGGAAAAAATGCTAAGTTCAAAGGAAAAATAAGAACTGCAAAAAGAAAGCCTACTCAGAGTCGTTAATTATGAATTCTCCTGAAGTCTAGTGAAGTGACCCAAGCAATGAACTGAGTGATTAAAATCATGCTTTTTTTTCAAACTAGAAGGGAAAGTATGAGTAAAATGTACAGTTTCATCTGTTGAATCTGTTGTTTCACAAAAAGGTTAAACCCCTGAATTTCTAGCTTCAGCTGCAGGGCAGAATGCTTTGCCGCTTGGACAGAGCCTGCCCAAGACCATGGTGAGAATCTTTGTGATGCAAAAGGCCTGTCAAAAGCCTCCTCAACAAGGATGAATTTCAGCTGGAGCAGGAGATCAAAGAGTATCCACAAGCAGGTTATTGCTGCAACACGCTTCCCCCCCAGCTTCAAAGGGAAGGACAGTGCTGTGGCAGAGGGAGTGGGCTGCTCACAGGCTGCGTGGGAGCAGCTGCTGCACTCTGGTACCTCCAGGAGCTTGGATCTACGATGCTGGAACAAGAAAAAACCCAGTCACGATTGTCTGAGTAGATAGAAGACAGATGTGTTCTCCCTCTCAGACGCTGGGTCTGGGCTCTCCCTCAGCCTTCCTCTGTTGGATGGTGGTGTACACGGTCGGGTTTCAGGACTCCTGTGCCTGCAGCAGGACCCGGCCAACAACTGGGTGTTGCTCCTACACCCAATCTGCTGCTCAGCCACAAACACTCTTCCTGTCCATTGCCCTCTGCAGAGCACATTCTTCCCTGTACTTGTACCACATCCCTCTCTCATAGTCCATCTTCCTACACGAAATAAAAACTGTTTACTTCCTTTCTCTGGGAGTCCATTCCACCTCTACTTTGGCTGAAATGGAGGGGTGGGGTTGTGGTGTGTGGAAAATAGCGTTTGTGATGTTAGCATACCCACACCTAACTAAAATCTCACAATTTATTTCCTTTGCAACGATGAACAGGCTTTGCAAGCACTGAAAGGCCACACTGAAATGCTGAATAGCAGTCATTAAAGGCCACCAAGGTCCAGGTTGGTGCAGTCTGCCCAGGGAATGTGCTTCCATGCTGAAGGGAGGTCGGGTGTACCCCTGTGTGCTACGGACCTAGGGGAGCTTCTGGGACCAGTCCCAGCTTGTGGCTTTCCACTGCCTGTGCTGGCAATGCCATCAAAACTGCCACCCCTATTCTGCCTCAGCTTCTGGTGCTGGCACAAAGTGTGGGAGAGAAATATGTTCTTCCAGTAGCAGTTCTCCAATATCTGGATGTATTTATTTCATTTTAACATGGACTAGTGATGAAGAGAACCTGTTTTTAACTGTGGAGTGAGACTGTGGTGGTGGAGAATTATTTGAAAGCTAGACTAACAACCAGCTGAGGTTAAATTAATTTTTATGGAATTTGAAACCTGCTCCCACAGCTAACTTATTCCTGAGGTAATGGCATTGATGGTAATGGGAAAAGTATTTTTCCCATCCCAAAAATATTTCATGGAAAACATTAAGCAGTTGAAGGAAGACTCATGTATTACTCTTTTGAGATTCAATGGTTTTTTCCTATTCTCTTTTCATTTTCTTTGTCTTCTTTTTTGTTTTCTTCATTATATAAAACAGTAGTTATCAAAATCCAGGTGTTTTCCACCTCTATTGAAAAAATATTTTGGAAAGGAAACAAGTAATGCTGGGTTCAAAAGTTATTGTGCTGGCTCCCTGGTATTCTGCTTCTATAAAGATGTACACACCTTAAATCCACAGTGACAGCCACATGGTTTCAAGATGACTGTGTAGGGAACTGTAAACATTAAAATAACCATGAGAGAAAAAGGAAAAAAGCTTTTATTAAATATCTAAATTCTTAGAAAACACTTGTTGCTTCCGGAAGTCTTATACAGTCACTGACATAGGTGGAAAAAAGACTGACTTTGTGTAGAAAGTATTTCCAATAGTTTGGGATCTACAGACATGTGGAGCCAACCAACATGTGCAGATTTTGTGCAAGGATTCAACCTTCATATTTATAAATACCAGGTCACTTCCACTGCCTCCTTGAGATGATGAGCATTATTAGTCCCTTCTCACAGACAGAGATCAGAGGATGTTAACTGATGCCTGAGATCTGTCTCGTGTTTGGCCTAAATGCCGTGACAGACACTGTAGGGAATAAATGTTTTTAAATGTAAATGTCCTCAACAACTTTTTGGTCACAGTCTTCTCTGGATACCTTTCTTCCCACACCTCTTGACTGGATGGATGGCAGAATGGAGACTGAGGGCAGGGAGCAAAGTCCCTCCTACTGTAAGTAAAATTCAGGTTTGTGACCACCTGAGGAAACTGAATGTACAGAAGTCAATGGGACCCGGTGAGGGGCATCCCAGAGTTCTGAGGGAAATGGCTGATGTAGGTGCCAAGCCAGTCTCCACAATATTTGAAAAGTCATGGCAGTCAAGTGAAGTCCCAGGTGACTGGAAAAGGGGAAATATCATACTCATATTTTAGAAGGGTAGAAAGGATGACCTTGGGAAATACTGACCTGTCAGCCTCAGCTCTGTGCCTGGAATGTCATGGAACAAATCCTCCTAGAAGCTGTGCTAAGGCACATGGAGGACAGGAAGATGATTCAGGACAGCCAGCACAGCTTCACCAAGGGCAAGTCCTGCCTGACCAACCCAGTGGCCTTCTGTGGTAGAGTGACAGCATCAGCAGACAAGGGAAGGGCTGTGGATGTCCTGGACTTCTGTGAAGCCTTTGACAGGGTCCCTCATAACATCCTTTTCTCTAAATTGGAGAGAGATGGATTTGATGGGTGGACTGTTAGATGGATAAGAAATTGGTTGGATGGTCACATCCAGAGGGTCATGGTCAAAGACTCAGAGTCCCAATGGACACCAGTGACAAGTGGTGCCCTCAGGGGTCTGTACTGGGACCAGTGTTATTTAATGTCTTCATCAGTGACATAGACAAAGGGATCGAGTGCACCCTCAGCAAATTTGCAGATGACCCCAAGCTGAGTGGTGCTGTTGACACACCTGAAGGATGGGATGTCATCCAGAGGGACCTGGACAAGCTGGAGAAGTGGCCCGTAGGAACCCCATGAGATTTAATCAGACCAAGTGCTGGCGCTGCATCTGGGTTGAGGTAATCCCTGGTACCAACACAGTCTGGGGATGAACAGATGAGCAGCCCTGAGAGAAGGACTTGGGGGTGCTGGTGGGTGAGAGGCTGGACATGACCCAGCCATGGGCACTCACAGCCCAGAGAGCCAAACGTGTCCTGGGCTGCATCCAGAGCAGTGTGGGCAGCAGGGGAGGGAGGGGATTCTGCCCCTCTGCTCTGCTCTGCTGAGACCCCACCTGCAGTGCTGCATCCAGCTCTGGGATCCCCAGCACAGGAAGAACATGGACTCGTTGGAGCAAGTCCAGAGGAAAGACACTGAGATGACCAGAGGGATGGAACACCTCTTGTATGAGGAAAGGCTGAGAGAGTTGGGATGTTCAGCCTGGAAAAGAGCAGTTTTTGGAGTGACTTAGTGGTGGCCTTTCAGTACCTGGAGGGATCCTACAAGGAAGATGGAGAGGGACTTTTTACTTTTTTGTGTAGTGAAAAAGAGGGAATGGATTCAAACTAAAAGAGAGTGGGTTCAGATTAAATATTAGGAGTAAGTGCATTGTTGTGAGGATGGTAAGGCACTGGAACGGGTTGCCTAGGGAAGATGTGGAAGCCCCATCCCTGGCAGTGTCAAGGACAGGTTAGGTGGGGCTCCGGGCAACCTGGTCTAGTGCGAGGTGTCCCTGCCCATGGCAAGGGGTGGGGTGAGGGGGGATGGAGTGGGAATAGATGATCTTTAAGGTACCTTCCAGCACAAACCATTCTTTGATTTTATGATTCTATGATTCTGTATAACATTTTCACTGTCCTAAATAGGAATCATAGTCCATGTTAGCATAAAAGGAGACAGATAGATGAGGACTCAAACAAAGAAATGAAGGAAACAAGTAAATATGGTTGAATAGAGATAAATATAGATGAAAATGTAATATACTTGCATGGGGTTTGAACTGCACCATTAAGATTAAGCCATTAAAATTCACAGCTCAGAAAAAAGATTATGAGTTTAAAGTACACAGAATCAAAAATGCAAAAGCTGTAATTTTTTTTCAACTGCTCTAATGCAGTTCTGTTACATAGTGCAAAGGAACATGGAAGGTATATGTGATATTTTCTTCATATGCCTTTCCTTTTCCCTCATAAACAATACTGGTTTAGGACTGCCCCAGAGATTCCAGTCAAGGACCTCAGTTTTAAGGTCCTTGAAAAACAAATTTCTTCTTATTACTCACAATGCCTTTAAGTGCACATCTTCTTTAATGCCACATTTCCATAATTGCTACAGCCCTATTCCTCCCTGCAGCAGTTCTCCTGATTTCCAATTAAACCAGGAAATACGGAAAACAAGAAAACCTGTAGAATTCGGCCCTCTGGGGGCTTCATCTCAACTGCACAATTTTCTGTTTGCTTTTTTATTTTCCTTTTTCTCCTTCCTGTCAACCTACGCTTCTGCCTAAACACGCACCCTTTGAGGCCAATGCACTGAAAGTGAGGATCAGGATCAGCAGGGACATGGGTGATGCTGAGTCGCTTGTTTCCTTCTGCCTCTAACACCATATTAGCTGTACTCAGTGCTGTCTCTCACCTTTTCTTTTAAGATTTTTGTATTTTCCCTCCAAACCTGTGACATCTGCACCTTGATTCTGGACATTTCTCTACTTCCCAGGAAGAGCCAAAAGCAGATTCTCATCAATTCAGGTTGTTGCCTTTCACACAGATCAGCAGAGTAGAGGGAGATACAAGGGCCATCCAGGAAATACTTTCCATCACATAAAAAAGACTTTTTTCCATTTTCATTTTGTTCAAAGAATCTTCTGCTTTCACTGAGTAGCTAGTGGAGAAGGATGCCAACAGTTGTTCTCACAAGCCTAAAGGCAGGAAAGCTGGAAGCCCAAAAATGCACAATATAGAGCTTGTTGAAGCCCAGAAAGCAGCCTTCCTCCTTTAGGACTGGGGTCTCAGCTTTGCTCCAGACCAGTCACAGAGTGTGACCCATCTTATTTTTGCCTTGCTCCCACATCTTCCTGGATATCTTTATTGATGATCTGGATGAGGGGATTGAGTCTCCTATTAGACATTCACAGACTACACCAAGGTGGGAGTGTTGATCTGCTGGTGGTCAGAAAGGCTCTGCAGATGGATCTGGGCAGGCTGGATGATGGGCTGAGGCCAATGGTGTGAGGTTCAACAAGGCCAAGTGCTGGGTCCTGCCCTTGGCTCCCAACAACCCCAGGCAGTGCCACAGGCTGGGACAGAGGGGCTGGAAAGGACCTGAGGGTGCTGGTGACAGCTGCTGAACATGATCCAAGGTGCTGGAGTGATTCCAGAGAAGGACAGTGGAGCTGGTGAAGGGTCTGGAGCACAAGTTCTGTGAGGAGCAGCTGAGGGGAGCTGGGAGTGTTTATCCTGGGGAAAAGGAGGCTCAGGGGAGACATTACCAGCCTGAAAGGAGGCTGTAGCCAGGTGGGGATTGGCCTCTTTTCCCAGGCAACCGGTGACAGAACAAGAGGACATAGCCTCAATATGCACTAGAGGACGGTTAGACCGGACATTAGGGAGAAATCCTTCTCAGAAAGGGTGATCAGAGGTCAGGAAGGGTTGCCCACGGAAGTGGGGGAGTCACCATCCCTGGAGGTGTTTAAGGAAAGGTTGGATTCAAGGTTCTCAGAGGTTTTTTCCAACCTAATTGATTCTGTGATTCTCTGTGATTCTGTGATCTTTGGAGTCTGTCTAGTGGGGCTGCACAGAGACACCCAACATGGGAAGAGTCTCCCTGTTGCCATTTTGGGAAAGATGAGGGTATCATCATTCTTCACATTAAAAAAGACATACCTGCTTCCACCCAGGCCAGTATGTTGGCATAACCTCTGTTCATTGAAATGGACTTCTAAAGGAAACCAGTGCCCATTTCTAGCAGGACATTGGCACTAGCATTGTGTTTCTGTTCAATGCAACAAAAAGAGGGGGTTAATACAGAGAAACCCAGTAGCAGAATTCTTGCTCCTCAGTTTTGTTGAAAGTAGCATCTGCATCTGTCTCTTCAACATCTGTCCCCTCAACATCTGTCCCCAGCAAGAGGTTTTCTATACATTTGCTGGCTTTTCTCTCCCTATATGGTATCCTTCTGCATATTGTGTCCTCTCACATTTCCTCACTCCTCTTTCCCTGCCTGTATTTAAAAGACAATTTTATTTTTTAAGTGACTGCTGAAAACATTTTTCTCCTACTGGATCCCTAGCAGCACAGCATGGTGACGAGATCTGCATGGCACATAGCACCAGACTTGAACCAGTCCTGCCTGTCCCCCAGATCATGGAACTCAGAGGACAATACAAACCTGCTCAGTCCAACTTGCAGCTCTGGCCACGGCTCAGCTCTGTGCTATTGCAGTCACATCTTCCTGACCAGCACTGTCCACCCACACATCCTGCACGTCACACAATCTTCACACTCACCCTTCACAATCTCACAACAGATGAGACAGGAAATCTGCCCGCGTGCCCCTTGTGCTTCTATATCACAGACTGCACACCCTACCTGCTCCCGGCATCTCAATTTTGTCATCTCTTCCACCTAAGCTTGGAGGTTTTTTCATGTGGCTATCTCCACTAAAAACAACTTACATTTGTTTTGCAACTAAAATACCTCTCAGTCCTCCAGAATTTCATGCCCAACCCCACACTTCTGTTGCCTCACTTCCATCCTGAATTTGCACTCTCTCTATAGACGTGTCTACCTTTCCTGTTGTTTGTATCACATCTCGTAAATTCAGGCTGGAAGGTTGTAAGAACAGACATCTGCCTAAATTACAGGCATTCCTAAATTAATTTTATTTAGTACTAGAGAGGCACATGCTTTTTATTAGATTTTTTTGAAGTTGTTTTAACTCAGAGAAAAATAACTCAATATTCATTTAAAAAAAACCCAGCAGCTTAAAATGATTACTACCATCGGAGCCAAAATACAGTATCAGCAAATACGACTGAAGTGCACAAGGTAATATGATTTATAAGCCCCTGTAATCAAAAAGATGGATCATCATGCTGAAAAAAACACCCAGCAAGTGTGTTTATCAGAGCTTTTGGAGGGCATGCTAGCTAAACCCTACAAGACTAATCATTTTCATTTCAAATAAAACAATTACCCTTAAACTTATGCATTTTGAGCAAAGAGTGTGCATTTATATATTTGTTAAAGCGATTATATCCCAAATTACCTTTATACTCTACAATGCAATTATATACTGCTACTCCCTGAATGTGCCTGGATCTATCAAAGCATGGCTCAAATGGAAAGTTCTTCAGCTTCAAAAATTAATCTGAATGTAACTCTAAAGATGTGTGAGAAACAAGGCCTTTGTTGCAAAAAGTCATTTGAAATTTTGTGGGGTTTTCAGAGAAAATAGATGTAGAGGCTTGTAAGCAAACGAATTCAGAAAACTACACTTGAATAGATAACTGCATACAGTGTCTGACAAGTTACACTATACAAGAACATACACAGTTTTCACATGGAATCCTAAGAATTATGTATTTCTTAATCCTTTTATTAAACCCCAATTTTTTTTTATCAGTATTTATGGGTAACTTCTAGGAAACAGCCTAGAAATGCATAGGGCGTAAATTATGTACTCATGCAGTTGAGGAACCATCACAAAAGGGAAGCCGTTCTAGAGCAGTGCCATGAATTTCAGACTTTCAAGGACAGTACCGCAGAACTTTTATTCTATTTAAATAAAAAGTCTATTTTCTTATAGATAATTTCTCATTTAATACTAACATGAAAACAATACTATTTAAAAAATACAACAAACCTTGTCAACAGCTTTTGCTCAATGTTTCCAATATCAAAAAAATTTAAGGCGTTAGATTAGGGCTTTGGCTGAAAAAATGTTTCAGACTCAAAGCTTTGGCATAACAAAAGTCAAGTCAGAAGCAATGTATTTTCAAACAAATTTGGAAAGGTTATATTATACATACCTAGCTCATTTTTAGATTATGGAGATGTAAAAAAGCTGTTTTCAACATGTGCTTTCAGTTCTCAGATGGAGCCCTCGTTGGGCTACAGTTTAAAGCACAGACAAGGCATAAGGCCCATATACTCCAAGGGTTACTACATTGAAAAATTTAGTTATGAGAAAAATCAGTAGAGTGGAAGTTTGACCAAGATTCCCTCTTTTGTCTCATCTCTTGAGTCTCTGCAGTTCCTCAAGGGCAGATCTGCACTTTGGCAAAAAACTCGAATGGTATTTTTCAGACAGGACACTGTGGAGTTTAAAAGTTGAAGTCCCCTCACCCCACCCCACTCCCCTGCCTAGGAATCTGACAAGGGCTAGGATGGACGTGACTAACACCAAGTTAAGCGACCTCAACCCCTCAACCAATGCCCTTTGCACTACTGCCCACGAGGCAGAGCTGCAGCAGTGCTGACACCACTGCACAGTCATGAGAAGGAACTCACTCAGGGTTAAAAACAAACCAAACTGCAGTGCAACAAGAAACATCTGCCACAGCCTCTGGGTGCTTTGCTCCCAGTGCTGAGACCGTGAGATGGACCGACATCACCTGAAGGCACCAGGAAGTGGCCAGCGGCTGCAGGGCCAGAGCCCAGGTGTACTGCAGAGCTCTGCAAAAGGTGCTGTGCTGCAGACTGGTGGAGGTGAGCAGGAGTGCCTGATTTAACGATTCGTTTGTTCATTCTAAAGAGAACGAGCAAGTGTTTTGCCAGTTTTACACAGTTCAGTCTGAAACCCCTGGGCTACACCCCATGCCTGACCTCACATTGCTACTTTTAGCCCATTAGACAGAGTTAAATGGGAGATATCGCTTTGTTTAAAAGGAAAAACTGATAGATCAAAGACATTTCACTCCTGCAAT
Source organism: Lycocorax pyrrhopterus obiensis (assembly GCA_014706295.1). Classification (NCBI taxonomy): domain Eukaryota; kingdom Metazoa; phylum Chordata; class Aves; order Passeriformes; family Paradisaeidae; genus Lycocorax; species Lycocorax pyrrhopterus. The sequence continues at coordinate 17,034,440 of JACSVZ010000014.1, read as the reverse complement.
ACTGTTTCTGTATGGAAAATATAGGAAGTCCTGATAAACGTCAGGGGCAAAAAACATCAAACAACTGGCTTCTAATAGCTCCAACTTCCCTCTGGTGGTGCTGAGCCTAAAAGCATCTTCTTCCAATTTGTTTTCAGGGCCACTTTGTAAATATTTTCGTGGGCTATATTTCCTCTTTTATAGGAGACTGGGCTACATACCTCCTTATCTTTTTCTGCTTCTTTTTGTATGATCACTGATTTTCAAGAATTGTTGCTATGGGGGGAGAAATGTTTCTGGGACTGCAAAAGCTATTCCGGAAAACAGAATTCTGTCAGTCTATCTGACCACATCACTACATTTCTGTGATGTTTCAACAGGCTGCTAGCAATGCTTCTAATTAGTTTAAAAGCAAAATGGAATGGAAACATCTCAGAGAGGAATGGAAACAGAGAAAATGGCTGAGGGAAAAGGTCAGCAATCTCCTTCTTAGAAGTCTCTGCAAAGCCTGAGATGTCGCATTATATATTGATGACTGTTTTCTTCTACAAAATTCCCCAGAGTCCCAGAGATAGCTAACACACCATGATATAACAGCCGATGCCATCCTCCAATTCCATCTTTTATTAAGTCAGGCCGTTTAATTAGTGTAGCTTGAAGCTGTGTAGCAATTCTTCTTGTAAACAATTCTTTTTTTCTTTCCTTCATCTCTATCACCTTCCCTTTTTAAAAGGGATCATTTTCAGCAAAACCCTTCAGTTGCTGACATGTCCAGTTCACTTGCTCTTTTAGGGGCAAATCACCCCAGAAGATGCACAGCTCAGCAAATGCATCCAGCCCTGAAAGGAGACCACCAGCATACCAACCCACACTGAGATACTTTGTAGGGACACTCATCAAGGATGAGCTCATAATACTCACAATAAGCTTATAATTTGATTTTGGTCTGGCTTCTCTTTTACCTTTTGAAACACACAAATTCATGCAAACCAAGTAAGTTCCTGTACATTCTTTACTCCTTTATAGAATTAAATCGTACATGTCAGGGAAAAAAAAAATCCTTTAGCTACTGATGTGTGTTATTTGCCTGTCACAGGTAGCACTGATGCATTAAAAGTTGATGGATTTAATAGAAATGGCAAATTATTCTTGAAATAGATATCAAAGTTATCACCAGCCATAAAGCACTGCAGGAAATTGGGAAAATCCATGTCTTCTGTGCCAAAACATTAAGGGACTCCGAGGGGAAAGCGGCAGTTCTCTGCCTGTCTAAATCCTAGTCCCATGGATGCGTGTTTCACATGGCGGCCAGAGGTAGTTTTAGGAGATTTCTGTGCAATTTAGGATTTACATCCAAAATCATTTTTAGCAGATTAGTGGGAAGTTGTTAGCAAGGAAATCCAGTCGTCTGTGAAGAGATGGGACACCTTCATGAATTCTTCTTCCTATAGTCATGACACTGTCCAGACAAAAAAAAGGTACAAAAAATATGTTTTCTCTGCAATGTCTGAGCATGGGAAAAAGTGTCAAATGTTTCATTGGGTCTGAAGAAACAGGAAGAACTGCCAGGAATATTCCATGATGCTCATTTTCCAGCTTCAGATCCCAAACTTTCTGGACATGTCTCAACACTTCCATCACACTAAATCTGTTTGACACATTAAGGGAAGAACTACTGAAGTTTCAGACTATGATCTGTAGGCAGAGCTACCACTAGGAAACCATGTTCAGGAAGTAAAAGCTTGCAAGCATTCTCATGTTCAAAGGAAAATTTTAGAAAAGAGAGGCAGAAACTAGTTTTAAAACTAATTTGTACAGTTAATTTTGTCTTCGAGTCTCTTCTGAAGTAATCACCAGATGCTGCCTTTCACTGGCATGCATGTCTTTTGCAGTAGATTTCATCTAGTAGTTGCAAAGGAGCAGTATCAGAACCAACAGGAGTGTCTTTGCAAATTCAGTCCCTATGTAGGTGTAAGATCATTAACCACCAAGTAATGAGGAGTAGCTATACACGGATTGATGAAAACAAGTGCGTACTTGGTTGAGCGGCTGCCAAATATTGTCACAGTTATTGCAGTCAGGAAGATTTCTGGGAACAAAATGGGATTTTTGTGAGAAAGCCTAAGAAAGTACCAGGAAAGCTCCGAAACAAGTTAGCCCCAGAGGTGCTGTGAAGAACAGCACACAGGATTGGAAGAGAGGCTGAAAACTGGAAAGGTTAAAGATTGCAGCATAATTTATGCAGAAAGAAGCTCCCCAGGCTGTTGTCAGAAGTCTGACTGACAGTGCTTTTGAAGGAGGACATCTCAGCAGGAACTGGGTTTTCCTACACGCTTGGCCCTAGTTGCAGGCTTGGGGCTGGATTTGTGGCACAGAGCATCACTCTGCAACACACCTACAAAACCTGCCAAACCAGAAAGGCCAAAATAGACACAGCAGTAGGACATCCTTAAGGCAGGGTAAGGAGGGTCACTGCTCCCCAACACCCCAACATGAGGCAACAGCCCCTCAGGTGTCCGTGCTCTCTGAACACAGCAGGTAAACACTGCTTCATTTAGGTATTAGGGCTTGGACTCAGGCATCTCTTCCAGAGAGCTTTGGGATTTGTCCAAGTCTTGCTGTCTTTGCTGCTCCCTCAAGCACATGCCAGTCCATTGAAGTCAAATTCCTTAAAATCTGAAAGGTTCTTGTTATGGTATTTACAGTTTGAAAGTTAATTTTATTCCTCTTCATAACCCCTAACAAATTCTTTCTAATATTTCTTCTTTGACTTATTTTCCTCTAACATATCCCTCTCTTTCCTTCAACTCTCTGAAGTATTCCTCTTCAGAATCTTCTTATTTAGGGATTTTTAAAATATATCCCCTGAAATTTTCTAATCATACTACAATATCAATCAGAAATTTGTTATTATGTGTATCTGAGAGCAAGTTCAGAACTTGCCTTCTCAGCCCGACAGCTGCTTTGCAGAGTGACATTACTTAAATGTGAAAACCGTGGCAGCACAGTGAAAATTGCCAAACATGCTGAGAAACATTTTGAAATTTATCTGGATAGATATGGTGGTATGAATATTGGCACCTGGTTGAGCAGACTGATAATGTTATACGCATAGTAATTCCTCTTTCCATTTTATTATCTCTGCTCTCCAAAGCTGAGAAACCCCTCTGAAGAGAGCAAAACATTTTATCCTGGGGCACAAACCCAACACCTACCGTTCCTGAAAAATTCCAGGGTTTTGGCTAAGTATCAGCCCTGTCTGGTCTTGGCTCCTAACTCACCTCTGCCCAGAAAAAATTCTTACAGGCTACTTTTCCTCATTTTTCGGGGGTGTATAAAACACATGCTCAGGTGTACCGCTCTAGAGACATAACAGCAGGACAGGATGAAAGATGCAAGGGACACCTGGCTCCATTTTCGTAAAGTACCCAAAGACAAGGGTGCTGCCATAAACATCAGTTCTCTGTGCATTTTAACATGACAGCATTACAGTTAAGATGGAATGAGATTGTGATGACATGTCAGAACCAGGCCAGCAACAGAGAAGGCATTAGATTAGCTGCAATTTTGCTAAAGCCACATTAGGACACATTGCTCCATTTCCATCTTCAGATGGACACAGCCACAAAAGGGAACACAAGTGGCAGCAAGACACACCAGAGTTTGGAAAACCCTTCCTGGGGCCAGGTCAGCCCAGGACAGGGTCTCCCTGCCCACAGGCAGGCTCCACATCAGCCCTCTCCTGAGCTCTGCCCTAAAGATCTTGACAGCTGCATTCAACTCTGACAGCACAGAGGCAGGATTAGTATTTTACCATCTCATGTGGACACAAAATCTAGCCTGGCTTATAAATACATTATTGAAAAAACATGTTCTCCATGCTGGCAGAAAAAGAGCCAATTTTTGGCAAATCAACTTGAAAGGCCTGTCCTAAAATTACCTGAGCAGTGAGACCCAAAACACTGCTCCAGCTGCTTACTGGCACTGCAGCCATGGTTGCTGGCATGGCTTCAAACCAGCCCAGAGACTCAGGAGAGGCCCAGAGTTTGTTGGACCCAATGATCCTAAGGGTCTTTTCTATCCTGAATGATTCTATAATTCTGTGATTTGGGAAGAGCATAGAGTGAGTTGCCCTCACCACTGCTTCTCATTCATAGGAGGAGGGAACACTGCCATGTTTCAGTTTGTTTTGCATAGTGTGACCACCTCTGGCATCTATTGAGAGCTAGCGTAACTTAAAAAAGGAACTGTCAATGGAAACAAACAAATAAAATCAGACAGAGAAGAGACTGTAATGCAAGAGGAAAAACTTGTGTCCCAAGTATCGTCAAAATAGTAGTTAAACATGTGATGGCTGCTAAAACCAGTAGCGTAATATATCATCTTTTGTTAAATGAATATGAAAACAAGATCCACTAAACAAAAGCAATGTACCGCTTTGGCAAATTCCTTTTTCTTAGAGAACAGATGTACAAACTCTCTCACATGGCCTTTACCCAAGAGTGTCCTTGCAGCTCCTTACCAGGGTATGATGAGAAATAGCAGGGGTATATGCAATTGGAGAACAGTCTGACAAAGACAGTACAGACACAAGGCAAGGTGCTATTTTATTTTTTAGTTCTATCTGTATTGCAGGACTTGCAACTGAAAACAAAGAAGAAAAGTACAACTCACTTTTGTAGCACCCTCAAGGGAAACAGCAGAATAAATTACAAGCGCTGGTCAGCCAAGATTTTAGGTTCTCCAGAAACAGCAAATGGTGGAGCAACCAGGAAATGCCTGGCCCACATGAACAGCCAGATATGGCATTACTATATCCCATAGAGCCTGAAAAGTAAAGTACACATGGGGTCATAGAATGATTCAAAATGGAAAACACCTTGGTATGTCATTTAGTTAAAACAGAGGCAACATTTTGCCTTGCAACACCCAATGACCATATTGACGATGAGAAATATTTAAGTGTCATATCCAATATAGCAGTCATGTGTTATAAATTAATCATATCTGCTAAGATGAACAAAAAAGTGACAAGATAGTATTTAGATGAGCTACCTACTTCATGAATGAAGACTAGAGAATTACCTGCGTTGTGAAAGACAAGTTCTGGTTCTCCAAATCAGTTGCCACAATGTCATTTCCACATCCATCACAGGCAGAATCACAGTTTGGATGAACAGGAGGAAGCTTCCCACTGAGACATCAGACACCAGCCAAAGGACAAAGCATTCTTCTCTAAAACTATCCTTGACTTCCATCCTGGTGCATAGGTGCCAGGTGCTGCCCATACAAGTCTAGCATTCAGGCTACTCTCACTTGCACCTGTGTCCCAGTCTTCTGCAGAGATATATCAAAAGCAAGAAACAAAACCAGAACACTTTTTCCTTCTATCATAATGTATTCTATACTCCTTGCCCTGGAATCTCCTTCAAAAAAGGAATCTTTACCAATTCCTATATACTGGTTTGCAATCAAAGACTCTTATTTTCATGTTTATGAAAAGTCATGAATAAGAAGCTTCAGAGTTATCCAATACAGACATCCTGTAAAATTGACAAATTTCTCCGCAACCTCATTTTACTTTAATATCAATGTACTTAAGACTCATATGATATTTGGCAAATTATGTTGCTCTTTTAAAATTTTAATAATAAGTAACCACACCAAGAAAATCCATAACATAACAGACTAAAGTCTCTAAAAGCCTTACCTCATAGAAGTATGTTTCCAATAAATATTTGTTTTCATAAATCTTCATTAATCCTCGATGTTGGCATTCCTAGAATAGAGGAGACCAATCAAAAAATAAAACCTTACAAAGTAGTTATTATGGTTTGCATTAGGAAGGAAAGAAGTTCCAGTGGGACAGGGACTATGTTATTATGAGAACTGAATCATTTGACTGATTTCAACTGGTATAGAAATTAACTTTGGCTGCATGGTGCAATGTCCTTTGATGAATGTTCAAACCAATGGACAATGGGATAACATTTAAGAAAAAACCCTTACCAACAATATCAATGGTCTCCAATGGGCCAGTCCATTTGATCTTATCTAAGACCAAAACTGCTATCAGTGTTCTCCAAAACAACCTACAAATAAAAACTTATTAACTTTCTTTCAGCCCTTAATTCTCTTCATTTAGTCCCATCACTCATGACGGATCCAAGGACAAAGAGCAGTGAACACACCTTTTGTTTGGTTTGGTTTGGTTTGGTTTGGTTTAAGGTCCCATCCTGCAAGAGAAAGTAACTGGAACTGGGACCAGTTCATCTCTGGAGGGTCCTGTCAAAAAACTGAGCCACTACCACCACCCTTTCTGTCTTTTTCTATATAGTTAGTATCATTTTCATTCAAAAATGTCTTATAGCTGTACATTTCTCCAAATGGGATATAGCAGTCACTTTTAACATAGAGTTATCTGCTGAAAGGTACACAGGCTAATGTACACGTTCTTAGTTTAGTGTACATACATGGAAAGCAAGAAGAGAAGGTTTACGCATGGATTTGGTTAAAATTTCTGGGGAAGCAGTGCATCTGAAGTGATACATGCAAAGATGGTTAGCTTAAACTGAGAACTTTTTGGTGCAGGGAAAAATGGTTTGATTTGAAATGGAGTCATTCCTGTTGAAAAGGAAGTGCTCCAGGGAGATGTAATGGGAATTAACAGGGGGAAGAACTACATTCAAGTGCGGTTTAGTGTCCCAGGGACTGTATACACATCCTTACCCAAGCATGCAGTCAAGTACCTCTGTCTCCCCAAAATGAAGACAGGTATTGATGGGACAGGTGGAAGTTAAGAGGAGATCTCAGTGGAAATGGTGCAGAAGTACCAATGGAGAGATCCATCGTTGGCAGCTGCTGTTACTGCTGCAGCTGCTGTGATAAAAATAGGGAATGAGGAACAGAGGTATGTACATTTCTGTTGCATAAATCTTAACATTCCTTTTTTGAGAACTTAAGCTTCAGAACTGGTTGGATCAGAAATGTGCCTGCGTGGTGATCTCAGCACAGCTCACCCATAAACTGGAGGTTGTTGGAGGGTTAAAAAGCAAAGTCCTACAGAGTCACATAGTGGCAGCACTACAGCCCAGTGCAGACCCTTGTCAAGCCAAGCCATGTTGGCACAGAGCAGCTGGAGCCGTGTCCTGGCTGGGCTCTGCTGGGAAGGCCTCACAATCCCTCACAGGCAAGGACGGACAACCCAGTGTGTGACATGAGACAGAGCCTCTTCTGCAAGCACAAAAATTGAGCCCAGATAGGGAAAATACATACAAATGTATTTAAATGGTGGAAATTCTTTTTCTTGTTATACCTTTTTTTTTTTTTGAGAGACAGAAAGAGAGAGACTATTTAAGGAGAGTATGGTTTTTAACTGGTGATAATAGCTCCCTGCTGATAAAAGCTATCTGTGTCATACTGAGCAGATGGCAAAAAGCAACAACAATCTGTTTCTCCTTATGTGTCCACCATAGCAGCTTATTAAGCTGGTACAGGTGAAATTTAAATATATTTTTCTTCTTTGTCCTTTTCTCCCCCTTCCTCTTCCCAACACACTGCACAATTAATTCCGTCCCTCTAGTGAACTATACATTATTTCCAACCACATACAAATGAAATTACAAGCTGAAGAAAAAAACATAAAAAAGAAGCCAAGAAAAAAGAAAAAGAAAAACAGGGGGTTGGGAGAGGAAATTGTATGTACATTGAGTGTGCCTGCTGTTTCTCAGCTAGGAAATAGAGGAAGAATACAATGTACAATTTATTCCATAAATTGACTTATCTTCCCTCTTCTCACACCACAGCTGTTCATAGACACACCAGTAACTGCAGATACACTGTGTAAATACATCACAATCCACCAGTTCACTGAGACTCATTCACCTCAGACTGCTGCAAAAAGTCCAGTTCATGATCAGCCACGCCAGAATCTCTCTAGCAATGATTCCTGGACCACAGCTGGTTTGTTTGCAATACACAAGGAGTCCTCCAACAAATCTCCCACACAAGTGCAACGTACACTGCCAAGAAAATTAAATGGCTGAAACTAACTATAAGAAATAATTTAAAACTGGAAACATCACCTTTTTTAGCCCTCGGAAAAACACTGACATGAGGACAGCACTATGTAAAAAGAGTCCTTGGATTTCCTTAAAGCTAGGAACTCATTCAAATTAAAAAAATCCCAGTGAATAAAAACCCCAGGCCTGGACAGAAAAAAAAGTGATGTAAACGAAGTGCTGTTTCTCCCTTTCCAGGGAATGGCTTCACTTCTATCAGCAGAAAGAACCCTGTTCACTTACAGAAGCTCTGATCCATTTGCAGAGAGAAGGAGGGAGTTTTTTGGCTTTCTTTCCAATATCTTACAACTTCTATCTGCTGCAAAAGGTACTGAAGAGCATTTTTAAGTATTTGCAATGTGTCATGATAGTTATCTGAAAAAAGTTATGTGCGTATCATGCAAGTCTGGTCTTTATAAAGCAATTCAGAGCACATCTCTTAAAGGCAGAGCAACCTTTTGATCTGCCCTAGATTTTACCAGAGAAATATCCTATATCCCAGGCTTTGCAAGTTAGTACACACATACTGGAAAATAGGAAAACATTGAGAAAGAGCACAAGAAAGGAAACAGTTTGAACGTTGGTTGATGTCTCAAAAAACTTATCCAGGTGCTTGCTGTCAGCAGAATTTAGCTTTGGCACCCCAGTCATGAGGCAAGAGCTTGACTTTGGGAGTAGAGTAGAGGCAGAAAGGATAGGGTGAGAAGGGCAGGGGAAACCCTGAGGAGAAGGGGTCAGAATGCCTTCACTGTCTCATTGGCAGAACCATGTCTGCTCTCCTGTGCGTCTCTCTGGCTTGCACAAATCAGGATGCATGACAATGGCTCAATGATGCAGGCAGCCTGCTTCCCCCATCCCTAGAGCCAGGTCCCACTTGGTTACACACAATATCCAGTGATATGACTCAAACTGGGAAGAATTTCAAGTGTGTAACTATGCTTTTTCCTACAGCCTTAGGTATGAAAAGGTTTTCTCACAGTGGAATAATAGCAACACCCTAATCCCAAACTGTGAAACTGTTTCAGTGAACTGTGGCCTGCAGAAACAACCCAGTATTGCAGTGTAACTATACCAAGTAATAGTGACATGCAAAATTAAACTCATCTACCAGAAATTTAAACACCTAAAGCACTACTCGTGCTTGACCACCTGTTTTCCTCTGCTGAGGATAAAAGGAGCTCAAAGTGACCTGCTGAGATGTGGACATGCACCTATGCCTGTGTACAGATCACCAGACAAGTGTTGCCCATTTGATGCTGATGCTGCAGCAGTCAACATAAACACAATTTGCCTGATCTAATGTTATGTGCTAAACAATCCTCGTGAAAAAACATACAGGTAGTGATTAAGCACAGCTAATACTTTTCTCAGAGGTACTGTCATTTTCAAATAAACACAGTACTGATCTGACATTACTGAAGGCAGTGCAGTGAGTTATGAAGGGATGGGAGCTCTATCCTTTCATAGATACAATTCTCAGAGAAGGTGGTTATTACCTTAGATATTATATATGTTAAAGCTTTTCCATGGCAGGTGTTTTTGCACAAAACACAGTTCTGCCTGCAGTGCAAGTTTAATGGCTCACATTGTATTCATCATCAAGGCAGGAGAAAAATACACAATTCCTCTGTGGTAGACAGAAAACAAAAGTCAATGATGGCACGTATGTTTTTTTTCCAGTTTCATATAGTTGAGTCATTTCTGGGTTTTTAATGCATTTATCTGCTGTCTGGTTTTAGAATCTTTGTGGGGAGCACAAGGGTTAAGGGGATCAACTCGTAGTAAGAAAAATCTACCTACCTACGTTATTAGGGGATGACAGGAGAATGGAAGGGAAGGAGTCACATTTGTCAAATTTAAATACATTTTTAAAATTAAGTTATGTATTTTCTACTCAAGAATTTAAAGAATTGCAAAAGTCTTCTATTATGTAGAGATTCTGCCTCAGTGGATGGGGTGAAATTGTTCCTGCTACTTCCTTCTTAAATTCAAAGAAAAGTCCTTGAGAAAAATCCTGCTAATGTGGATTTTGAAAGGCAATTTGAGATATTGACATTGCCCACCTTCCTGCTTGATGCACTCAGAAGAGCCAGGTTTGCAGAGAAAAACATTCACCACTTTCTGCATCCTCACTCAGGGAGAGGAGGCAAAATATCGACAAGAATATTTGAAAAATGTGGCTGTCCCCTAAGTGGGTCACAGTGGGTGGGAAAGAGGAGATGTGGTTTGAGGAGGAAAAAGATCCACAAACTCACTATATTATTGATGTGAATAAGCACAGATTGACATGATGAAAAGCATGTGCACACTGTGGAAAAAAAGCCATCATCATGTCCCATTTTTTGCAGCTCATTAATCTGAAAACAAAAATGTTTAGGTTAGTCAAAAAGAAAACAAAATCCTACTCACAGAAAGGAAAGGGATGGAAAAAGATTAAAAAGCTTTTTTCAGAACTTCATAGTTCAGTGAACTACCCATTTTTCAAGAACAAACTATGAACTGAAGACATACAGGCAAGTTTCAGTTGTGTTATTTATGAATCCAAATGTTCCCGAGCATGCTCTTTTATAAATTTCATGTCTTCCAGTAAAATGTTTTGGACCCCAGAATGAATGATCCTTTTGAATGATTTATCTTTGTCATTACTGCAAACCTGATCTAGTCTGCTTATCTACTTTGAAGCTTCCTTAGGACTAATTAGCTGTCTCACTTCACTGTCTCAAAACCCCTTGTTTTGTCTTCCTTTCAGGATTTTCTAAATGACTAGAAAGAACACAAAAGCCAGGAAGAGAGATAAGACTTTAGAAGGCTATAAAAACAGTGAAAGTCATTAAACCTGTTAATCAACACACTACATGCACATGGGGGAAATTATTTTTGATAACATTGTGGTAACTTTCCCAGAAAATGAAAGAACTGAAAGTGGAAGATACACGTTCATATTAATAAATGTAGTCTTTGTAATTAGAATCTGCTCCTATAGCATTTGCTTATGCGCCTGTAGGACTGACCCATTGTCCACCACGTGCAATGAGACTACACCTATCACAGGGTTAACCCCATAATTTGGATGTAGATAAAAGCAAGGACAGGGCCTATTTAGGTCATTGGACAGCTCATTTATTCAAAACTGAAGAACACATTTGAATCACAGACAAGTTTATGAGTCACGTCTAAGAGCCTGCTTTTATGGGTCAAGATCATCAACTCATACATGGAGCGCTCCCTAGAAAATTCACAGTTTAACAGCCACATTGATAAGCATACTTCCTGCTGGATGAGACAAAACAGACTTTTCATCTAAATCATTACATGGTTTTCCAGAGACCTTTCACAATCTCGATGGCTTAGAAAAATGAAGCAAAGTATGATTTTTGTGAAGAAGTGCTCAGTGTAAAAGCTAGCTGTCTCAGCCTATAAAAAGGAATTAATCCTAAATTACAGGGCTTGCCTGAGATTATTTTTTTCCATGAAGCAGGATCAAAGTTCTTGTGACAGCAAAGTTTTCCAAAGACAAACGATTTCCACATAAAATCTCAGCTTTGCTGGCAAGGAGAACACTGGTTCCCAATACAGTTTAAAATAATTTCACTCTAGCTGAGTCCCAAAACAGGGTCTCACCTACCACCAGTACCACTGAACAGACTATAAGAGCTGTTGTCCACTCCAACATCTTACACATCAACTAGAAAACAAGAATATTGCATGCATTTTTCACTTTTATTTAAATATATATATATATTTAAAAAAAAAACTATATATATATATATAACTATATTTATATATATATAAAACTATATATATATATATATATATATATATATATATAGTTTTCTTAAAACCTTCATTGTATTTTTGTATTTTGATGATTGGTTACCAAAATAACTATTAATCATCTATAGATTGTAGTATTTTATTTTACGGCTAAAATCGCTACTGCTTAGCCTATGGGAACATGAATGAAAACGGGCAAGGGTGTTTCATTCAGGTGCTCTCTAATATTTTAAACAGAAATTAAAGGGAGAATTGAGAACTTTAGCAAGATCATCATGATGAACATGGTAGATGGCCTGTAATTAAAAAGTGGAGCTTGACAACTGACTTCAGGTGGCTACTGAGTACTCAGTGTTACATATTTTATGAAGATACTGGGTCTGCCCCAAAACTAGAGGTAGAGTCTTCAGAATTGCCTCAAAGCTGTAAAAGCACAGATTTCCAAAGAAAAAGAAAAATGAAATAAATTGCAATTGAACACATTTCTACACCTATGGAAAAGGGAAACCGCCTGAAAATTACTGATAGGTAATTGTCTTTCACGTTCACTTTCCCTTTTTTCAAAGGTCCTTGTATAAAAATACATGAAATCTGGAGCTGACAGCTTAGCTCATTTGCCCATTTTTGTCCTCACAGCAGTGAATTCTTTCACTTTCCATCCCGACCTGTCTCAGAGGGATAGTGCCAGTGTGCGGGTTTTCAAACAGAATTATTATCACTTGTTTAGCCCTTTAAAATAACATTTCTGGTGTATAAACAAACAAACAAATAAACAAAATAATAGGTAATTGCTTTTATTGCCACTGTGTGCTACAGCAGTTTCTTCTTTGACAGAGCCCATACTGTGTGGCTGTGCCTCAGGCTTGGATGGGTGGGTTTCCGTTCATAATTTCATCCTTCTGTGAGTTGGATAAAATTACTGACAGTTAACAGTCAGAAGGATTTTCAGCCACTATAAGATTAGAACAAACAAGGTCAAAAAGGGTTTCTTTTGTGTTCTCTTACTTTTCATGGCCTATTAAGTATGCAAACATCTTCTGGAATAATAACTCTCTAGCATTAGATTGCAAATTTTGCTACAAGTGTTGACTACTCTACTAATAGATTGTAACTCATGAAACTACTTCTTTTCCTGCTGCAAGGAAATATTACAAAAACAGTCAAAAACATCCCAAACCCTGGTAAACACAATCCAAGTTTCACAAAGCTGTAGTCTCCAAACCATAGAAAGGCTTGCACTCCTGCAGCATGCCTGCAACTTATTGCCTGCCAGTAGCTGCAACAACTGCAGTGAAACTATTTGTAGTCTTAGAATAGAAGAGGTAGGCAAGTGCTCTGCTGGACTTAAATGAAAGTATTCCTCACATCAGAAAACAGGGCTGCAAGCTCATGCCAACTGCATTACATGCTTGAAGGTCTAAAGAGTCCTCAAAGCACTGAAAAGAATTGACAAGTGAACTAGGGTCAGCTCCGGGTTTGAAGACCAAACCAAGCATAATTTAATTTATTTCGCTCAGGCTTTCTCTGGAGCAAATTCAACCAAAACTCACTCAGGATATTTGATGCAGTAGATAAAATGAAACAGTAAGAATTCATCTATCATTTCATTCACATTAGTTGGAGAATTTATTTATACATGTTCTGTGATATAAATTAACTACCTTCAAGCTCTCTTCCATCCACGAGGTCAAAAAGACCTTGTGAGAGATGAGAGGTCTCTGATCACCATTTCTCAGTCCATTTAGGGGAAAAAAAATCTCTTGTGCACCAGGGTAGTTTAATCAAGGGTATTCATGTCCCAGATCACTGTCAACTTGACACTCGAGCAAAGGGAAAAAAAAGCCCTCAACCCAAACTCAGAATTCAGGTATTTTTTTGGGAAACAGCTGCAAATAAAAGGATTTTAGAGTGGGCTGAAATACAGTTGTATGCATCTGTGTGCTGCCAAGAGAAACACAGGAAAGCAAAGAAAGCCTGAAAGAGTTGAAATAACTCCAAGAGCATGAGCAGACAGTCCCGATGAGCAGAGGCCTGGCTGAACGCAGAGAGCTGAGTTGCATGTAGAGAAACATCCCTGTGCATCTGCGTCACCCGAAGGCCACGAGGATTTGCTCAGTGGCAGCACACAGTGCCAAGAAGAAACTCCCTGGGCACCTCCCGTGTCTCAGGCTGGCAAAGGTGAATGGGCCTTTGTCGTAACAGAGCTTTCTAGGGCAGCTAATTAGCATCTATTGTGCAAGTTCTGTTTAAACTGTTGCCTCTGCAAATGTGGCTTCTTCCCTACAGGACACAGGTGGCCCAACATATTCCTGTTGCCATGTGTGGCATTTCAGCTTTGAGAAACTGCCTCATCTGCAGCAGCAAGCAGGCAGCTGCTGTGAGAAGGGACATTTGCTATTGACTGCAGCAGTTAGTAACACCCTGACAGCAATTCATCGACTCCACAGGAGCACAGACACACATTCCTATAGGCAGACCACGAAATATCCCCTATTTCCATGCAGAATTGGTGATCTTACAAGTCTACTGCATGAAAATAAGCCAAATTTTCCTGTGACCATTGCTTCCATTTTGATAGTTGGGATTAAAAGTGAGCAAATTTGAAGCCCTTGGGAGGAGCAGGAGGTAAAATAACACTATTATCCATGGGATGGGTTCAGTTTTTACAGGCTGTGACTCTTCTAAGAGGTTGCATCATGTCAAACTGCTGCTGAGGAAAGCAAGTAAAGGAGAGAGAAGCAGTGCTAAAGGCCACAGATGACATACAGCTACCTGGCTGGCCAAGCTGACAGGAAGCCTCATGAAAAATTGTTACCTCATGTTGTAACTTGGGTTAATTTGTGACAGTTTCCTGAAGAAAAGAGAACAGAAAAAAAAGTAGAGCTTACAAGAACTAAAATGTTCAGCATTTATAGGCAGTGGGCACCCTGTTGCTACTGTGAGCAGGAGCTGGGTGGGTCTCAAGAGCAGCCACAAACAGATTAACACTACAGAGACTTCCTTTCTATCAAAAGTATCAGCAGAAAATGATTTTCAGGTTAACAGGCACTTAATAAAATAAAACAGGTGCATCAAGACACCCATGAAAAATTACTCAGTACTTAATGTCTTTCATGGGGATTATTTCAGCAAATTATTTCACAAATTTATCCTCTGTTCCACAGTTTTATCCAAACATCAGCCTCTGAATAGCTTAGAGGAGTTTTCTACTGAGGGTGTTTGTGAGTTGTTTCCTCAGAAGCAGCTGTGCTTGGCATAACAATCCATGGATGTCAATTTTAAATGGCAAAATTTTTAACAAAGCACATGGAAGCATCAAGATGTCTTTTTTGCACACAGATAAACTCTGTTTACTTGCTAGAAAATAAAAAATATATTTAAAAGGACTTTCCTTCCTGTGTTTTCATAAGGACCAAAACAACAAAGCTGCATGCAGAGGCACGGAGGACCTGGGCTACACCTCTTGAAGGGCAATTACACAGCACCAACACCTTCCCAGCCCCTCACTGCTGAGAGCCTATTCACCAGCACAGCCCCTTCACCAGACCTCTCTACTGAAGTGCTCAAATCAGTAGCAGTGTGATACGATTGCTAAAGGTTTCTTTTTCCCCTCTGCTCCTGGACATCTTTTGTCTGAGAATCTCCACACACACAGTCTCAAAACCCCTCTTCCTTGCCAGCAACATAAAGGATGTACCTCATGCTGCATTTCCCCCACAGGAGAAAGCTCAGGGGGTCTCACAGGCTTTAAGAAAGCCTCTGAGAGGACATATGGAGAATGGGACTGCCAGATCCTGCACAGAGTGATGGATCACTCACTTCCTCATTAGGAGGGAGGTGACTGAGTCACTCCTGCCCTCTCCAGCACCACAAAATACAGGGCTCTTCCCACCCTGTGTCCACCCATTCTAGGATGACACAATGACCAGCTGGGAGGGATTGCAAGAGGTCATTTCATTTTCCTTTTTGCCCAGGGCAGGATGCTGATGGTGTTCCTGGCAAGTGCTTTTTCAACCAGTCCCTAAAACCCCCCACCACATGCCCAGGCATTTTGTCGCACAGCATCTACAGCCCAGTGCAGGAGTGCCACTACTTCTTGCTCTATCCTCTGCAAACCAGATTATCTATTTCCTTTCTCCCTTGGAGTTTGAATGAATATCCCCACCCTTTCAGAAAAACCTGAACAATCTCAAGGTATTGCACCTTCCCAAAGATTTTTCCTGTGGCTGTTGCTCTCACAACCAAATGGCCAGGGATTCTGTTACTGAAAAATTTCAGACTTCTACTGTCCACCTAATTTATATTTCTATATTGGTACAAGTGATTCACACAGCCTTGCCTTGCTGCTGTTAAGAGCTGATATCAAGAGCATCAGAGCCTTCCCCAAGTTCCTCTGGCAGAACGTGACATCATTTCCACCAGAAACCACATTTCAGTAACAAAATTTTTACCTCTTCAAAGGAGCCAGTGCTTCCCATGACACCCAAACTGCAGCAATCCCAAGAGGCTACCAATTCCAAGTGCTGTGGGCATTAGGAAGCAATGCAGACCTGTTCCTTCTCTCTTCCAGCATTCATACACCCTTGGGATAAGGCTGAACCAACACAAAAACAGAACGATATTCTAGCTCCCCAGGAAAGGAGGAGACACTTTCCCAGAAAGAGCAACACAATACACACTTTTGCATCCACAACAGAAGAGCTCCACATGCACAATTGACATTAAAAAGGCTAACTGAGGAGTGTCTGAGAAAATACTGCAAGGTCTTGACTGTGAAACTCTAAAAAGAAAAAGAGACCAAAAAATCCGTAAATAAAAAAAGTCAAAAGGGACTCTTGCCTGAGGGATTTAAAACATGTTAAAATGGAAGCCCCAGGGTCACACTGTCTTAATTCCTTAATTTTTCACAGGAAATAAATTTATGATAATATTTTCCTGAAGACAGTTCGTTATTCTGAGCTTATTAAAAATCAATAGTCAGGAAGACTCCACTGCTATGCTGCCTTCTGTATACTAATTAAATCCTTTAACTGCATTCAGACAGAATAATTACACACTTCAGGATGCATGAGTGCCTTGTTAGAGCTTTCTCCTGTGCCTTACAGTTTCCCAGGGTGCTATAGTCTCATTTCTAGCCATATCTATCAGTCAAACAAACCCCCAGAGCACAGTATTATTTCCCCTGCAACAATTATAGTCTTATCTAGGGTATCTTGACCAAAATCAGACAGCTTTTAGAAAAGCACATTTTTATTAAAAGAGAGCTTTTTTTCTCCTTAGGATAAAAAGAAGATTCTTCATCCTAATAAAATATGAAATAACCTCATATAAACTTTACCTTTCAGGGAATTTAGAGCTTGAGTGTTTTGTTTTTGTGGAGGTATTGCATGTGGAAGAACAGCTTACTATGCCTCAGACATCTGATTTTAACATAAAATGCTCTGTGTACTAAATAAAACCCTGTACTTTCACTTTCTCCAGTATGAGTAAACAGTTTTCCCTCCTGGTCATCTGCCTGCCTGGATTCAGTCATACAAAAAGGACACCAAAAAGCACAGTGCAGTTTTTTATCTTCATTTCTGATATATTTAACAAACATTGGCTGCTCTACTTACAAGCTTCCGCAGAGATGCGTCATGACTATATTATTTAAACAGAAAATTCATAGATTGAAGCAAATGTAAATTCCATCAGTAGCCTCAAATTGCAGTAGCCATAGAATGACAACAAAATGAAGATTTTAAGAAAAAGCTAAGGCTTAATTTGCTCACCACGTCTGCTAGCAAATTGCTAATATTACTTGTAGTCTCCATTCTCATAGCGGCTGCAGAGAGACATCATTACATCCAGATTGGTTTTTTTCTTTTTCTTTATGTATAAACTGCCTACAGCGTAATGGAATAAGTTACCAGTTATGGATTTTTCAAATGCCCACAACTCTCAGTCACTCCCCCCCATTTTCTTTTTCAGCAATTTCCTTTTATTTTTTTTTAACCTAAATTAGTATCTATATACAGTTGTAAGAAAAAAACCTCCACTACTTGCATTCTCCTAGTATTTTGTATTGATTTTAACATGTTAGAAAGAGTGAGGTGAAGTGCTGGAAAACATTTGTCCTAAGCATTCAGAAAAATCTAGTCTCTATTAAAATTTTGACCTACTACTCTCTTACCATCAAGGCAAATCCCCGAAAACCTAAACTTAGATGACTCTCAGGGTGAATGTCTTAATTTCAGGTCACTGCAACCATGTAAATATTGTGCTAACTGTGCTGGCTGATTTCCTTCTCCCTTCTCTCTTCCAACACAACTTTTCCTCCACCATCTCTGCTAGCTTCAGTTTCAATGCATGTCAGTTTTAAGATTTCGTTCTCAGTGAAATGAAATATGTACCAGGCAAGGTAGCATGGGGTTTCCACTTTCCAGGTAGGAGCATAAATGAATCTAGCCTTGGCAATGTGAAATCTGGATGCTGCAATATTCCAGGAAGAGATGATTGCCAAAAGAAATGTTGAAAGCAATTTCAACTCAGGGGAAAAAAAACCACCTATGTACCTCCTGCAAGGAAGACATTTTGATTGTCAGAATCAGGAAAAACTACTCTGAGGATGCATGTCATCCAGACCTCCCCTGCAGCGCATGGGTCAGTGTGGCTTTCTCACAACCACGGTTTCTCTTCTTTAGGTGTAATGGCTGTCTCCTAAGGGGAAAAGTCCCAAAATTAGCGTGTGTTACAAGCAGTCAATAGAAAATGGCAACGCTACCAGAATTAAAACATACAGGCTGCATTGCTATCCCATCTGTTTTATTCAGCAAACACCTCAGCCTCAAAAGAGCATTTTTTCTTCAACTTCTTTCCTTCACAATTGTTTTCAAACTTTCCATGCCTGGCCCTCCAGGAGCAATTAGGGCAATTGAGAGTTATTTAGAAGTAGAGAGAAATACAGTCCATTTGATTTCCCTCTGAAGAAACACACATACAACAAGAGAGGGAAGGGGAAAGTGACAGACAGAAACAATGGAAAAGGTAAAGACAGGGCAAGACACTCTTTTGATCAGCACTACAACTTTTCTGTCTTCAGTTTAGAAACCACGCTGCCACAAAACCTTATCACACCAGCCTGTCACTCCTATATCAATCCTTCAACTCTTCTGTTTTAAATTCCCTCCCTTTATTTTTTTTTTCCTATTTTTTTTCAGTCTAGATTGTGTTTAAAGAGGTGTTCAGACGTTTCCAAAACTCATCAAGTAACAGCAGTGGTCTCTAAGGGTCCTTGCTATGAAAGACATATACTATTCTTCTTTTTAACTCATCACTCTTTGGCTTATGTTCAGAGATATTGCAGACACACAACTTCCAGCCCCCCCCCCCCTCCCCTGGCACTGGAGGTCAAGTTAAGGTGATGTATGTCTCCACTGCAGAGCCACTGCCTTCCTGTGCTTCACCTGAAAACATGCTCCAATGTCACTGACAGGAAGTGTCCTGTTGTTTGATTTGCTCTGAAACATGCATTATTTTATCATTTAGCAAATCTAGTTCCTCAATATGTCTGCTCTGTTTAAGCAGTCAGAGGGTCCTACTACAACCACAGGAAGACACAGACTGTGATAGGAGCAATTAGGTGTAAAGATTTAAAGTAAATAGCAGGAGAAAGCACTAAAAAAAAGGGATGCCAAAGCGGTTCTGCCCTGCAACCTCCACTTTGCATTGCAAAGGCTCAAAGACCAGCAACCCTGTGCAAATGCAGCCACAGGATTCATTTATACTTCCAAGTAGGAACTTGTCTGATATAGCTTTAAAAATATACATTGCAACAACGATTCACAAGTGGTAATGCCTTAAGTTGTTTAAAGAGCATGTTCTCCACCAAACTGTGTGCTACTCAGCTTCTGCTCAAACAATAGTGTTTTCACCATCTATATTCAGCAGTGTGCTTTAACCTGCGGTAGATAAAAAGTCCTGCAGAAGTACACACAGATACTATTTAGTGTTCCCGTGCTGCTAGTACCAACAGAATTAGTGGCTATTAGTACAAACCACTGCTTGTTTGCAGGCTGGAGCCTCCTACACACCCCAGACTTAAGCAGGTGAGAACAGAGAAAAAAGTCAACCCATGACCAATCAAAACCTTAAGCTGCAGCAGACATGACCACTGGTGGGACCGTCTGGGACTCTCACAGCACCAGATTTTGAGATTTTTGTTTTCATGGTGCTGCACTGACACACACTGACACTGCACAGTTCAGCCAGAAGATATGAGACCAAATCAGGAACCACTGGATAAACATTGCCCCTCCTTTACAGCAGTCAGAGAAGGTGGTCACAATGCTGGTACGCTTTAAGTCTGTGAAGTCATGATGTTGTTCTGCCTTTCCAGAGAGCACTTACACATGCTGCTGAATAAATTGTCTTCTAAACTTTTAGAATAAAAAACTGTAAGAATGTTGTTAAGGTGCTTGAACCTTGATAGTGTGCCCTAGCCAAAACATCTTTAGTTATTCTTACCAGAGCCCTCAGGATGGGACCAAGCTGGGATTACCCTCACCATCTTCACCTGGCCTTCCACCTTCAGCTGCAGCACATCAGCCCCAGGAGGGTTTTTAGGCTGCAGTCTGAAGGCTCAGAGGGGAGGAGGTGGTATAGGCTTATGTTTGCTCCCTGTCTTTTGCTGTCTTATTGTTTGGATTTCCTAGACTAACTTGGCTGTTGATTGCTGAAGGAGTTTTGTTGCTGTTGTCATCTTAACTCTGCTTGCCTAGATCGAGAGCCCCACCTGTTAGAGCTCTCAGGAATTCATCGAAGACAGAAAGGTAAACTGTGCTAAATTAGAAAAGAACTGAGACAGAAGAAGCTGTTAACAGAATACCAAGACAGCAAGAGATAGAAAAAAAGGACTGTGTTGCACTGGATTAAAGTCAGTCAAGTAATGTGCAATTGCATGCACAGCAGTAGCAAAATGTATATGTACTGTATGATGAATGAGTTGGAACGTATAAGAAAAGTATAAGTAGAGTACCCTGTAGAGGTAGTGTGTTATGTATAAGCAAGTAAAATGTATAAGTAAGTGTTGGGGGCTTTAGGAGTTCTCCTGTTCTTCTTTTTCTCTTAAAGAATTTTTCCCATATATGTTTCCAGGGGGACAAATTACTGGGTGCTTAAGAAGAACAAAAGACCTGGCCACAGAGGGTGGGGGTCCAACTAGCTACTTGTTTTTCACCTGGGGGGTGGGGGAGCGGGGTTTGCTGGTGCCTGAAGTGTGGAGAGGGAGTTGGTCAGAGCTGGAGGTCCTGGCGTTTTCGGCTGTTTTTCCTTCTACCTGAGAAACCCAAATTCCCAAGCCCACCTTTCCCTGTCCTGCTGGGAGCCGGGCTGCAGCCGCTCTGCTCTCTGCAGCTTGGACCCTCCGCTACACTATAACCCTACACACCCTTTGCCGGCTGAGACCTCCCAGAGCTCCCACTGCAGCCCCGGAGTTCGATACATCTCGTCTGCCACCCGGGATCTGTGCTCGTCTCTGCTGCTCCAGCCTGCTGCTCCCGAGGGTCCGGCCGGGCACCGGGATCAGCCGCCCCGGAGGGTTTGTTAAAGCTTTTCGTCCATCCCTTTCCCGGGACCCCGAGCCGCCCCTGCCAGCTGTGACTGGAACTGCACCGAAGGCAGGGGAGGGGGGTGCCTGATAGCCGAGAGAGGCTGGCACTGGGTTTGTGATTCTGTTTGCTGTTACTGCCATAGTTATTGCTGTTTGTTTGCCTTTCTGTACGTATATATATATATATATATAAGTGAAGAACTGTTATTCCTACCCCTCATATCTTTGCCTGAAAGCCCCTTAATTTCAAAATTATAATAATTCAGAGGGAAGAGGGTTGCATTTTCCATTTCAGGGGAGGCTCCTGCCTTCCTTGACAGACACCTGTCTTTCAAACCTGGACAGTAAGTTAACTGTATAAGTTATAACATGTATAAGAAAGGTATAAGTAGAGTATCGTGTATAGGTAGTGTGTTATGTATAAGCAAGTGAAATGTATAAGTAAGTAAAATGTATAAGTAAGCTAACTGTATAATTTATGTGTAAGTTATGTATAAGTAGTGTATTAGGCAAAAGTTGTGAGATGTGCAAATGAAGGTGTTGTAAACAATAAGAGGCTTCTGCAAAATCACATTGATTCGTAGTTCAGAAGTCCGGGGCTCCCGCATAAGAAAATGGTCCTGAAAGAGTATTTTGTCAGGGAGAGGATCACTATCATGTACACAAAGACATTCTGTGCCATGTGAATCACAACAAGCATCTTTACCACGACTTCACACTCACACCCTTGCAGAGTCTCTTCCCAGACCTGACCCTTGCACATGTGCCACTTTACAAAAGATTCTGCCACACAGACAACTTGATATGGGAAGAAAAATGTGCTACAGCTTAAAGTGATGTGTAGTTTTCTCCAACTGGGCAAAAGGAAGCCAAAGTAAACATCCTTTTTAGGCAAGTGAACTGAGTTGGCAAAATTGGTCCCTCCGGTAATATATCAAAGACAGAAAAAGAAACCACAAGAGCTGAAGATTTTAAAATAAGAGGGTGTAACTGAAGAACTGACTTCTTGCAGCCAATTATACTGTCTTGTCTGTAAGAGAGTGAAACTAATCCTATCCCAACAAAATTCCCTGTGAGTATTCACATATTAGTTTTTGTGTTGGATTCGTCATCTACAATCTCGGCTTAAATTTATTCTTCATTGCCACTTTAAATATGTTGGCTCGTGAGTTTTCCTTATTAATATTCTCCCTGAGCTGGTGTCTTTTCAGTGTTCTGGACATTCCTTACACACAAAGTAGCGGATGAAGAAAACAGTACAGTCCCTTCAATTTTGGGTTATTCAACTTCAGCTACCAAACCGTAACAAGGTACTGGGCTGCTGTATTCTCTTTATAAAGGTACAACATTTTTCATTCAGGAGCTAGTTGAAAACCATCATCAGTGTTTCTGCAATGACAGACTGATGACTAGTTTACAGTGGTATGATATGCTCATACTTTGGTGGCATGGCTTGCCTGAACAATGCCTTGCATATATTACACTGCAGGTCTGGGACAGATGATGGTGAAATACATACAATGCAGTGTCAAACTCTAATTTCAGAAAATAAAAAACATAATGCCAGAGAATGTAACATCAATGAATACAACAAAGGTTTACAAATATGAAATCAAAAGAAATAGCACTCTAACTCCACCTTCACACTTCAGTTAGGCATGTGAAATGGACTTGTCAGAGGCAGCTGTATTTCAGTGGCAAAGGAAATGTCACAGTCTTGGAAGTTTACTCAGCTCTGGGAATCTGAAAAAAAGCAACAGAAGAGAGAGATTGGTTTCTGTTTGGATATGCACACAGAGCAGCCAGGCTCAAGGACCCCATTTAGCAGCTACATATTGGAGCAAATGGTTCAGGCTACCTGGGAAGGTTACCCTAAGGACACAGGGCAACTGCACTCAGCGTTGCCTTCCAGTCTTTATCCACCAAAGGTAATGCATCCAACATATGGTTCCCAACATCACAGTTAGTCCACTTACTGCATCACCCTACGAGTTTAAATCCATTGATTCCTATTTTAATATATCCTTGAAGTTTAACATAAGCAATCTGTGAAAAGCTTTATGTAGGTTATTTAGCAGCTCCCACTGCTGCGGGCAGCCTACATGGCAGATCATGCCCAGTCAGCCTTCCTGGAGCTGCACTGCTGCGACTCTGAAGAAGGAGAAATGTTACAAAACAGGAATTAAAAAGAGGTCTGTGGATTCACTGAAACCAAACCTAGAAACATAGCTTTTACAAGAGCTGCTTCATAATCCCTCTGCCATTTGGACCGAGGTAGCATTACACCAGTTTCACTTACTTAGGAAGCCTTGTGTTAGTGTACTGTTAAGTATACTGAAATTCCATTTAAAGACTTGCACAGGACATGAAGAGGGGATCAAGCAGAGGAACTGGCTCTACAAGTGAAGGGACTCACAGCTAGCCTACTCCAAAAACAGATTTTATCTTAAGCTAAAAGAAGAACAAAGCAGAGCTCCACATAAGAAAACAACTCTTTTTAATCTGACTGAATGAGGCTTATAGGGAAAAGATTCAGTCACAGCCATAGGGCACATCCATCTACTCCAACAAGTGCAGACAGGTCTGAATGCCTCTCTACCACTTGCTAGAAAGAAACATAAGCCAGCTCCAGTCACCAAAATGCAGCAGAGCCCACCAGAAAGCAGGGCTGTGGAGCAGCTTTCTGGCTCAGATGCAAAGCTATGCCAGCATGGCAGACAACTCCAAATTAGCACTGGCATAATGCTCAGCTCTTTGTGCAGATGCAATCACACACACCTCAGGAAACAGCATCCTGTAAGCTGATCTCATTATCTGTGACGTTTTAGCTACTGGCTGCAGTTTTCTGAGATCCAGGCAGCTGTGAGCCCACAGGCTGGAACAGGGGTCTGAGCAGAGTCCTGGGCTCTTTTAGCTGCCAAGGCCCTAAAAACACTGTCATCTTTTCTGTTCTCCTCAGACAAGACAAGTGCCAGACAGCATGCGTGACACATGATATGTATTACAGCTACACAGTGGAGAATGAAAAGCTATCTTCTCTCTCAATTTTTTCTTCCCTCTTTGTGATTAAAGGTATTTATACACATGTCCCAACATTTACACAAAAATATCAGCTCATCTGCTCTGTATTTTACTGTTCAGCTCTCAGAAATTCCCAACTTGTGAACCATAGCAGGGTGACAAGTAGTTTAACACATCAGACCAAGGTCACTTCAGTCACAGTGGATTTTTAAAGGACAGCATTCAAGGCCCATAGTGATCATTCAGGCTGTCAACACATTGCTACCAATCAGTGAGCACAAGAACTGAGAGGGCTGCACACCTGTCATTTCAAACTGCCAATAGATTTAAGGGCTTTGCAGAAGGTTCTGCTTGACTCAGGATTTTTCATTTCAGTGAACATTACTCAAAGACCTTACTTGAGCTGTGATCCAAAAGAAGAGAGAACAAGGCTCAACCCCAGTGGAATTCAGATGAATGAGGCTCTCAGTAAAGAACTGCAGTGGTGGTAGTATCTTTTATTAGCCTAAGTTGTACAGCTCAAATTGTGGACAAGTTCCTTTTGGCATCTAAAACAGAAGCAGAAGATTGCAAGTGCAAGCACAAGCTGAAAACAATCACAGTTTTATTAGATATGTATCAATTTGATCATCTTTCAAAGTAAAGTTAGCTTTACCTTACTGGAGCAGAGGGAGGGAGGGAGTCAGGTGATAAACTGCCTCCTTCAGTGTCAGAAACTTAGAAAAAGACTCAAGTAAAAGACAGCACTTTCTAGAGGCTGAAATATTGCCTAACATTCAGACAGCAGAAGCTTACTGCAGAGTGTTTTCTCCTCTGTGCTCTTTATCACACTTATCTTTATTTGTGCTGCTCACTGGCTACAGCAGGACTGTTTTGGGCCCTGAGCAATGCAGAGCACCACCCCAGGCCTTCATCAGTGATGGGGCACCAGCCCAGCCCCATGTGTGCTTTACTTAATACCGTAAGCAAGAGGATGAACTACTTTCTTGGGCTGTGTAAAAACTATGCTCGGTTAAAGTGTCAACTTTCTCCACCAGAAAGGTCAGTATCCTAGGTATTAGATAATTTCACTGCTAATGACCCTCCAACAAAGAGAAGCAGACCTGTTTCATGAGTGTGGCTTGAATGGAAGTTGGCACGATGCAATCATTGCCCACAGCTCTCCCTTCTGGGTCTTCCTCTGAGTCCTACTCTGATTCTCGCCACAAAGGGGTGGTATGGGATGCTAGTTCCTCAGACAAACAGGGTCAAGTTATTAATGCTGCATCTGTACCATGCTGGGCCTTCAGGAGTGGTGAAATGCAACTACAAGAAGCACTGAGCAGCTGCTGGGTGTCCTGCCCAATGCTACAGCAATGCAGTTGAGATTTTACTACTGCTCTGGTAAGGAGAGATTAACAAAGAAAGGGAGCAGTGCTATTCTACAGGCAACATAAGCCTCTCTAGGATGGTGCTGTCTCCAGAGAGGCTCTCTCTAACCTCAATCCTTTCTGCTTTGCTGGCCAAATTAATTGAGGTCTAGAGATGGGTGGTCAGCTTCGTCATGAGGCTGGTCTATTTAAACTCACAGACCCAAAAGCTATCCTGCCAGGACAAGGGATGAGCCCCTCTGGCTGTGCTTAGTCATGAGTCAGCCCAATATAATCAGAAGCGCTTACTTTGAAATCTGGGTGCACCACAAGGGTTTTTTTCCAATTTTTTGAAATTCTCACACATACACTCAGACTTCTTACTCTTCCTAGAGCTAGTGCACAGTTGACATACTTCCACTTCAGTGGCCATCTTTCTCCTCACAATGCTTCTGTGGAAAGTTAAAGAGAAAATGCGTGTTCGTAATTTTTTGATACGGGAAGGTAGTTCAGCACAGGTGTCTGTCTGGAAATACATGCAGCTTTATAGACTAATGCAGGCAGGTAAAGGTGGCCAGTGGTGCTTAAAAACAAAGGGAAATGGTGAAAACCATCAGGTGGCCTCTTAAGCCTTTGAACATCCTTGTTGTGTTGCACTGCTTCGCCCCAGGCCGTGCTACAGAGCTGGTACCCACAAGAGCATCCAGGGGACAGCAGTACTCACTGCTCTTGTGCCACGTGGCCCCATGCCAAATGCAGAGTTTGCTCTCAGATGTCTGGATTTGTTCACACTCGTCTTCCTCACACAGGCATAGTCGTGCAGGGACAAACATATCTTGTCGCTCACTGACAAAATGACCATGTGTTTGTCAGTGCAAAGAAAGTTCACACAGCAGAAAGCAGCTCTGTGCAAAAATATCCAGGCAAGCTTTGACCAAGATCAGGTGTTAAAATTACTGGTAATTAATTAAATATTAATAATTAAAATTATTATACCAAATCAGCTTAAAGCACTGTTCTAATATCTCTGACTGGATTCAGCTACATAACTGGGCCTTTCAAATCTGAGGTCTCCTCTCTGCATATCTCTGTATTGCACCAGGATGAACTAACCTCCATGACAGGAGAAAGGTGTCACCCACAAACAGAGCTCGAGAGGGTGGCACAAGCACAGGCAGCTGACAATGCTGGGAAGTGAAGGTCCCAAAGAGAGGACACACACACTCACATGTGTGCACACACGGCCAAGATCAGCTGCCTGCACATTCCCCCCAGGGTCCTTCAGGCAGACAAAGCACTTCAGAGGTCCTGCAGCAGCCCTCAGAGGTGCAGGGGACTCGTTGCTCACACATGGTCATCATACGAATCTTCATCTTTTCGGTTAAAAACCAGAAATATGAATCCCATGTGAAAACTGTGCCCTGGGTCATTCCCACCCTGACTCAAGGAAGAGTGGCTCAGGGAGCCACCGAAGTCCCAGGCAGCCCCACAGCCTCTGCCCACTCAGCAGGGAAGAGGCCACTTCTGCTCTTACCCCGTATATCAACATGAAGAAGGCAGAATGTTTCATAAAAGAAGGGGTAAGTCCACACGTGATGGAAAGCACCTCTGAACAATTTCAGCTCACTGTCTGATGCCTCTCTGGAGTGAAAGAAGTACAGCTGACAGCTACTTGAGCAAGATAGACTGATAGTTGCCCAAGGTCATGCAGGCACATTTGGCTTTCTATAAATTTACTTTAAAATTAAAAAAAAAAAAAAATGAAAAGCTTTATTGATGATTTGCATTTTATTGGTGATTGTCTTGAACACTTTTTCTTTTTATTGTCATTTTTCAAGGTTATAGCTCAAAGCTAAAAAGGATAATCAAGCATGAATGAACTCAGGCAGCAGGAGAAACAAAAAAGAACAGAACAAACATTTTGACCCACATGCAGTGATGATCAATAGGGAGCAGCATGTCTTCTATCGTTCACTATTACTGCTGTAATGATGAGCACTATATAGCCAAGGAAGGTCTGGCTTTGTTAAATGACAAAACACATTGCAAAGCACTGGCAAGGCACAGGGTTTAAAAAAAACACCATCAACAAAAAACCTACAAAACAACAAGAAAAAAAAACACATTGAAAAAAAACCAAAACACAAAAATGAAAAAAAAAATCCTACCAAAATAATAACAGGAACAATTATTTTTCTAACCATTTATCTAGAAGAAAAGACATCTAATTTCAGCATATATATAGGAAATTTCTAGGATTCTGCTCAGAGAACAGGTTTCATTTTTCACATTGTCCAGGTTTCTCATGAAAATGGTTATTTTCCTTTGTCAGTATTTCCCAGCTCACTCTCTATTTTTTTCTGGGCATCAAAATGCCAGTTTACAAGTATGCACAAATTTGTTTCTGTAGTTCCACAGGCTCATTAATAGGATTCTGAAACATGGAAACAAAGAATATTCAATATCAAGTTTTTCTAAAAGATAGCCTCAAACCAATGTAAAATTTTATCCAGAATGATTCTAACTGCAATCATCGGTGCAAGTAAGCAGCCAGAGCTGTTGCATATTCTCAGTTGTTATAAGTGCTCTTTCATTTTGTTAACAAAACTGAGTCAAATGGGAATGGATTGTCACCCAGGCTTGTTACAGGGCAAAACCCACCTGTCAGCCCAGAAAATTCCGGATATCCTTTTCATTATTCAGGGAGAGTAAAGATCAGGGTAGATGTCAACATTTGTCCAATTGATTCAGAAATCTCTGGCATTGAAGTGATGCACAGCTACAGCTGTAGACCATTTTATCTGTTGCCATAAGGCAGCCAAGGATGCTCTGCAGGGGAACTGTGGTACATTTTGCGCATTCTTGTATTTATTCTGAGCTGTCATCTGAATCGTACTACCTCTTAACAAGAGATAGGTAAACCCAGTGCACCTCACTATGAGAGAACCTGATTTTAAGGAGAACACAGCTATGGGTAGGACAATAAACAAGCTCCTATGAGAAAACAGATTGTCTCTAAGTCTGACAGAAACCTTCTAGCTTTGACTGATTTTGCTTCTAAAAGTGACAGGAAATTCTTTTAAGACGTTATTTGAGGTTATTTATCCAAGGAGTGCTTCAAGGAAGTTGTACAATTCATGTATTGCAACAAGTAGCAAAGCTTCAGCAGTTGCTCACTTGGGGATTATCAACAGAACTAGAATATATTCTACAGGTAAAAATGCACTGCTACTAGGAGATAACCTTCCAAGTGTTATGCCGAGACACAGAATCTGTTAATTAACTAGGACACCGGGTTGTAAGGAATACAGCTAATAATGATTCTGTCCAAGCAGCAGAAGGATTTGATGAGAGCCGGCAAAGTATAACCGAAAACAGTCAGCAAATGCCAATACAATGCTCTCTGAGTTGTCTCTTCTGCTAATTCCACTAATTAATTCCACCAATACCTTTAAGCAGCTCCTAAAAACAACATAACTGTGTCTTTAAACATATACAACCCAGAAATAAGATCTTTTTCCCATTAAATCAGGAGATTAAATTCCTAAAAATAGGAAATTAAAAGTTCTCTTGAGACGAAATTTTATTTGCATAGGCTGCACCAAGTTGCCCTATTCATACAGTTAATAGCTTTGCCAGAGTTGATAGCCAGCAAAACATTTCTTTACAAGAAAAGCTGTAACAAATGCTTGGAATGGGCACCTGCACTTGGGCCTGAAGGCCAATGTGTCTCAGAAATTAAGTCCTCTGCTTAGGAGCAGGGATCTGCATGTGAAGACAGCATGGCTTATGGGCATCCCATGAGATGGGCAACTGTGTGAATTGACACATACAGGTAACCAGGACAACTACCAAACCATAGCTGAAACACAGAGTAGATTTATTTCATTACCTTGCTAACAGTGCCAGGCAACAGAGACAATGTGAGGGACAGGCTCCATCACACCGTTCCCCTAGAGAACAGGGTGGGGTCCCCTACAGCTTGCCTCACTATATGAAAGGGCTTCGAGCATGCACACCTTATCACAAGGCTGTGATTTTATGATCTCTCTCTCCCAACAGGAGGCTCAAACATGTTTGTGAGAATGTATTATCTCTACACAGGTATTCCACTTCTCAAAACAGGCAGAGGATGAACAACACGAGGCATAGTAAATGGAGTTTCCCCACACTGACATTCCTAGCATTCCCAGCTGCAAGGTCAAGTTGAGCAAAATTATTCCCTCCTTGCCAAGTCTTCCAGTTGCAACCCTTTCCTCCCAACAGCAACACAGAGACCAGCCCGTATCAGCTGTGTTTTCCTAATGGTGCAGCTGATCAACTCACTGCACTGAAACAAGAAGTAGGGCAGGGGGAGGGAGTGCTTTATGCAGACCTGAGCACAAAGGAGAGGGCTCTGTGCCACACACTAATAGATTTACCGGATTTGTAACTAGTATAAAAGGTAATCAATATTAAAACCAAGGAAAAGGCTTTCATCCAGCCACAGATGTTATACCCGCCCAGGATCTTAGAGAACAGAGAAGACCAACCACAAACCTATTGGTCTCTCAGATAGGTTGAGAGACTTCTTGTGAACGAAAGCAGCACTCCACATTGTCTTCTTCCTCACATTTACCCTCTTCCCTATGTATGTATCAGGTTTAATGCATTTCCTCTCTGGTATCTCCAGTCCAGGTGGCCATACAACATGGTTTTCCTCTCCAAGTAATGGATTGGAATTTCAGGGCAGGCATTATGGTGCAGAGTGTGGTGTAGTGCCCCATGGTCATAACCAGCCCTGGCATTTAGGGGTAGCAGGGCTGGATTGCAGGGCAGGTGCAGCACCAGACAGATTTTCATCACAGCCATTTCCCCAAGGTGTGCCAGGAGTTGTCCCCTCACGACACACAGCCACTGCTCCTCTCTCCGTCTGGAGCTGTGCAGCCAACGCTATCACCCCTCTCGTCACTCAGCCACCTGTGTGCGGGCTCTTGGACACACCAAACTGCTCCACTGAACTTAAAGAAGTCTTCATAAGGGAAGCTTATCTGAACAAAGCAGTGCACTCAGATTCTTGTAAATAGCGTAATCTTATTTACAGTATTAGGACTAACCCCAGTGCCAGGACAGATGGAGTAGCTGAGCAACTACGATGCTGGGAGCAGACCAAATTCACTAAAGAGTGGTGCTGCAAGACTGTGGTTTCCAACCACAGAGTCAAGACCGGGTCTTGTGTGTCTTGGAGGTGTTTCCTTCTGCCTGTAGCTGTGACTTACCTGTCACCTACCACCTCATTCACAGGTGATATAGATGGGGACAGTCATCCCTTGAATGGAAGGGATCCCAGCCACAGGTGGTGGCCAGCCTAGCCAGCCTGCTGAGCAAGCTGTCCTTGGATGTCCTAGAAGAGATTGTGGGTGTCGCCCATGAAAAACAAAGCAGGAACAGTCCCAGAGAGGAAGAGAAAGAAAGGTAAATCACTAGTGAATGCAGGGATAATGAGTGGTTCTATACTGCTCTGTTCTTCTCATTGCATTAGTTGTTTCTGTGTGTGACACTACAATACAAAGTCATAAAAAGCAAAATTCCCTAGACTTTGGTCCTCGTTCTTTGCCTTTTCTAGAAAACTGATCTTACTTTGGCTGGTGGCAGTTTATACTTACCTGTCATCATCTGTTGCTGAGGGATTCATTTTAACTACGTTATTCCTATTTTATTTTTCCTTCTGAAAGGAGGTTCTTGCAAATTTTTCATATAGCATTAACTCTATCTGATCTTATCACTTATCAGATTTAAAAAAAGAAACCCTATTGAGTAAAATCCAAAATTTGTACTTCTCAATCGTGTCAGAAGTGGAATGGGCAGGAAGATAATATCATTCACTGGAACATAAACCTTTATGCTGTTACCACTATCGTCTCATGGTCCTGAGCATGAAATTATCTCAACTTTGCACCTCAGGATCTGAAACCCCAGAGGTCCAGGAGAACTATCTTTCTTAAAGAATAGACTAATAAACATCATCAGACTGCATTGCAGTGTTAGTTATCTCAATTAACAAGTAAACAAACCTACTCACTCTTCAAACACATTTTTAATTAAAATTCCTGTGTGAAATTTACTGCAGTTATAAACCAGACGAGTAATTAGTAGTGTGGCATAGACAGTTAGGACTTGGGCCATAATTAAAATAAATGCAGCTTATTAATGAATAAATTGTCAACAGGCCAGTTCCGTGACTCAATAACAGCTTAATTCTGACCATTTGTTTCTTGTTTAAAATGAAGAATCGAAAATTAATGTAACATGGGCAAGAATACAAAGAAAAAAGGTGACTGCTGAGTTTTTCCCTTTCTCTGAAATTGAAGAACAATAGAGAAAACTGAAATAGATAGTAACTTTTCTGCCTATTTCTCCACCAAGGCAAATGAATTACCTCTAGCAACAGTCAACAGGAGGCTCTGGGGTTTTTGTGTGATGGTACCAGGCTATTTCTGCTTCAGCAGAATTCCTTCACAAGGATTCATGGGAAAAAGAAAGGAAGGTAGAAATGTCACATATTGCAAAAGACATGAACAATTAAGAAAGTGAAATCTTACAAAGAAGCAAAGGTTTCCTTAGCAAGGAATCATTCCCTAATTTCCTTACCCAGCGCTATGAATCTGTCCATGCTTTCTACATAACTCCCTTGTATTTGATGCAGTAGTGAATGCAAGTTGCATCCTAGTTTCCTCTGGCTTCTCATCCCAGACCACTTGCTCATGGCTGTGAAGCAAAGGCAGATACTTCATCCTGCCTGGTGCAATCCTAACCGAATGCTAACCCTTCTTTAAATCCAACAACATTGCCAGTGCCTTTGTGATTGTGGCAAACTCTAAATCAGCAGGTGGCAAACACAAGAAGCATGAGCTGATCCATGCTTTTTCATTCAAACAACTCACACTGGTGATGTGGGACAACTCACCGGAAGGCAGCTCGAGTTTAGGAGAAAAGCCTTGGAAGCACATATGAAAGTGGACCCAAAAACCAACAAGAGTTTGGTCTGAGCTGAAAAGCCCAAGCAATTAATTAAATCCCTTTTTTTTTTTTTTTGTTTTACAGCAACCCATTCATATCCAATCCCACCCACAATAATACTCACAGTACATTAGGGGTGAATGTGGCAACTGGGCTTTCCAGTCAGTCTGACAAGGAGGAACATCTCAGTTGGCTTTTGATTTCACCATTACCCCATAAAATATTTTTTAAAAATATAGGCATTTTGAGGTTTGTTTTTTTTCAGACATAACATGTTGCCATATTAGAGAAACAATCACAGTCCATGAGACACCACATTGAAATCCAAGTGACAACACAGCTTAAAACTTTGGGAAAGGCATTTTTGCCTAGCTTGCCTAGTTTTGCATCAGTAATGCAGCAGCACCAGTCTTAGATTTCACTGGACTGTGTCAAGAAAAGGACCTGCAGGGCATCCAGACACCACAAATGAGGACACAGCTACGTAGAGATCGATGGCTCTCTGAATCAATCGAAGGTGAGGGTGCTCAGACCTCGCAATAACGATGCCTGGGCATGACCATATTTTCCAGACACAGTTGTTTAGTTGCACTAAACTTGAGTCTGCAAGATGACTGTTGGGTTTTTCTTTTGGCCACTTCAACCTCCTACAAGCCTGCCCTCACTGCTGGAGCATGGCCATGAAGGAGACTAATGATGGCAAACCCACAAGTAGACTGTGAGAGCTGAGGGTTAAGGGTTTGTGAGTTTTTATGTAAAATACCTGCCTCCTAAAACATCAAATGAGAACTCACACTAGCTGAGAAAGGTTAGAGAAAAGAGTCCTCATCCTCTCCAAGGAAGGAAACTGAAAGACCTTCAGTAGAATTTGCTCTTCATTAAGGATACTCAGCCACAGGCTGACAATTTCAGTGAGACAGCAATATTTTAAATGAAGATCAAGAGTCTAATGAGCAGTACACAAAAAATGGCAGTAATTACTCTAGGAATTTAAGGGGGAGATGACCTAGAAAAAGAAAAGGAAAAAACAAAGCAAAGAAACCCAACCCAGGAAAAATAAGTGAAGGCCTGAAACTGAAGTCTAAAACTCACCTCAAGCCAAGTCTTATGCAAGGAAGATGATAAATACTGGCAATAAACTTAAGAGCAGTTGTTCACTTCATGGTCTTCAAAATGTAATGTTGATGCACCAGTAAATGTGGTAGTCATTGGTTTTCTTCCAAACACCTTGAAACTGACCCATTTTTCTCATGAAAATAATCATATTAAGGATAATTTATTAATTTAGGATGTGCATACTTTTTACATAACGAAACAGCATCCAAAGTGGGACTGCTAGGATACAAACAAAATATTTCACTATGTCAGGCTACTAAGGAAAAAATGAGTAAAAAAAGGAATGTTTAAACATCTATGAAGACTTTTTAAAGTAGGCTTGACAAGATTTGCCTATATCCAACTGCAGAAGATCAAAGCTGACTAGTGACTTAGTGTTATCTTACTTCCACTTTTGGTCCCTATTCCCCAACAGAAGGGGAAAAAAACAAATAAGGTTAAGAAGACAATCATAGAGAGAAAATTCAATTAATTTTCAGCAAACATTATAGACAATTCTTTGGGCCCAATGTCATTTACCCTCAAAGCAGCTTGAGTATCCACTCCTGACAACGTTTTTCTTGACACTATGGGACTGCATGAAAAAGGAGTGAAGGCCGTACGATGTAAGGAGTTCTGGTGCTTCCATGACTTGCAGTTGACGATACAAAAATCTCATCTCCTTTTGGTTTTACCCCATCAATAGCAGATATATTTTAAATGTTGAGTTTATTCCAGCCCACGGGCCTGTCTTCTCTTATCTAGAAGCAGTTACTGATGCAGCATAAAAGGAGACACAGGATTATCTTAAGTGGTAGCCTTTACTGAGATTCCAAGTGCTGCTGAACAGGAAGAAAATTTTACTGAAGCATCCTCCCCTACAAGACTCTTCACTATAATAGAAGGACTAAATTTGATTGAGCAAATACAATACTGACAGAAGACAATTTTACTAACAGAAAAAGGCATGAACTTTATTTTGCTCTATTATTCTGCATATGTATGACTGCTTGAAGTGATTAAAAAAGCAATTTCACACACAAAACCAGGAAACAGATGGCATCAGATGAAGACAGCACATGAAGGCACATTACAAAAACAACTGACTCAGTAAATGTTAAAGAAAAAAGGCATTTTTATATCCACACATATGTATGCATGTATTTAGTTATCCTATTTGTTGTATCTTATGTTCTCAATTAGGTTAACTTCCTTGGGCTCTAAGCTTGAATTCATGGCCCTAAATTTTACCAGCAGAGTTACTCCACACTAATAAGAGGTCCTTCTGTTGCAATGCTTTATATACCCTGCAAAAAGTCTGCTTCATTTCTTGTGTCCCATTTTCATATTCATATGCCTTAAACAGAAATCTGGATCGCATTCTCAGTAAGATCCTCGAGGCTGTGACCATTGCTCTTCCTCAGCTCCCTTCCTCCTGCTCTGTCCCATGGGAAGCAGAGTACAGTGCACAGCACAGACTAGAGATCATCACTCAAAAGTGTCCCCTTCCATTTACCTTAGACATCTGGAAAGTAAATCAGGCAGTCTTGATGGATCCTTTTTAGGACGGACGGCCTGCTCTTAACACACAGAGAATGGATATAATCATGTTTCTGCTGACTTTCTGCCTGATTTCTAGAGCAATGTGTCCTATTTACCAAAAAAGATTGTATGCCAAGCACCTTACTACATTACTGAATTTTGACACAGTGTGACACAGAAATACCTTAAGCGTTTTGCTTTTACTCTGAAATTATTATTGTTTTCACCAGTTCACTTAGCTTGAAAATGTAAGAAGGAAGCATGTTCTTACAGGCCCACAAATGCTTCCATAGGCATGGTCTTTGACACCTGTAACTCCAAATTTTATATTTGTATTTCTTCCTTTCTCCATACTAGAAATCTGGAGCAACAGTACCATAAGTAATAATTCTGAAAACTGGGGGGAAAAATACCTGCTATGTAAAAAATGAAAATATATGGTTTAGGATATCTGGACCATCGATTTTCACTATTTAGCTAGGACATTTAATTTACAAAAGGCAAGAAACAAAAATGGGATGAGCAAAGTTCAAACTTTTCAAACACAGAAAAGAATTACAGACAATTTTTAAGCTGAGGGATCAGCCTTCTCTTACTAAAAGCACAGTCCAACAAAGGTCAACGCAGTTTATCATTTAGAGTGCTTTTGTACTTCTTGGAATACCATGTTCCCTCTTACTAGCTTTTGCAAGTAATGTCTGCTTGCCTGTGAAAGGTATCATCCTTTTCCATCCTGGCAAGTTACAGACACTGGTTATATGTACCTCCAGGTCCCTCTGAAAAGCTGCAATGTCATATGCCCAGGTCATGAAAGAAAAAGCTAATGATCCATTATCCCCTTGATATCAATGCCCATCATTAGCATATCAAGCCTGTCCTCCACTCCTTTCCGTAAAGAAGGGGAAGTCTTTCAGACTCAAAATCTTAACTATCGAGAGGCAGAAGGCCTAGGTAATACCTAAAAGCCCATAGCTGACGGTTTTTTCTCGAGGACACACAGCTTGTCTAGCTTGAATTCTAAACACAGGACAAGGACAAACTTTCCCAGGAGTTAGTCCAAGGCAATGGCATGAACTTTCCATGTGTTTCACAACCATCACGACATTGTCGTGCCTGCTCCAGGGTGAGGCACGCCTCTGATGTTTCCTTTTCCAGTCTCAGCCCAGCACAGTGCATGTCTCAGCAGCTCTCCATGGCACACTTTACCCTTGGGGAGGCCATTACTGTGGGCACAGCCAGAAGATGCTCAAGATCCTATGGTCCCTACTGCTGTATAAATCGCTATACCGAACAAATATATACTGTAATTCAGAAGTTAGGATAACCTATGCATAACTGCTAGAGCTCAAAACCCCTGCTCAGACTAAGGCAATGGTTTTTTCACACACTAGATATTTATCTGCAGCACCTGTAGCTGTACTCAAGGTATCATGAGTGGTGTCAGCAGCAAAGACATACACCTACTTAAGTTTCAATACTGTGTAATCTGCCAGGTTCCCTGGAGGATATCTATAGCTGAGAGTACAATTTTGTAGCTATTAATATCCAAGCTGGCTAAATTAAAGCTATCTCATGTACAACTGTACGTGCTGCAATCACGCTTTCAATCACAGGACAGAAAATATCACAAACAGCTTAAAAGCAGACTTAGCAACAAACACCAAGGTTTTTACGGGCACGCCTGCCTGCACAGACAAGCACAACTGGCTTCAGTATGCACCTGGAGGACAGCCAAGGCCTGGCCACGTGCGGTGTGAGGACATGACCACTGCACTGTAGCACAACACAGCGAAGCAGCACAAACCCACTGGCACTGGCACTGGCACAGGCTCCAGTGCTCCCTGTTTGTGAACAGCACCGTTTTTCCTCAGTGCTGGAGCCACACACCACTCCCCAGGGTGCTGCAGGGAAAACACTGCACACATTTTCCATTTGCGGCTGAAGAGGGTCCTGGCACAAGAATGGGGTTCTTCTCCATGGGAGAAGGGTATGAGTTACTCCTTGATTCAGAAAAAAATTTTACAGCATTATTTTATTCAGGCAAATTATTAAATCTCTCTTGTGTCTCAGTTTTCCCACCTGCAAAATTAATTTATCTACTTGAAAGAAGCACACATCTAAGCAGCATTTCAGAGATTAAAATCTCTAGATAGGTGCTAATTAAATATGAAGAACAGGTAAAAGTGCACACGGAACAGTTATCATGTCATCACATCTATGCGTTATTTTTGTGTGCCTTCTGTAGATTTTAATACTTATTTATTCTTTTAAAGAAGATATAGAGAAATATGGTCTGCATTCAGCTGCTGCAGGTAGACACTTAAAAGGGTTAAAGTGCAGGTGTCTTTTAATTAATCAACAGCAAAAGATGGATCTTTCAATGTCACTGTCTCTGGCAACTAAACCAGTTTAAAAGATACTAGTTTCTTCTGCCCACTTGTCTCTGATCCCCGAGTTGGATTTATGCAACCAATTTGAGATGTATGGTATAAGTACATCCAGTGAAACTACCTGGATGTTAAATTAGAAAAAAAAAAGAAAAGGAAACCAAAACCAACACGTACACACCCATTGCTTTCCCAGAAAAGAAAGAGGTAAAAAATGTTAATCTGGACCAATTTAACAACCTGGTTGAGTAAGAAGCTTTGTAAACATGGTAGGATAGCTGGGGCACCCAAGCTCCCACATGTAAACGCTGAGCTACACTCTAACTTAATTTGGGGAAGACAGCTGGGGAAACACAATGGCAAAAATCTCCTGGGCTGGCTACAAACCATTCTGCTAATTTCATATTTTTTTTCAATTTTAGTTCGGATGAGGCCGTCAGATACATTTGTTCTGCATGGGTACTTCCAGATGTGGACACCCCTCTCTGCTGCCTGGCACTCTGCACACAGAGTTGCCACATTATAAAGCCCAAGAGGAAGAAGCTTCATGAGCTGAGAAATCAAACATTCCTGGGTACAGGGAAGACACCAGATGCACACCACAGCAGCTGTGTACATCGTGCTGCA
Organism: Lycocorax pyrrhopterus obiensis; assembly: GCA_014706295.1. Classification (NCBI taxonomy): domain Eukaryota; kingdom Metazoa; phylum Chordata; class Aves; order Passeriformes; family Paradisaeidae; genus Lycocorax; species Lycocorax pyrrhopterus. The sequence goes on along the minus strand of JACSVZ010000014.1, from coordinate 16,996,018 downwards.
CATTAGCTGTAGACCTGCATGCAGGCACACCACCAAATATCCATTGGTTTCAGGCATTTTCTCACGCTGCTGCCAGGCAGGAAGGGACAAACCACTGGTGCCTCTGGCAGCCGCTTGCTGCCTGGGACTGCCAGGGTGCAGGTGTCTGGACCCAAGCAGCAGAAAACAGTTGAAAAAGAGACTGGCCTTTGTAATTCCCATTTTGGACATGCAAAGGGTATCCAGCACAGGTTTGTACACGAATCCCTAGGAGCATCCTGCGGCCTCCCAGCTGGGGACTGCGCCCAAGCGCAGGGGACTGCATGGTCCAAATTGCACTGCGAGAACACTGCCAAGAGAAGGCAACCTGGGCCACTCCTGCACTGCATGTATGGAAATGCAAGTATCTTAGAGGGGAACAAATGCTGCAATCCAGGTGAAACAGAGGGTGTTCAAGCTCACACCTAGAAAAGTCCTGGCAAACTAAGCTGTGTCTATTCTCACTCATCTCAAAAAATGCTTTAAAAAATGGCCTTGTATGCAGGTCATGGTATATGGCTTACAAGCTGTTGGAACAGTGTGCCCTGCAAGGACCATTGCCCAGGCACTAGTCAGACAACAAGAGCCCATCCCCAGGAAGAGAGGAAGCGCTTCCCAGTTGTGAAGTTATACCAGTTTTCTGCCATAATACGTCTCCCAGAGACAACCTCCCATTACCCAAAGCTGCGTCTGGCCTGGGTGAAATTTTAGTACATGAAATGAAACTGTGAAGACACGCCAGTGAGACGTCACAGAAGCTGGTTAAACCTTGCAAGGAGTTATTCAAACTCTACAGGGGAAAGCAGTGAACAGATACAGCCTACATTGCCCCTGTTTGTTTATTTTCATACACCTATTTTGAAAGGTGTCAAAACAAACAGAAGACCAGAAAAATATGTGAGATACAGTTTCTGCAACTGTTACACTTTAAGCTAAAATACAGCCTAAATGCTCAAGAGAGGTCACATAAAGATAACCTAGCTTCCTATCAGATTTCAAACCTTTTCTCTCCAGCCTCTCTCACTTAAAAAACTTGTATTGACTCACCAATCTTGTCAAAATCAACAATTTGAAAATCAAAGCTTATGTGTGGTATTAATTGGGATGTTTCTGTTTACTACAAAGCCACCAGGACTTTGCATTTATATCCTGTGAGATTTATCTTTTGTCTCAACAATATATGAACTGTATATCCATTTTATTTGACAAGAAGAATAATTCCCAGTATTAAACTCTGTTGTTTTGAATGAGAACTGAATGCATGCAACAAGTTCCTATTTAATATGCAATTGTTAATAAAATGAGAACAAAGTTCCTGCTAAAATATTCATAACACAAATAATTGAACAGGAGAGGCACCAGTGCTAGAATTCTCAGATGCTAGATCCTGAAATTCTCCTCAGATGTTGGAAGCTGAGTAGCTAGAACAACAAGGTGCCATCTGTTTGTATTTATTGGCAAGGGAGAAGTGGTTTATGTAAATTAACTGCTCCAGATGACATCAGACTCCCTTAATCCATTTTGTCTTACTGAGAGAAGATGAAAATCCCTTCCAACGCAAGTTTTGTCCATCTTCCTACACCAGCAAAAATAATAAAAGTCCAGACAGCAGAAAGTAATATTTGAATAACTATCTGCCCTAGGATTTATGTTTTACAGAGGTGTACAGCAAATGGTGCTTCATGAATACTGCATCTGCTTAGGGTCGTCATTCTCAGAGTTTCAAAACGACTCACCAAATAGGACAAGGCATTGCAGTAGATTTCAGTAAGAAGTGGCACAGTCTCCCACACAAATCACTGAGATGCAGTCACAGCGTTCTGAATTTCATTCCAGTTTGCCACTTAATTATTGCATGGCCTTCAGGAAGTTACTTTAAATCTCTCCTTTTCTTTCTGCTCACATATTTCTTTATACTCACTTTAGAGGTAGAAAGGAAGAATGGGTAAAGGGCTTGAAATACAGTGCTGATTTTCCACCAGGAACAAGGCTTTACTTCTGGATGGCTTTTTTTCTTCGGAAAAAAGCTTTCAAAGTGTAGTCTTCATACAATGGAAACTGCTGTCAAGTGCTCCAACACTAAAATACACCAGGAATATGTCTTGCAGTTCTGGATTTGATACTGTTTGATGCTATTTGATACTGGATTTTATTCACAGTGCTCTTCTTACCCTCAGGTTTAGGTGCTCATTAAGAACAAGGTCCAAGGGTTTTGCTGCTCCCCAATTTGGACATAGGATTTTAGTATAAAGTTAATATAATAAGCTTGACCTGGGTAAGACAAATTGTCCTGAAAATGGTAGAAACACAAATCCTGCATTAAAAAAACCCAAACCTGTCTCCTACCACATAAAAAAACTTCTTTTCTGAATCATGGAAACCTTAAAGAGTTTCAGGTTTTTTAAATAGCCATAGTGTCAAGGAAAGCTTTTTCCTCTGATTCATAATTTGACATACATGTCAAATTATTATTTCATTTCATTTCAAAACTCTCCTGGTGCTAATCCTTGGCCAAAAAGCCAGACTGAGACAGACATACAATGGTTAGAATTTCAGCTCAAAGAGTTAAAAGTCATGCTGCTATGACAATTGTCAGCAAAGTGGCATATCAGTGCCTGGAAAAGTAGATGTGCTGCCATCCATGTGATAGCACAGTAAGCTTTGGTGTTTACAAAAAAAAAATATTTTCCACAACAAAAAACCAGATTTTAATGCAATCTTTATTTTTTTTACAGCCTAGTTTAAAATTTATCTATAACATATTTTACTTAATAAGAAAATAAAAAAAAAATCTCTCCGCTTCTGTACTTCAGTCACACTTGCAGACCCAAAACAACAGCAGCAAAGACAAGTGTAAGACTGTTAATTAGTTGGACATGTGCTTTTCACTTGATCTGAATTTAGAGAAGAATGTATCATTTTCTCCTTTTACGTTAGAGTACATTTTGTCCATATCATTGCAGTGCCAACACAGCCACATTATTAAGTATGACTTAAGAGGGAAATTACATGAAACTTTAATTTACATGCACCTTTCAAAAGCACAACTACAACCAGGAAACACTAGAGTAGCAGGAACACAAAGTACCAAGAATGAGCTCCTAGTCCCCCTCTATTTGTAAACACAAGAGTGCCTGAGCACTGTGAAACAAAATAAAGCTACATCCAAATGCAGATATCAGCTAAATATCATAAAATGGCCATTGTGGGAGATATCAGCACAATTTTCACAGGACAGAAGTAAATAAATTAGTTACCTTGCTGTTTATCCTCTCACAATCTTTCATGTTCCAAGACAACAGAACAAGAATAGTCCCCATATCTCAGCTTCACACTTTTCCAAGGAATCACGCTTCCAAGAAAGTGAATTAAAGAGTCTTCCAAAAGAATTTTCAGGGTCACAATTTCAGCAGGTACAGGGTTATCTGCCTCTTCTCCTTAGCTAATCATCATGAACAGCTGGGATAATAAATAATAAAAACAATATAATGTGCTGCAGTGCGGGGTGTAGGTGTTTGGTTGTCCCTGCTGCCTTCTATCAAAGGTGTTTCAATGGCTGGTGCATTTGGTGTCCAGGTTTACATTGCCCCTGAGAGGAGGATATTTGGATGCACTTACCCTCTGTAATGCTGCAGAGGTGCTTACTTATTTATTTTTACTCACTTACTGCAGAGAAATATTTTTGTTCCTTTCCCATGTCACACTGGGATGATCTGGTTGTAGCTCAGAGGAAGATGCCAATGGCTCTGCCATAACTGTAGCTGACAGGGGAGAGGCAGCATGTGTAGGGAGGCCACTTACAAGAAGAAAACCCAAAAGGATGCTTTCTCAAAAAAGTTGCTGGTGGGATCACATAGACTGAGAACATATGTCGTTTTTCAGTGGCTGGAGCTCACCAAGATCGTGTTATTAATTCATCCAACAGCAGAAATCAGGGTCAAATCTCCAGAATTCTGGGGATACATGACTTAGTGCTACCATCTCCTTATATCAGAAGCTAAGGAAAAAGCATAAAAACTCCAGCTGCATACAGTAGCTTGGACTAGTGCAAGACCCAGCCCCAGCTGCTGTTCTTCCGGTGTGTTCTGGAGCACAATAAATACAGTGAAGGTGCATCTGGGGTAGGTCAAAAATCCAAAAGCAGGAGAGGTGTCCTGAGCCTGAAGTATCATTTTGAACATAGTAATCACTTTGGTAGTATGATGCTTTCTGGCAACTGTCAGCTTCACAGTCCTTTGGGCTTCCCCATGTTATTCTCTCATTATCTTATGAAAATCTTGATTAAAACTCGCTAATTATGCTGTGCCAAAACATATCTGATAGAGACCAGTATGCAACACAATATATGTTTGTGTTGCGCTGAACTCTGAGCAAGAAAATGCCATGGCTGCCACTGGCTCCATGCAGGAAAAGTACAGGCAAGGATTGCAGAAGGGAGCAGGGTCTGATGCCCCAGGCTTGCTCTCATCTTGGAGCCCTGTAGCACCTGCGAGACTACAATTTAACCATAAAGTGCAGCAGAAGAACTTGATCTAGACTGACATCTCTATCTTATCACTTCTTCCACTTTCCAGAGGACTGGTTTAGCAGATTACAGTACCTATGATAAGTCTGACTCCTATATTGACCATAAAAAACAATTCCAAAAGGACCTTCATGCTAACTATTGTACAACTGAAGTACCTGGCATACCAAACTACACTTACTTTCTCAAGAATAATATCTCTTCTGGTAGAAAAACAGTGACTAGTCACATAAGACTTGTTTCTTTGCTTTCCTCCTCATGCAATGTCCTGATCAGTGATAATCAAAATCTCTTTCTGAAAAAGTAGGGTAGGGTCTACAACCTATACATGTGGTTTAAAGACACGTCTTTCAGAAACACTTCCACCTCTGTGCAAATTCAGTGGGGTTTTGTTTTCCCATAGTTATATTTGCTTCATAATAAAATCTGAGATTTTACTCCATTAACTGAGAGAAAACTGCATATGTTAAAGGAGGGTAAAAGCACTTTAAACTTCTTTCTAGTCTGAATATCCAGGGAAGTCAGGGTAGAAATACCATTGTAGACTTGTTCCCTATGAAATTCTGTTCATTAACATATGAATAGGCCAGATTCAACTACTATTAGTATAATACTCAAAAAAATAAAAAAAATATGCTTTTTAACTACTTATGTATTTTGGAGACTGCATCTGTTAATGCTATAAAGATCCTTTGGTCTTGGTAAGCTGTAATTTATTGGAAATGAGTAACTTGCAGTGTGTTTCTGTTCATGTTTCCCACAAAGTGAAAAAAATCAGTTAATTAAATCATTTTCTTCTAATGTTAATATCCTTTATCATGTAGTACTCATTAACCAGCCACTGCATAAATGCGTAGCTGTGAGCTTAATAAAAGATATTAAAATATTTCTCAAATTTATTTAAGGGTAGCATGAAGCTCTCCAGTCACAAAGTTTTGATCTACTTAAAGAGTAGCGTGCTCTTTCTTACAGGAGTAGCATTCTTTTAAATCAGAGCTCTTTTTAAAGCAATCAAATCTCAGAGTTAATCAGAGCTCCTCTTACCTGCGGTGGTAGAGGAAAACAGTCCCTCAGAGCAGTGCTTTATGGGGACATATAACAGCCCGGGCTAGCTCTCCACCATATGAAACCCCATCTGGCCTGAAGTGAAACTCTGCAAACAAGCAGAAAGCGTTCCACTCCTATTAAACACAAGTTCCTGTCCCATCCCTGTGAGAGAGGACCAGAATTTTCTATATTTCATGTACACGAACAGCACTTTTTTACACAGAGATCTGGTGCAGCACATCTGAAACAAATTGATTTCTGCAGTCTACAGGAAAATACTTCAACAAGCACTTAAAAATCTGAAAGGCAGGTGACTGTGATTAGCTATTTGTATAATTAGCTTTACTGATCATAATCCACTTATGCAAAAAAATAGTGTACTTAGACACCGCAGTTGCTCCAGGGGGAGTCTACCTGGGCATTGAAGGATCAAGTGTGCATTTCTGTTTCCATGAAAACACTAAACTCTGGGCCATTTGTTAGGGCGAGGTTCACTAAGACCCTAAGCACAAAAATAACTTCAGGTCTGCCCTGCCAGGTCCCACCCACAGCATTGCATGGAGTCCAGGTGCTTCCCTAGGGACAAGGAAGACCCTCTGTAGCATTACTGCCCAAAGCCACGAGCATAGCTGATGCACATGCTGCCTGTCAGAGCAATTTGTATCAGATGACTACTGAGTTACTGCCCCAATAACTTTGGGTATTTGCATGGACTGCACTGGTTACAGAGGCCACGTTTCGCCCAGGACAGCTGACAAATCCCTGCTTACACAGTAGAAGGGAAAATATTAAAAGCATATTAAGAAGTGCAAACCTCAAAATTGTTTCCCAGTCTTATGTATTCCAAATGCTGAATGCGACAAGATCGTACAATAGGAAGACAATCATGGAATGGCTTGGGATGGAAGGAACCTTTAGAGGTCATCTAGTCCAAACCCCCAACAATTAGGGACATTTTCAAGTACGTCAAGTTGCTCGAAGTCCCATCCAGCCTAACCTTAAATGTTCCTACGGACAAGGCATCCACAAATTCTCTGGGAAAATTGTTCCAATATTTCACCACCCTCCTTGCAAAAAAATTTTCCTTTTATGTAGGCTGAATCTCACCTCTTTCAGTTTAAAGCCATTCCCCCTTGTCCTATCACTACATGCCTTTGTAAAAAGTCCTCCTCGGGCTTTCTTGTAAAATCCCTTTAGGTACTGGAAGGTGCTATAAGGTCTCCCTGGAGCCTTCTCCAGGCTGAACCCCAACTCTCTCAGCCTTTGATCATGGGAGAGGTGTTCTATCCATCTAATAATTTTTGTGACCCTCCTCTAGACCCACTCCAACAGATCCACATCTTTCTGGTGCTGGGGACCCCAGAGCTGGATGCAGCACTGCAGGTGGGGTCCCACCAGCACAGAGCAGAGGGGCAGAATCCCCTCCCTCCCCTGCTGCCCACGTTGCTCTGGATGCAGCCCAGGACACGTTTGGCTCTCTGGGCTGTGAGTGCCCATGGCTGGGTCATGTCCAGCCTCTCACCCACCAGCACCCCCAAGTCCTTCTGGGCAGGGCTGCTCTCGGTCTGTTCATGCCCAGACTGTGTTGATACCAAGGATTACCCTGATTCAGGTGCAGCACCTTGCACTGGCCTTGTTGAATCTCATGGGGTTCCTATGGACCACTTCTCCAGCTTGTCCAGGCCCCTCTGGATGACATCCCATCCTTCAGGTGTGTCAACAGCACCACTCAGCTTGGGGTCATCTGCAAATTTGCTGAGGGTGCACTAGATCCCTTTGTCTATGTCACTGATGAAGACATTAAATAACACTGGTCCCAAGACAGACCCCTGAGGACACCACTTGTCACTGATGTCCATTGGGACTCTGAGCCCTTGACCACGACCCTCTGGATGTGACTGTCCAACCATTGAATGAATTTCTTTCCAATTTGGAGAGAAGGATGTCATGGGGGGTACGGTCAGACTTTACAGAAGTCCAGATAAATGACATCTGGACTTTCCTTGTCCAGTGATGGAGTTGCTTAATCATAGAAGGCCACTGGATCAGTCAGACAGGAATTCCCCTTGGCAAAGTGGTGCTGGCTGTCTTGAATTGCCTCCCTGTTCTCCATGTTCCTTAGCACAGCTTCTAGAAGGATCTCTTCCACAGTTTTCCCAGGCTGACAAGTCAGTAGTTCTCAAGATCCTCCTGTCTACCCTTTCTAAAAACATGTGCAATGTTTCCTTTTTTCCAGTCAGTGGAGGCTTCCCCTGACTGCCATGACTTCTCAAATATCATGGAGAGTAGCTTGACAACTACATCAGAAAATTCCCTCAGGAGTCTGGGATACATCTCATCAGATCCCATAGACTTATGTATGTTCAGGTTTGTCAAGTGGTCATGAGCCTGATCCCCCCCATCCCTGTCTTGCAGTCCACTGACTTGAGAGGTTTGGGAAGAGAGATTGACACTGAAGACTGAGGTAAAACTGTTCAGTACCTCAGTCTTCTCCTCATCTGTTGTTACCAGTTTGCCAGCATTGTTTAACAGGGAATGGTACTCCTTCTTTGACCTTCCTTTTCTGTCTGCAGAAGTCCTTCTTGTTTTTCTTCCCATCTCTTGTCAAGTTCTGCTCCAAGAGCACCTTGGCCTTCCTCACCCCATCACTAAACAACCAGGCAGCATTCCTATATTCTTTCCAGGATGCCTGTCCCTGTTTCCACCGCCTGTGAATTCTTGCGCATTAGTTTGATCAGCAGGTCTTGACTCATTCATGCCAATCTCTTCCCTTCCTTTTCTGGTATCTTAGAGATCCAAGAGTATTTGTGCTCTAAGGAAAGTGTCCATAAAGATCTGCCAGCTTTGTTCTGCTCCCTTGTCCCTGAGGCAGTTTCCCAGGTCATCCTACTGACTAATTCCTTGAGCAGCCAGTTTGCTTTCCTAAAATTCAGGGTCCTGCCTATACTCTTCGCCTGTCCCACGTTCCTCAGGACTGCAGGCTCCACCAGTGATGTTCACTGCAGCCCTGGCTGCCTCCAACCTTGATGTCACCCACGAGCTCGCTTGCACTGGCGCCCACCAGCTCCAGTAACAGATGCCCTCTGTCAGGGCTGTCCATTTCCTGGCTTAAGAAGTTGTCCTCCGTGCATTCCAGCAGTGCCCTGGACTGCCTGCAGCTCACCGTGCTTCTTTTCCAGCAGATGTATTGGGGGTTGAAGCCCCAGCAGGATGAGATCTGGTGAGTTCAGTGGCTCCTGTGGCTGAAGCAAAAAGGTGTTGTTGTCAACAGGCTCCCCTTGATCAGGTGGCCTCTAACAGACACCATCCACAAGGTTCCCTTTGTTACCTCAGTCTGTGATTCTCACCCATGAACTTTTGACCTGTTTGTGGCTGTTCTTCAGAGAGAGCCCTTCACAATCCATCCATTTCTTGATGTAGAGGGCAACCCACAGAGGGCCTTGCCTGTCTTCTGAACAGCCTGTAGCCATCAATAGCTACACACCAGTCATGGGATTCATCCCACCAGCTTTTAGTAAATGTTGTAGCCTTCTAGCAGCATGGTGGCTTCCAACTCCTGTTTGTTTGAAGATTATAATGGAGAACTGATTCATCTGTCTGGGAATGGTCAAGGAGAAGTCCGCAGAGACTTAGTGAGGTGAAAGTACCCAAGTAAGTGACTGACATCCTCCACAATAAGCTGGGGAGGGTGTCTCATCACTTCTTACACCCTTATTTATTCTCTGAAATCCCTCAGTTCTTTGGTAAGGACCAAGATCTACATTCATCTCCTCAAGCTTATTGTTTGCTTTCAGGTCAGAGGTAGTGAGAGAGGAAAATATGTCTCTGACTTATAACAAGGCCTCTCTCCCTTCTGCTCTCTCCAGGGGGAGCAGAGAGGAGAGCCTGTCTCTAGTTACCCTGCAGCTTCACTCAAAGGCAGCGTGAAAAATCCTCTTGGGCACCAACTGGAGTAGTTTTGCTCAGGGCTGTATTGACAACAGGTCTGGGTTGAGGGAAAGTTTCTCCTGGGTCACCTTGGAAAGGATCGTAGAAAGGATCAGCAACATGGTGTGGCTAAGATATTACAGAGTGTTTTGTTTGTCCTAGGGGGAGCAGACACATGGTATCTGTGGTGTGTTAGTCTCTTCTGATTCTGCACAAGGCTAACCTACAGTGTCCTGAGGACTGAAATACTTTGTTTCTACTACAGTCTTCTGTTTTGAAATAGGGTACATGGACAAAATTTGACAGGGTGCTTCAGGCACAGAGGTGCTCTTAAAAACTCTCTCAATGTATCTGTAGATACATTGACGGTATCCTTCTCTGACTCCCAAGATGATACAGGTAAGCCTTAAGGCAAAAAAAAGAAGAAAGGGAGGACAGAGCTTTTGGGGTTTGTTTGGATTGATATTCTCATAGCAAACAGTAGGAAAGAAGCAACTCAATTCAGTACTTAGTTGCAGTCCTGGAAAACAGAAACCATTAAACTATTTTACAGTGCTGTTCTTCCACTTTTTGCAGAAGTTTAGCCCTAATACCTATTGCACTAATGGCCGGTGCTGATTCATGAACAAGCCTGTCAGCTTAAAGGGAAGAGAACAAAGACACTTTATCTTCCAAAACAATCACAGAAAGCAAGAGTCTCTTATATTTGCTTGAATAGGAGCAAACACTGCTTTTTGTTTAACATAGATCTAGTCTTACAGTCCAATTCAGAATGCCTTTCCATAGAACACTACATGCTATTCAGGGCAACAGAGGTCCTTAAAAGTTTAACAAAAAGCTTTTTCATGGATTTTTTTTGTCGTTGTTTGACTGAAAACTCCCTGCTGGGGGGCATAAAGGTTTGGGGGTTGGATAATGTGCTCAGTGAAAAAAAAATGCTAAACATGAGAAAGCAAGGGGTAGACAAGTTTCCAATTTGTCTCACAAAACTCTCAACACGGCCCATTTAACCTCCAAAATATTTGTGGGGATTTGCCTTTTCACAGTCCCCATGCTTTTCTACAGCTGTTTTCCTGCTAGCACTGTTTTAAGTTGTGAATTTAAATCCTCTCTATATGCACAAGCACAACTCCTAGATGAATAAAAAGTATATTTCTTCAAGGTGGAAGCAAGACCTGGTAAGATGAACTGACCAAAAAGAACTAACAGCACAAGCTGCTGAACTTTCCTCCAGTGTGGAATCTTGCACCTCTCAATAATCCAGATAAATTAAATACCCTGTCAAAAACATAAACTGCTACAAAAAATTTCTGCTCCCTGAGTTGACTTGATGGCTGGGAGAATGTTCAGAAAGAACTAGATCTGTACAATTTACAGACCTTGGAGGGACAACTCAGGGAAGACGTTTCAGCCTTTCTAGGACGAAGCCGTTTCTTATGCCGTCTCTCTGGTGGAACTGCACTGTCCCCGTGTGGACACAGATGTAAGTACCGTTGTGTCATGCACTGCAGTTCCTTACTTCCCTCTTTATCCTTAGGAATTCCAGCGCTAGCTAGGTACCTTCACAACGCGATAGCTGAATCCATGCAAGATATCGAGACAGAAAACATATATAATACATTAACTGTGTTCTCATAATTACGAAAATACAATCTGTGCATGAACAATGGGAAGCCTTTAATTTCTGGGATTAGTAAGTTGCAAAGAGAAAGTGATTACATAATTATTTCTAAATGTGTCACTGAGAATGAGCACCAAAGCTCATTTGAAGACTGTTTTGAGGCCATCTGAGAGGATTTGTACACTTACTCTCTTGTACACCTTGCTGCGCCAAAGCTAACTGCATTAATGCAGGAATGGTAGTGAAACCTCTAAAGAAAATACATACCCATCCTGCTGATGGCACTAGGAGGACTGAGGCATCCTAGACATCCTCCCCTTTCCCCTGGTGTTGATGCTACCTTGCCCTCTTTTTATTTTTTCCTCTCCTTTGTTCAGAAACTGGCATAATTTTGTTAGATGCTTAGCAATGCATGTATACAGAACCGAATCTTGGCACATGGTGTTTATCTCAGGAGCCTAAAGATGCATGTTTTTAATGCCAAGAATGTCCAAATCTCATTTACTCTTTGTTTAGTTGCATCTGGGAGAGTATCCGTCTCCATTCTGGACAAAACCCATGGAGTGGTCCTGCTCAGCAGAGTCAATGAAGAGCCAGACGGCTCTCTTCTGATTCAACACAGTCTATGATGAGGCCCTATTTTCATTTCTGTATCTGGAATATGAAAGAGGAAGAGACAGAAATGTGTGCTCCTTGAGGCTTTGTTACATCAAATGCTCTGTGATATGTTGTCTCAACATTTGCTTGTTTCTGGCATGCTGACATTTCACAACCTACAGTGAACAGGAAATCACCAAGAATTATTCTGTTTACTTTTAGATGTGGAACATACATTGCTCATTATTAAATGACAGCACCATAAAGACATGTGTTAGCTACAAACTTTGACTGAACTGTAAGAAAACTACCCTTGGCCATTTTAAACCCAACTATATGTTACCAGCTGCATGTATCTAGTCCGGTTTTGGCATCTCAGCAAAGTATTTAGCCAGGATGTTTACAGTGACTGGGGGCACGACAAGGAGAGTGGAATTTTCCTCAAATTTTTCAAGCCAGTATTGGTACCCATGCCTCTTGAGATAAAATACAGCTCAAAAGCGATGCATTTTGAGGTGCAGAGTGAAAGTCAATGAACAAAGGACAAAGCATCCCAAATATTGAAAAATTAACATCGAACATTTACCCGATTTGAAGACTGACTCTTGCATTGCAAAGTCTCTGTGTTAACCCTAGCTAGCTGGTGGCCATTACACAGGAAACTGATGTTGGTTGGTATTATAACAGTCTATTTCCTTTGCTCTTCTAAATTAAGCACAGCTGAAGATGGAATGACATGCAACTCTCTTTGCATTGCAGAGGATGTGGCTGTTTTGTATCTTTACTCTTTGAGCAGAATAAATCCACATCTAAGAAGTCATTCTGGAAGTTCATAATTGCATCCAGATGATCACATATTGGGGTCTGATCTCTCTGGTCTTCATAATACGGAGTACTTTAGTCATTCCCTAGGATTAAACTTCTGGTGCTCACAACCAAGAGTCCAGGCATCTACAAACAGAATTAAAACTGGATTTAAGAGTAGATCTGCAAAAATGTGACATTCATATATACCAGCAAGCACCAAAGTGCCAGATTTCAGTTCTAAACTATCTTTCATGTCTTCTTGCGATTTTCAGCCATAAACCTGGAGTTGGACACCTAACCCAGTTCACCTTGGTTTCCTTCCCGAGATGATAAGGCTACTAGATGATGAACCCTAGTGAATAAAACATTTGGGTTAATCTCCTGTCAGTCAATTAGAACAAAGCATGCTCTCATGTAGGCCTCCTCCACAGGCTGCAGGTGGATCTCTGCACCCCCATTGACCTCCATGGGCTCAGGGGCACAGCTGCTTCCATGACCTGCACTGGGGGCTGCAGGAGAAACCCACCTGCAGTGCCTGGAGCACCTCCTCCCCCTCCTTCTCACTTCACTTCATGATGTGCTTGTACTATGAGGAGCAGCTGAGGGAGTTGGGGGTGAAAAGGAGGAGAAAAGAAGGCTCGGGGAGACCTTACCACTCTCTACAAGTGACAGATGGGAGGTTGTAACCACACGAGGGGTCAGCCTCTTCTTCCAGGCATCCAGCAATGGGACAAGACACACAGTCTTAAGCTGCACCAGAGGAGGTTTAGGACGGAATTTCTTCACAGAAAAGGTGATTAGATATTGGAATGGGATGCCCAGGGAGGTGGTGGAGTCACTGTGCCAGAAGGTGTATAATGAAAGACTGGATGTGGCACTTAGTGCCGTGGTCTAGTTGACATGATGTTTGGTCATAGGTTGGACTCAATAATCTCAGAGGTCTTTTCCACCCTAATTGATTCTGTGGTTCTGTGGATCTTTAATTCACTGGCCCTGATGCTTCCATAATTGTTCCTCTCTTTTCTGGCCACAATTACATCTTTGCAAATAACTCTTTTTTCTTTCTTTCTTATACAGATTATCACAGAAGTGTTACCACCATCACTGATTTTCTTGGCCTTGGCCAGCAGAAGGTTCAACTTGGAGCCAGCTGGCCTTGGCTCTGTTGGACACAGAAGAAGCTTCTCACAGTTTCTCACAAAAGCCACCCCTGTAGCACCCCCATGACCAAAATCTGGCCACACAAACCCAATACAACAGAGGCTGAATAGTGGCACTATACTTCTACTGAAAGAGGGTTAAGAAATTCTCACTAAAACCTGGCACCATTCTCTTGCAACAGGATGTCCTTATCCCTGTGCTGCATGGGTCCTGCTAAGTCATGACAACACTGCGATAAAGAGCAACACTCCTTCTACAAAGGTTGCAGTCCCTTAGAAACTACCTAAGAGACATATAATACAGTATGGTTTGTTTACTGCCAGCTGAATGACAGCAAAATTTAGATCAAGAGGAAGACTCAATGCTGCTGATTCAGATGATAACCTAGTATCTGTGAAACAGTGGTTTAATTCCTCAACCCTTGTTAGTGGCTTTTGGTGTCATCCCAGGAGACTTCCTTAAAACTTCTTTTCCTACATCTCCTTTTTTATAAATTTGGCTGCTGCCATTTACCTGTATACACTGGCTACTCGCTCTCCACCCTTGCCTGATCACATACACAGGCAGGTGAGCTCTCAAACACTACCATAGTGCAGCTCTTGGGAAGCTTAGATAAAGCCGATGTAAGAATGAAGAAAGAGATCCCTCCTGTTCTTCCCATGATGCATGCTAATGCAGGACTATGGAAAGCACTAGCAGAAACATGTTAATTTGCTTTGAATCTTGTAATTTCCTTAAATATATACAACCTGAGAATAATTTGCTGCTCATGGAATTATTTTTAATTGGTGTGATGGTGGAAATATTGGACTATTAATCAATGGCCAGGATCAGCTATTATTCACGTGCATTACAGGAAGAGATCCTCCCATGAGTTTGCAGTATAAGATTGCTGGTACACACAGCTGTTTAAGTATTGGGGTCTTTCTGAAGTGTAAACTAGTAAGAGTTTACTAAAACAAAGTGTTTGAACTAGACTTGCAGGGGGGAGAAGGAAACCAGCACAACTTTTTTGCAAGACAGAAAAAAATATATTTATACAGGGCTTCTGGTTCATTACATTCCCCAGGAATATGGATCTCACAGCTGGAGAGTTTCAAGAGAAATAGGTGTGGAAGTAATTAAAGAAAGACATTTTTGACTATTTCCTAAAAGTCTTTACTTCAAAAATTGATTGGGAAGTTGTCTAAAATCAATTACCTAGATGTGTGGAGGGGAGCCAACAAGAGAAAATAAAAAGGGCTTCGTGAAGTTACAAGCCCAGCTCTGAAGCAACACAATCTCTGTGGCAGCAGCAGCAGGCAGTTCAAGGGTGGAACAACTGCTGCATGCAGGAGCAACTTCAGTGCCAGGGAATGCCTGTTGCTGGATGAGAAGGAGTCATGTAAAGCCACAGCAGGGCTCATTGGGAGAAAGAGTCCTCAGATCCAGGAGGGACTCATGTGAGCCTCCTTTCCTACTGGGACAACATTGAAAAGCAGATGTTGGAGCAGATGACCTCCTCCCTGTATTTAAACAGCTGCCTCAGCCCCTCTCACTGCTGCTTCATCACTGCCTTCTTTAGTCATGTCCAGTGTGTAGAATGCAGTTAGTATTAAGAAGAAACCTGTAACACTGCAGGAGGATTTGTGTCTATCCCCCTACTCTCCTTCCAGCAAGTCACACTGGAAACTCCATCCTGAACAAAAATTAAGGCTGTGGCCCTTTTTCCCTCCTCTTCATGACTGACTTTGACTTAAAGGTTTCAGTTAAAGAAGCAAAAGGGCTACACTCTGCTGACGAGCAGAGGAAATTAAAGTAAGAATGAACATGCAAGGTATCATTCTGATTATACAAGCATACAAGCTGAAGCAAAGCCAGGCAAATAGATGAACAGACAAGACAAGAAATGGGAAGGTTAAAACAAAAAAATGAAACAATGTGAGGAAGATTAATTTAAGAATTCTGGAGCCTGTTTGCAAAAAAGAAGGATGGGACACCATGACTGATTAATTCCTTTCTGAGAAATGTGTCATTGAAAAGCCTTCTCTTCTTTGCCTTTAAATTCAGCTTTCGCCTTGTTTCTGCATCATCCAATATTAATTAAAATATAAAGTATGTGACAGAAGAACACTGGGAAAAGAAGGCAAATTTAGAATACAAATTTTTAAATCCCTCTCAGAAGTGGTTTAGTGGCCTTCATTTGCATCAATATCAATCTTCTTGCTGGAGAAACCACTGTGTTTGCTCCATCTCCAAGTCCTAACTGCTCAAAAAGGATTTAAAAGGCTTTCCTATTGAAGTGTGCATTTGAATTGTGGAAACGAGTAACTAACGCCAGGTAGCACCAGCTAGTCTCTCAAGCACGTATTCACGTAAATTTTGTTTGATTTCTTGTCAACACCTACAAGCCCCAATAACAAACAAGCATGAGACTGTGCTATCCCTAGACAAGTAAAGAGCCTGAAAACAGTCCACTTTCCTTACAACTTAAATATTCGTTGTATCATAGATTCATAGGATCATAGAATGACCAGGGTTGGAAGGGACCTTAAAGATCATCTAGTTTCAACCCTCTGCTATGGGCTGGGATATCTTCCACTAGATCAGTTGATCAGAGCTCCTTCTAACCTGGCCTTAAACACTTCTAGGGATGGGGCATCTGCAACTTTTCTGGGAAACCTGTTCTAGTGCCTTATCACCCTCTCAGTAAAGAATTTTTTTCCTAATACCTGATCTAAACCTACTTTCTTTCATTTTGAAGCAATTTCCCCTTGTCCTGTCACTACATGCTCTTGCAAAGAGTCTCCATCTGCCTTATTGATTCCCTTTAGGTACTGGAAGGCCACAATTATGTCATCTGAAAGCCTTCTCTTTTCCAGGCTGTATAAACTCAACTCTCTCAGCATTTCCTCATAGGAAATGTGTTCCATCCCTCTATCTTGGTGGCCTTCCTCCGGGCTCACTCCACAAGGTTGTCCCTCCTTGTCATGGGGGACCCCAGAGCTGGATGCAGCACTGCAGGTGGGGTCTCAGCAGAGCAGAGCAGAGGAGCAGAATCCCCTCCCTCCCCTGCTGCCCACGGGGCTCTTGGTGCAGCCCAGGACACGTTTGGCTCTCTGGGCTGTGAGTGCCATGGCTGGGTCATGTCCAGCCTCTCACCCACCAGCACCCCAAGTCCTTCTGGGCAGGGCTGCTCTCGATCTGTTCATGCCCAGACTGTGTTGATACCAGTTACTGACCCAACCCACGTGCAGCACCTTGCACTTGGTCTCATTAAATTAATGAGATTTAATAGGTTAAATAGGTTCCCATGGGCCCACTTCTCAAGCTGGTCCCAGAAAATTGTAGGCATTGCTCTGTAGGTCTCTGTATTTTTTTCTACCACCAGGAAGAAAAAGTTGAACTGGAAATGCTGGAGCCTTTGCCATTTGTCAACCCATTCCCTCAGAACAGGGGGAGTTTACTGTCCAGAGCATCCAGTGTGCCTGACCAATGATCCCCAGCCAAGCAATACAATGCAGTTTTCAAGCTCTTCTGTATGACTTTCACACAAGTTAAGACAATTTATCTGGACTGAAGTTCAGCAATTCCTATGCCCTCCAACATGCCAGTCTCCAGTAGGCTGGAGTTTGCTACCTGCATGGTGAGACAGTAAAAACACTAAATTTGGTCTGCTGTACAGGGCTTTCTCCCACAAAAATCTTTTCCTTTCTAATCCTTTTTGTCTTCTGTGCTCCTTTCTTTTTCTGCAGAAAAGCTATAGTGCAGTGTATTTTCCACATGCCGCTGAATTCATCTGAACAATCAGTTTTCCTGTCTCTGCACTTCTGTTTTGACTGCTGCTAGAAGTAGAAAGACCAAAACTCGATGAGTAAAATTAATCTCACAACATTTCAAGCATTTTTGGAACAAAAATATATTTACATTTTGGAGAATGCTTGCCCTTTTAAGAGATCTAGTCCAATTTTAGGGATCTAAGTTACATGAATCATTTAGCAATACTTCTGTTCATTGTCTCCTCTTAATATAACTCCCTTTTGCTGCATGCTACCTTTATCTAGTCAATAAAAGTACAAAGTAGACCAAAACTGAATGAGAATGACTGAGTTTTGTGGTGGTTTCAAATTGGTCTTAAAGCAACACAGCCTCTGAAAGCCAATGAGAAGCTAGATACTGTGGGGCTCCTTTCATACTCCTTAATGTCTCTCTGCTGTGTTTAACCTTGGAAGTCCAAATACAATATAAAAGTTAGATAGTTGTGCCTACAAAACTTTTACTTACAGGTATATACTATACTTACAGATACAAGATAAAAGATAGGTAAAGTAAGAGAAGGAAACCGACCCAGGGAGAGAACATAGGAATTCTGGTCACAGTTTCATGCTGACCCACTGTAAATCTGATCATTTTCTATAAAATTTGCTAAAGGCACTATCAAAGAGCGATATGTAATTCATTATCTAGTTTGTGAGCTATTGCCGTGTCTCTGCAACAGAAGGCTTTCAGCAAAGGAGCAATTTAATTTTCTAAAGCTGTTGACTTTTGCTACACTCCCTAAAATAAAGCATGTTGTTTTAGGCATGATGACGAGAAGTATGGATCTGCTTATTGTACTGAAATTAGACTCTACAAATACAACTGCTTCAAGATTTGGCAATGAATTTCAGTGAATAGGAAAGGGTTTCCTAACCAGAAACAATGTGCTTTTATCTTCTATAAAGAAGCATTTTGTGTGTAGTAAGGAAAGCCACTGCTGGCAGAATGATGAATAATTACTTAGTTCCCTCATCTGTGCCATCTTGATTTAAACATAATGTGACCGTGTCTAAGGACCCAAAATGTAATAAGAGAAAATCTTTCTGAAAGATCACATTCACTCAGCTTTAAATCCCGCAAGTTTCTGTGACAGAAAATTCATTGGGAGCGTGTAGGTGGAGATGCAGATAGATTAGGCAACCTTGTGTGCAGCCCACCACCTGTGCCAATGAGGTGACATGTGTGGGCTTCCCAGGGACACAGACATCCCCAGCACCCGTGAGCTTCAGCAGATGCCTGGTCTGGGTGGGGAGGAGCAGCTGGAGCTGCACATGGAAACTTCCTGGGAGGAAACAGGAACCAGATGAGCGGTGCAGAAGAAACCAGAAAGCCCTCTGAATGATAGTCGTGGAGATGATGGCTGCACAGAGAGATCACCTGTTCCTTGGGTGTGCTTCAGCAGCAGGTGGAGGTCAAGGGGAGGAACAGAGGAGCTGGAGGAGGCTCTTCTCCTCCATCCCTAGTGACAGCTTTCCCGGACTGCTCTGAAGGCAGAAAAGGAGCACCAAGGTGGGCAAGTCTGGACCCTGGATGCAGGAGCTGGGAGACCTCTAAAGTGTCTCTGAGGAAAGTATTAGAAAGTGGGAATATATTTATTATCTAGGCTTAGATAAAAATTACAATTTACACTTTATTTTACCTGCTTTCAGTACTGTAGATAACACCTGACTTCATATCTCACTAAAAAAACAATTTTTGCTTTCATTTCCTCTCAACCAGCCTCTTGATGCTGCAGGGAATTTTATGCTAATTTCCGAACAGTGGGCTGTCTCCTCAGGGAGAAGGTGGTGGACATAACAAGGGGAAATACAGACCACCTGGAGAATGTTGCATGCAGGGGATACACTGTGGAAAGCTAAGGGTCAGGGGAAGGTTACCTGACAGCCTGCCATGGACCACCATGATGTAAAGCCACATACCCAAGAGGCTGAATTAATTAATCCCTGCAAGAAATAATTGCCCAAGAGTGGTCCTAGGGCCCCCAGAGAGCCCCAGCACCACAGACACCAAAGAGTAGTATAAGCCCAGTGGGCTTAGCTCTGAATATGTGTTAGGGAAAAATGAACCCATGTATTTCTGACAGACACATGCTTCTCCAGATGCACTGGCTACAGTACCAGGTTTTGAAGAAGGGAAAACTTATAGCTGGCAGTCAGGAAGGGAAATCCATCTTAAAGGTCTCTGAGTGCCTTTTCTTTGCACTAACCCCACAGAACACCCTAGAAGAAATGGAACATGCTTGAACACCATTCTCTCTGTGCAGAACAAGAAATTTTTTTGCTCTTTCTCTTGTGTCCGTTCTTTCCACCTTTCCACAAATCCCACTTCCTTCAGCAACAATTTCTAGCCATGTTACCCTGGTTGGATTTTCCTGCTGTGAAAAGTGATTTTCATTATTCTGCTACTTAGTAATTATTAACACAATTTTTCCATATTCATCAGTGGTATAACATAATTGATTTCACTTGGAGTCACACCAAGAATTAATGTGGTCTCTATTAATTTTGCAGAATGCTGTTGATATGCAAGTAGTTATGTTTTGCAGTTGCTAAGAGTGTTGATGGCTCCTCCAGTTCCTAGGGCAGATACCAGTTTTTGTGGACAGCTCTGCACTATCTCATGTAAGAAGACTTAATTGTGTCTGGATAAAAGTTTTTGGAAGCTATTTTTTGTCCAATGGGCTTGTTTGCTTTACCTGTTGATTGTACTTAACATTTATTTTAAATTTTCTGAGAAAACGATGTCATTCCAGGGTGCATGATACTTCTAACAATACGTGATATCACTGTTGAGCCAACGTTTGGGAAAAGGATGCATGAACCTTGTATATGTAATGAGCCTACACTCCCTTTCACAACAGATCACTGAACTCTTTCTAATAAAGGGCTTGTGTGAAAGTTATCAAGTTTGACCTAACACTTGAAGCAACCAGATTTCCTTGCAAGGCTTTTTCTCCCATATATTGGTGGCCTTCTCATGTAAATGAAAATTTTGACATTTCTCTTTGAATAAAATACAGTGTGAATGACAGAACGAAGTTCAGTGCACCTAAGGTCTTTTAATTTGATACAAAAATTTATGTCATGCTATGTCCATTGATCTATGTTATTTTAAGGGCCTAAGATATTGTTAATGGTAAGTATTGAGGTTGCATGCTGTAGAAATTGAGAAAAAAAGGGAAGGCTAGCAGACAAGAAGGATATATTTCAAATTTCGACCATTTGGCAAGACCCATGGGAAAACTATTGACTATTCATAGTATGTGGATATTTTAATGAAAAAAACCTATTAATTAAATTTTAATCAATTACAAGACATCTGTGTTAGCATTAATCTTTAATGAAAATACATGGTTTGGATGAATGATCAAAACTCCTATAGCCATGTTTTATAAATGTATTGTATGTTGATAGCTCACATTGCCTTCACAACCCAAAAGATTACAGATCCAGGTTGTTTGACAATACTAACAGCTCTGTGGCTCAGAGGAGATCATGGAGCAGAAGTCTACTGATATTGATGGAGAATATGTGCAATTACTACAAGATTTATCAAAAGCCCCCTGAACTCTGTAGGCATTTATCACACCAACCCAACCAGGCACAGGGAATTGAGAAATTTGTAGCTGCAACTACAATTTTTCCTTTTGGAGCACAAACTTTGTTAAAAAAGGGCTTCCGAATGACCAGTCTGCATACCCAGAGGATAAGGTCATGTTTTCAGCCCAGCATGCCCTAGCTTTGTACAAAAAGGGCAAGGGGACAGTGCTGCTAAGAGCTCTATAAATAACCCAAGAGCAAACTTTCCCCACAGTTTGTCTGATCTGACTATGGAGACTATGCTCTGCTATATATAGCTAAAGAGCAAGTATTTTTAAAAGATCAGAGGAAGAACAAGAACAAGCTAAGCACATCGAAGCATATTTTTGAAATACAGGTTTGAAGTTCAGCAACTAACTGAATCCACGGACAATGGGAGATACCATCTCCTGTCCTGTACAGAAAATCCCTGCTGATTTTCAGCCTCCAAAGAGCTTGCTGCAGGCAACAGGGGCTGAGGCTTCTGTTGAGGACAGCAGACTGCACAATCAGCAAAAGGGCATGAGTGAGTCCTGGTCTTGCTCTCCGCTTCACCTAGACCAGACAAGAAGAGGACAGCATCATTCCAACCCTACCTCAGGACCAGTGGCAGGGAAGAGGCAATTTGCGTCTCTGGACCCAGACCTACAAGTGAAAGACCAATCCAAGCCTATTAATGAGAGCAGGATTTTTAGTAGCAGTTTCAGTACATGGTGACATGAATAAGTCCTGGTGCAGCCACAGATGAGGGCTTACTATCAAAAGTGTCTCAGAGGCAGGTCAGACAGGCAGTTCTGAGGTCCTGCCCTATTCTGCCAATTTAAGCCTTCTTCTAAAGAGCTGCTCGAGGTGAAGCCCATCACCAACCTCAGTAGAGCCATGGAACAGTGCAGAGACAGGGCACCTTCAGAGGATGGGACATGCTGGAAGGGCCAGCACCACACAGTGCTAACACTACCCATGTGAAATGGAAAAGAAAAGGAGGAGGGAAAAAGGAAAAGTTTAGACAGATCCATTCACATGATAATTACAAATTTGTAAAACAGCATTAAAAAGTATACTTGTAAAGATTTTTTTAAAAAATCGTGGGAAGAGAAGAAAAAATTTCCAGCAGATCTCTCCAGAACGAGACGTAGAGATGGTTGTTTTCATTAAAACCAGGTGTCTAGGCAGCATCCATGGATTTCCGAGACATGTGTCGGAAATAAAAATCAGAGGCAAACCAGGAGCACACAGATGAAACCTGGCCAAACCTTCAGGGAAATTAGCAAGTTCCCATGTGTGCTTTTAAGTGAATGACCATCATGCTCCCTTTATATACACCAATTAACCTTGCACAAAGATTAACACTGAGGAAGCACCATTATTCTAGTGTAAAACCAGCATGAGACCAAACTGGGTCAAGTAAATTATTCTTCACTACAGTCTCTCACTTCTTATACCTGTTATACAAGTGAGAAGGCCAGACCCTGGATCAGAATAGCCCCACATGCTGGAGCTGCACTGGATTATACAGGGGGCATAAAGGCAGTACAAAGAGCTTTTCTTCAGTGACATTTAATGCCTAAGCCTTTGGGGACAAGGAAGCATTAGTCATAATTTCATGTCACCTTTGTGGGGTAGTGGCTGAGGTCTGTTCACAACACCAGCTAGGAATTTGGCAGTGAGAAATGGGTGGGAAAGGACTATGGAGAGATGTGGAGGAGAGGGAAGATGCTGCAACATGTGCTAGCAGCTAGACATTAACTTCTATTTCTACTACACATCTTTCTCATTTCCTCTAAGAATCATAAAATTGTTTGCATTGGCCCCATCCAACCTGGTACTGAACAGTTCCAGGGATGGACACTGACAACTTCCCTGGGCAACCTGTTACTGTGCTTCACCACCCTCACAGTAGGGAATTTTTTCCTAACATCTTACATAAACCTGCCTCTTTTAGTTTAAAACCATTCCCTTTTGACCTGTCACTACATGCCCTTGTAGAAAGCCCCTCTCCAGCTTTCTTACAGGCTTTCTTCAGGTACTGGAAGGTAATATAAGTTCTCTACAGAGCTTTCTCTTTCCCAGGCTGTACAGGTTCTCTCATCCTGTCTTCATAGGAAAGGTGCTCCAGCCCTCAGATAATCTTCCCAGACTCCTCATGATCTGCTCAAACAGGTCCATGTCATTCTTACGCTGGGAACCCCAGAGCGGGAAGCAACACTCCAGGTGGGGTGTCACCAGAGCAGAGGGGCAGAATCCCCTCTCTCGCCCTGCTGGCCACACCGCTCTGGATGCAGCCCAGGACATAGCTGTCTTTCTGACCTGCAATCACACTTTGCTGGATCATGTTGAGCTTCTCCTTCACCAGCACCCCCAAGTCCTTGTCCCCAGAACTGCTCACAATTCATCCTCCACTCAGCCTGTATTTTTGTTTGGGATTACCCCGACTCAGGTGCAGGACCTTGCACTTGGCCTTGTTGAACTTCATCAGGTTCACACAGGCCCCCTTCCTAAGCCTGTTCTCTGGATTGCCCTCCACAGCCTACACAGACCGAACGGGCAAGTCTAGCACCAAGTATACTGCAGAGCTAAGCAGCAGGATCTCACCGCCTGGCCATACTGGCAGAGATGGCACGAGGAATTAGCACGTTCATCCTGGAATCACCAAAAGGGCGAGATCTCTCACATTCACACTAGTCTCCCTTCTGTCAAAAGCAGGCGGAAGGGCTGCAGGATACCATGATCCTAAGAGCAGGACTAGCACCTTCTTTCCCACACTGTAAGACCAACAGACAGACCATATGATTCTCAGAGCAGCCCTGCCAGAGGGAGGAATGTTCACAGGTTCTGGTTTAGGCACTTTGGGTATCACCTTGTTCCCATTTCAGCATGCCTTACTTTTCACTTTTTCCTCTTTTTTTTCTCTGTGAACTAATTGACCCATTTCAAAAAGCTGGCATGCGTTTTGAAGAACGCACAGCATTGGTCTCTGCTAAACCCTAAACTGTGCTCTTAATTTCTCACAGTGAGAGGAAGAGTCACACCATTACCTCTGAACTCCACAGGTCTAGTTAATCCAGCAAAAGTCGACAGAGGAGTATCAAGCAACACTACGGTTTTTTTCCAGTAGAGGAAGAATCCACCAGCAGCCCATTGGGAGGACTCTGCATGAGAGATGCCCATGAGTCAGGTGGAGGGTCCCAGAACAGCCACTGCCAAGTCCTGCAGGGCTGTGAGAAAAGGGTAAAACCCCTCTGTCACCCCAGCTGGAGACAGGCACTGGTTAGGCAAGACACAGAAATTTTAGTAAAGGGACCAGTGTAGTCACAGTGAGCTCACACAGCAGCACATGGTTGTGTTTTTCTTTTGAGCCATTAGACCAGCTCAAAAAGTTTTCTGTTTCTGGGGAGGTTCTTGAATTCATTTGCAGCTCAAAGAGCAGACCCCAGTGGCAGGAGGCATGACGGGAACCCACTGCCTTCAGAGCCCTGGGTCCCAGGGTGGGGCTGCAGAGGACGCTGGGGTGGGATTGCAGAGCTATCACATGCAGGATGGCCCCTGGACACAGGAGCTGCAGAGAAGCTGAAGGAAAAGCATCTGCAATCAGGGCCATCAGCAGAGGCTAATTTTATAAATTGAAACAACAATAGTAATGGCAGAGGCATGACAAGCCTGGTTGCAGCTGGTTGGGATTCAGCAGGCTTTATGTTGTTTTGATTAGCCTGACGTTAGGCTGGTGGGATGCTTGTATGGGCACATGTGTGGGTGGGAAGATAAACACAGCTGAGCAAATCTGGTCCCTCATCTTGCTTCTGCACAAGCAAGTGGGCTTATCCTTGGCTCAGATAAGAGCCATGGCCACCCTCCCTCCCACATCCAAAAAGGTGCAGCTGTATATAATGGCAATTTTTCGCAGGAGCATTTGTGGCAACTTTGCTGATGTTTACTGCTGTAGACAAAGCACAAATGCTTTTAATGCTGTGTCAAGCTCATGAAGCTCAGACAACTGAGAAGTAAAAAAAAAGGTATAGAATCACTCAGGGAGAGAAGAAGGGAAAAAGTGCATCATCTTGACAGAGAACATAGGATTGTTTAAATAGGATTTTTCCTTGTCAGGTCAAGGATCCCCTTCAGGAAACCTACTTTCAACTAGGCCTTTATTGCAGAAACTAGGCAGACTTCATTCAAAGCCTCTATTTTTGTTCTTATGGTGTGTTAATGGCAACTGGTTGTAAACAGAAACTGCTCCTGAAAGAAAATCTGACTTCTTTCAGAAGAAGAGAAGAAAGAGAGAAAATAATTAGCCATTAGAAGGAGAGAAAGAAAATGTATGAATGGACTGAGGAATAAAAGACATCTTTCCATGGTAAATTTTTTGCAGTTCTCCAGCCTCTTCAGATACACACTCTACATGTTTTATCTGCTCCTGTTTTAAATTAATGGCTTGACTTCCCCGAATTCCATAACATTTAAAAAAAAGACAACATATCTTTCCCATAACTTATATAGAAACATGATAGAAAATTATCTTAAACTGACAGCAACAAAGACTCTGTATTCTGTCTTCCCCCATAGCTTCTAATAATTGGAATTCTTTCATGATGAATGGTAAAACGAATTATAGGAGCCACAAGCCTCCCCAGGGGTTAATAAATGAGCACAGATGGCTGAAAAAGCACAGCCAAGACTGTGCCTCACGGTGGATCCAAGGTTGTAAACCCAGTCCTACTACTATCAATTTGCTAATTCTCCCCAACAACACCTCAGTGCCCTGTGAAATTCATTTTCAGAGCGCTCAACACATCAGAGATGCTGCGAGGTGGTAACCCTCAAACTACCATTAATCCCTTTGCCACTGGTTCCTCCTCCTCTCTTGTTTCTGCCATCCAGGTGGTCTATGTGTAAATGCTTCCTAACTCATTTTGTGTCTGCCAAGGCACTTCGGATGGCTTCGGATCGCATCAGCTACCTAGATCAATTTGATGGACACATAACAACTCCACCAGGAGAGAGGCAGTAAGCTTTTCACTAGCACAACAGTTTCAAGAATATTCAACAACTTTTTTACATCTATTAACATGCACGGTTTGTTGCAAAAGACTGCTTTATCTCCCGTTCTGCTATCTGTGCCCCAGTCAGCAATATCCTCATCAATTAGAATGCAATGAGGGTAAGTACTTAAGCAATAGCACAGCAGGAGGTGGAAAGCCGAGGTGCTTTGTGCCCATCTGTGAGTTGGAAGAGAACCAAGGGATTTCAAAAAGTAAGCATAAAACAGGGAATATAGATGTTCAAAATGAAGATGAAAATGGCAACCATGACACTGTTTGCCTCAAGCTTGCCTGAACAAGAAAAATCCTCCATATTCGTGTAAATGGGAAGTGAATGGAGCCTTACTGATATCAATTTACTTAACCAAATGGTGCAATATATCAAATATAATTCATCTTGCCTTTTGACTCTGCTGTGCTACGTAAGGTATGTGTTACATACCACCATGCAAAAAAATTGACTTTTTTCATGTATTTATTATTGGTCATGCAGTAGAAGTAACTACTTAAATAAATTATTCCTTGTATATTGTTTGGAAACAAGCATGTAATTAAAAACCCAATTTTTCAGCTCTCATTCTTAAGCAAAATATACCAAAGCTCTTCGGAGAAGACAAAATTTGTCATTCAACCAGCACCAAATATAGGATCCATCTACAATATGGTTGGTATGTCTTCCCTTGCAGAAAACAGTCTTAAAAGTGAGCTAGAATTCACAGAACTCACACAAAAACAGATGACTGTTTTATGGACACAAAGACTGTTATAATTGTTTGAATTAATTATAACATGACTCAGTTTTAACCCTGATATTCCACCAATGGAGAGTCTTCTGTTTGTCATATAAGGATGTTTTTCCACATGGAGTGAGACTTCCCGTCTCTACACCAGCGCTTCTTTTCCACCTCATTCAGAGGAAGGGGAAGGATCTGGGTCAGAGTGTGGCTCTTTGTGGGTTATGGATCTGACTAGCACAATATGCAACACAGAACATCTCTGAACCGTTTCCCCCTACCACAGAGTCATAGAACGGTTTGGGTTGGAAGTGACTTTTAAAGGTAATCTAGTCCAAATCTCCCCACAATTACCAAGGACGTCTTCAATTAAATCCAGTTGCTCAGAGCCCCATCCAGCCTTACCTTAAATGTTCCCAGGAATGGGTCACCTCTCTGGGCAACTTGTTCCAGTGTTTTACCACCTTCATTGTAATAAATCTCTCCCTTATATCTGGAATCAATCTACCTTCTTTTAGTTTAAAACCATTACCCCTTGTCCCATCACAACAGGCCCTGCTAAAAAAATCTGTTCTCATCCTTCTTACAAGCCCCCTGCAAGTACTGGAAGGCTGCAAAATGATCTCCCTGGAGCCTTCTTTTCTTCAGGCTGAACAAATCCACATCTCAGCCTGTCTTCATACGGAAGGTGTTCCGGCCCTCTAATCGTTTTTGTGGCCCTTCAACATGTCCACGTCTTTTCTGTGCTGGGAACCCCAGAGCTGGATGCAGGACTCCAGGTGAGGTCTCACCAGAGAGGAATAGAGAAGCAGAATTATGTCCTATGATCCGCTGGCCATACTGCTTTTGATACAGACAAGGATTAACTCTATTTTGGATTTTGAAAAAAAACAAAGGATTAGCTAAAGAAAATTTCCACTCCACCAGGAATAATTAAAGGTAATCCATATCTTACTTTACTACTTTCTGGGCTTCAAGCCCTCATTGCTGGGTCATGTCCATCTTTTCATCCACCATAACCCCCAAGTCCTTCTCAGCAGGGCTGCTCTCAATCTCTTCCTCCCCAGCCTGTGTTGATAGTGGTGGTTGCCCTAACCCAGGTACAGGCACCTTGCACTTGGACCTATTACACCTCTTGAGATTCCCACTTCTCCAGCTTGTCCATGTCCCTCTGGTTGGCATCCCATCCTTCAGGTGTGTCAACAGCACCACTCAGCTTGGGGTCATCTTCAGGTTTGCTGAGGGTGCACTTGATCCCTTTGTCTATGTCACTGATGAAAACATTAAATTACACTGAGGGCAACACTTGTCACTGGTGTCCATTGGGACTCTGAGCCCTTGACCATCACCCTCTGGATGTGACCATCCAACCAATTTCTTATCCATCTAGCAGTGCACTCCTCAAATCCATCTCTCTCCAATTTAGAGAGAAGGACGTTGTTGTGATTTGACACTGGCCCAATTCCAGGCAACCACAAGAGCTGCTCACTCACCCCCCCCTGCCACAGCTGGGCAGAGGAGGGAAAAGGAAAAAAAATTAACGAACACTTCATGAGTGAGATAAGGACCGGGAGAAACACTTCAAGGGCAAAACAGGCTCAATGTAAGTTGCGAAGTGAATTTATTACTAACAGAGTCAGAGGAGGATAATGAGAAGCAAAAGAAGCCCTTAGAACACCTTCCCCCTCCCAGCCCCTCCCTCCTTCCCACCGACAGCACAGGGAGGCAGGTCATGGGGGGTTGGTCAGTCCATCACTGAGATTTCCTTCCTCTGCTCCCAGAGAGGAGTCTTCCCCTGTGAGGCTGTGGGGTCCCTCCCATGGGAGACAGTTCTCCATGAACTTCCCTGGCATGGGTCCACCCTCACAAGCAGCAGCCACACCGCACTTGCTGCAGCGTGAGCCCCTCCCATGGGCAAACAGTCCTCCCAAAACTGCTGCACTGTGGGTCTCTCTTTCCACAGGGTGCAGGCCTCCAATATAGGCTGCTCCAGCCTGGAAGCAAGGGCCTTCTCTCTCCACTGGGTCTCCCACTGGATCACAGCCTCCTCCAGGCATCATCCGCTCCGGCACGGGCACCTCTCCCACGGGCTGTGGGCAGATCTCTGCATCCCCCGTGGATCCATGGGCTGCAGGGGCACAGCTGCTTCACCATGGTCTGCACCACGGCCTGCAGAGGAACCTTGGCTCTGGT
The DNA here is from genome assembly GCA_014706295.1 of Lycocorax pyrrhopterus obiensis. Taxonomy (NCBI): domain Eukaryota; kingdom Metazoa; phylum Chordata; class Aves; order Passeriformes; family Paradisaeidae; genus Lycocorax; species Lycocorax pyrrhopterus. The sequence continues at coordinate 16,966,976 of JACSVZ010000014.1, read as the reverse complement.
GCCTGGAGCACGTCCTCCCCCTCCTCCTTCACTGACCTGGGTGTTGCCATGTTGTTTTCCCTCACATGTTCTCACCTCCTCCTCTTCTCTGGCTACAATCTCAAAAATCTTGTGACTTTGTTTTGATTTTCTTCTCAAGTATGTCATCACAGAGGCATTACCAACCTCTCTCATTGGCCCAATTTTGGTCAGCAGCATGTCCATCTTCAGAGCCATCAGCCATTGGTTCTTCTGGACATGGTGGGAAGCTTCCAGCAGCTTCCTCACAGTAGCCATCTTTGTGGCCCCCCTGCTACCTAAAACCAGGCCGTGCCAATCCAGTACAGATGTTGTGGGGGCTGTGTCAAAGGGTTTACAGAAGTCCAGGACATCCACAGCCCTTCCCCTGTCCACTGATGTGGTCGCTCCACCACTGAAGGCCACTGGGTTGGTCAGGCAGGACTTGCCCTTGGTGAAGCTGCACTGGTGTCTTGAATCACCTCCCTGTCCTCCATATGCCTTAGCACAGCTTCTAGGAGGATTTGTTCCATGATCTTCCCAGGCACAGAGGTGAGGCTGACAGGTCAGCAACTCAGTTTTAAAACCAGCTCTGTTTAACCATTGGAATGACTGCACAATCAACAAAATCTGAGTTTTGTCACTGCTCTTTCCATATAGGGGGCTTGTCCAGAAACAGCCACAAGAGTGGGCCTTCCCTGCCAAATCCACAGAGACTGTGTAGCCATCTGTTGGTTGGATTCAACTGAGAATAAGTGTGTTCTTGCCAAAATTCATCTGATTGGACCACAACTTCGGGACTTTTCCAGCAGCAACTATCTCATCCGATCCTCTGTCCAGGTGTAATAAAGGGAAAGGACTTCAGTTACTGACCATGTTCTGACAAGCAGCTGTGAGTGTAACTGTTCTTTGGAGGATATAGTACCCAGGCATCATCAATCCTGTAGTCCTGCTGGGTACAAGCTAGCTGACCACTCCGCCCAAAATCTGTTTGGTCAGAGAGTAAGCAAGATAAAAGAAGTCATTTGTTTCCATATGTAGTATTTGTTTACATAGATTGACATAATCTGTCATCTATCAGAAGCAATTATCCACACTGTCAAGATTATCTAGGACATGAGGTACAAAACAAGAGGCAACAGAATAAATGTAGAAACTTGCTGACACGAAAAGGCAAACCAAAGGATTAATGGCAGAAATTTAGCATTCCCGCAGTAATAATTAAATGTAATCCATAGCCTACTTTACTATTTGTTGATTTATTCTAGTTTACCAATGTACTGGCTCATATAAGACTCTGCCCCAGGAATTCAATATCTGTGGGCTCTGGTGAGCCTTTATTAAATACAAAGTTACTATAAAGAAGACAGAACTGGATCTCCTCTTCAATCCATTCCTGATTATAGGGTGGGCCCCTGTGGTTTTTTTTCACTGTATTTTAAAATATTTATCTGGGGACTTGCAAGCCAAACACAATGGTTGATCATTTAAGGTTAAGAGATGGAGCAACCAAGTGCTTGGAAAAAGATCCAAGCCAGTGAATATGTACTGCAACAGAGAAACCATGCCAGATGTGATTTTATAGCTGGATTGACAGTGCATGCATGAAGTAGACAACTCCTACAGGCAGCAACATGCTGAAGTGCAGGAAAGAGGCATTTTTTCCACACCAGAGTGCTGACCACCCAGGGAAAGAACTAGAGAGCAAGCTGAGAGGGAGCATGGGCCCTGGTGAGGAGCAGCGCTTCCTGCGCTCCCAGCCCAGCACCCAACTGCAGCAGCACACCCATGTCTGCAGAACTTCTCCCCGGACGTAGCTGATCAGTCTGCACGCATCGGGACAGCAAAATCTAATTTTTCCTGAGCTGCAGAATGCCCTGGCCCAGATGTGCTTTAAATAAAGGGACTATCTGTGGTAGAGCAGAAAGGAATTTGGAAATCACAACTCTCCCTGGAGCAGCGGGGGAGCACAGTCACCACGAAATGGCCCAGCAATGGTTAATGGCAGTTAGCCAGAGCTTTATTCCTTCTCTCCTTAACAAAGATGGGTCAGATGTTTCCAGCGAGATCATCTCTGATGTAGCAACTTCATTCCTCCAATCACAATAATTGTTTGTATCCCGCCATTATAAATAAAGTTTTAAAGGATTGCTGATTTTAATTTTCTCCATAACATTTCATTTTCAGATGTACTGCCAAAACCACTAACACAAAACGAGAATTACATAAATAATCAAACTATGCATTCCATGTCTGAATTAAGAGTATGTTATTTTTGTCATCTGTATTTAGAAATAAATTATTTTCTACATTATATTTATTTGAACACAAAAATATAAATCTTGTCATTACTAATAAAAAATAATAATTATTTATTTTTTGTGCTTGACATGAAAATACCTGCTTCTGCACTGAACAGAAAAACCTTAATTCCATCAAGCTGCTATCACGACTTCTGCCATAAGTGAATGTCTTGACTGAATTACAGCTTTTCAGCTCCTTTCCATCATTTATTTCATCAAAGATACTTCTAAAAAAAATATTGCCTTCATCCAAAAATAAATCTGTCTGAAAACAACTCCTGAGACCTCCACAAAAAGTGATTAAATAATGATGTCTGGAAGCAGTTGCCAAGCATAAGAAAGCTCAAACAGAACCTGATTTTGATCATTACAGTTCCTACTACCACCTCACCAAGGGCCTGGCAATATTTGCGTTTTCAGTTCTGAGATCAGGACAAAGTGCAACCACACAGCAGAGACAAAACTTTGCAAAAGCTGAGATGCAAAATTTCCTTCATCTAAAAAAACTCACAGAGGACATTCAGGGACAATTCCCCAAACACCCTGGAAAAACTTTGCAATTTATATTTTCACAAATATTTGGACAGATGTCTTGGCAGCCTCAATAATCTAGTCCCAGACTCCAAATTTGACTCTCATTTGCACGAGAGAATAATCTGGATTTTTCTAGTGATGCCAGCCTGCAGTCTTTAGGGTTATATATGTGATGCGGCACAGGCTGTTTCCCCTGCAGCCCAAGCAAATGTGCTTTGGAGCTGTAGCATGGGACAACTGACACTATTAACCTGTTGATTGCCAAAGATCACTGAATCATAGAATCGTTAAAGTTTGAAAAGACCTCTAAAATCAAGTCCAAATTTGACCAAATACCACCATTCCACTAAACCATGTAATGAAGTGCCACATGCAAATGGTTTTTGAACTCTTCTAGGAATGGCGACTCAGCCACTTCCCTAGGCAGTCCATTCCAACGTTTAACAACTCTCAGTGAAGAAATTCTTCTGAATATGCAATATATCTTCTGAATATGCAATCTTGGTGCAACTGGAGGCCAATTCCCCTTGTCCTATCACTTGTTACCTGGGAGAAGAAGCCAAGCCCCACCTGGGCACAGCTTCTTTCCAGGCAAGTGTAGAGAACGATAAGATCTCTCCTGAGCCTCCTTTTCTCCAGGCTAAACACCCCCAGCTCCCTCAGCTGCTCCTCACAGGACTTGTGCTCCAGACCCTTCCCCAGCTCCGCCGCCCTTCTCTGGGCTCCCTCCAGCACCTCAATGTACTTCCTAAACTAAGGGGCCCAGAACTGGACACAGCACTCGAGGTGTGGCCTCACCAGTGCCCAGCACAGGGGGACAATCCCTGCCCTGGTCCTGCTGGCCACACCATTGCTGATCCAGGCCAGGATGCCATTGGCCTTCTTGGCCACCTGGGCACACCCTGGCTCGTGTTCAGCTGCTGTCACCAGCACCCCCAGGTCCTTTCTAGCCCCTCTATCCCAGCCTGTGGTGCTGCCTGGGGTTGTGGTGACTCCAGGTCAGGATCCGGCACTTGGCCTTGTTGAACCTCACACCATTGGCCTCAGCCCATCAAGCCAGCCTCTCCAGATCCCTCTGCAGAGCCTTCCTGCCCTCCAGCAGATCAACACTCTCACCCAAACTGGTGTCATCTGCAAACTGACTGAGGGTGCCCTTGATCCCCTTGTCCAGCTCATCAATAAAGAAATTATCATATGATTCATTACTGAATTGTCAATATGGGTACAGGCACCTGTTCTCAAGTAAGGTAGATGCACATTGCCAGTTCGTTTATTTCCATTTTACCAGCAGTATCAAAACCTGACTCTGTCTTTATTTTCTTTCAAAGCATGGACAGGTAATGAGTGTGTGTGTTTTCTGTCACACACAATCCCTCTGAAACCTGTTAGATAAGTAGAAACACTGTCTTTTTACAGAAGTCAGTATAAATCAGTTTATCAAAGACTACACTCAGGAAGAGATACAAAATTCAGATATATCAAAATAATATCACTATCAGTATGAGAAAGTTGTTATGAAGCTTATGCACCCTTTACCGGTGAGTTACCACCACATGCTGTAGGAGAGGGTTTGACCACCCTTTACTGAGTGGTAACATTTCTCCCATCCTCTCCTTAGGCAGAAGACATGTCCTCCAAAGACCAAAGCTATCTCCTAGGACAAGAACCCTTTGTGGATGTGCAGCATTTTCAGGTGCAGTCAACAGTTACCCAGTTTTATTATTTTAATAAATTATTACTCATTTTCATATGCCTTTGATTTGGGAGTTTCAAGACAGTGCTCAGAGAAAACCACTAAGTGGAGTCATACAAGTCTAGCCAGAAATTACTGGAAACATTAAGGGCAATTTATTCTTTCAAGATTATCTAGGCTAATTTTCAGCCCTAAGAAGTTCAAAGGTAACTTGGACTAATCTGAAACGCTGGATGCTTCTGCAAACCAATCAGTAAAACAAACTAGTGCTTTTGATAGGCACTATTTACCACTACATAGGAAGAGACCATGCCATTCAAATATTACATTGCTCATTCCATACCAGAACTCTCTTTCACAATATCTAAAGGCCACAAAATTATTTGGACTTTGGAGCACTGGGATCTCCAATTTGAAAATAAGAGTGTTAATTCACCCTCAAGCAGTATATCAAGTTTGGCCAAAGGGATCAAAGCAAAACTCCCCTTTTTTTTTTTTTTAATGTGCTTCCAGGTTGGCAACTTCTATGACAAGTTTCAGTATGATATTATTTCAAACAGAAGAGATAACATACAGTACCATGCAAACCAAATTGCTTAGTAGAAACTAAGGGGGAAAATACATCTAGATAAATACATCCTGTGATGGGTGAACAACTGGCTGACACGTCAGGCACAAAGGGTTACAGTGAAGGGGGTTACATCAGGCTGCCAACCGCTCATTACAGCTGTTCTGAAAAAAGTTGAAACAAGTGAACTAGCAGAAATCTGTGATGGCTATGGTTTATATGATCTATGAAATCCTTTTACCTAAACTTGCATCATATAGTTAAAGTCGGCAGATCCAGGACACTTTTTCATTGTAGGAAAATTTCACTTTTTGAAATTTTAAAAAATGTTAAGAAATGAGAAAGTGAAAACATTACAAAAATAATATGAAAACTGTCTCCCTGACTGATCAACTGAGGTGCCTGGATTACAAGACAATTCCGGGGTCTTGGAGATTATAGGTGGGTGACAGGATGAAATCTATTATTCTTGCCAGCCCTTAAGCACTTTCTCTGGGCATTATTTTCTTACATCTTACAGGTTATGATCACTTCTGTCCTTGAACACTTCAGCTAAAGACTTCTGCTTTATAAAATCGAATTTCATCAAGGTGCTAACACCAAGTGGGACTTACAAGTCAGCTAAGTCTCTAACAGATTGATATTCTCTGTATTTTACAAAATTTCTGCAGAGGCAGGAAGCCTGCTGCTTCTTCACTGGCTGTGAGGTCTTCAGTGTTCCATTAAAATGGAGCAGTGTAGGTTGGTAGGGACCGCTGGAGGCTGTGATCTCCATGACCTGCTCAAAGCAGAACCAACTTCAGAGTCAGAGCAGATTTCTCAGGACCATCTTCAGTCAAGTTTGGAAAGTCTCGTAACATTTAAAATGCAGGTTACTATCTGTAGTGAAAAAGGTTAATATAGGAATGGAAAACACCAGTCTTACTGAGGCTGTTGACCTATTGCTGTTGGTTTCTAGTGGTATACACAGCAGCCAGGATAAAGGCAGCAGGAAACCATCTACAGCCATCTATTAAAAACACTTTCTTGTGGTTCTCTGATGGGAGTTCTCTGCACTTTTTAAGCCACCATGGCTGCCATGTCCCCTTACCTCCATCTAAACACACACACTGCACCAGAAGGGGCTGTGGACAGCCAGGACCACTCAGGCATGTGGTATCCTCAAGTGTCCTCCAAGAACACCTTTACATCTTCCCCTTGCTCTAGAAAAAAGGTAAAGTTAAGTGACACCTCTCCCCTTTCTTTGCATGGGTGCACACCCAAATACCTTTGAGTTTTGATGGTTCCTCTAAATAACCTTGTAACATAGCTGTGGAGTTTTCTCAGTTCTTTACACTATAGAGTACCACTGCACTCTCAAAAAGAAACTGAATCAAATGCATGCTTGAGATACACCAGCAGGATTTTCATCCTGTCTAATGTTAAAAAAAACCCCAAAAGTCAGATTCTCAGCTTGCATAAGTCAATACAATTTCCCTGCTTCAGTAAAAACTGCGCAGATTTCTGTCACCTGAGGATCCGCTCCACCACGCTATTAAGAGCTGTGAGAAACCAAGTCACAAAACATAGGCTAGAAATGTGTAAAAAAAACCAGCAAAGCAAAAAGCTTTAAAATATCAAAGGCTGTCTAGAGTAAAAAAAGTTCACAGCACATAAGTACCATTTAAATTGATGAGGGACCCTGTTTTCAGAGGACACAGGTTGCAAAGCCTTTGCAACAACAAGATAGTAGCAGTGTAGAAGTAGCATCTTATCAGTACTCAACTTTGTCTGCTCTGCTCTGGTAATCGCTGAGCACAGACATCATCGCAGTACAGTCATACAGATGCACATCACACTGGTCCTAATCAGATTAAGTTGGTTATTTTTCTGTGTAGTAATAGCAGTGAAGTTGACCTGAGCAATCTACCACATCACTCATGAGTGGAGAAACTCCTCTTGTAAACTTGTACAGGCCTTGAAGCTCCACCACGCATATAATTCCCAGGGGCACACTCTCAGCTAGCACATACTGATCCCACAAGACTCTGCTGACTAATACCCACTGAGAATCTACTGAAAGTGCCCTTGAGCTTTGCAAGTGAGAGGCTCAAATAAAACAGAGGTTGAAATAAAAACTGAGAGGGAAAATTAGCCAGTGGAGGTTCATCTTCAAGTAAAGGCTTCTTTTCTATTTTAATGAAAAAAATCTATATAAGAACTACACAGTTGAGAGGATAACAAAAGTGGGGACTGACATCTGTGCAAACTCTTGCCTGCTCCTCCTGAATGCGGAGGGAGGATGGAGAGCTTCAGCACTCAGTACATGACCAGCTTCTTATTTATCTGAGCACCCACCAAGGGTGAACATGGGAGACAGAATTCTGGACTAAAGGGATCTTCATTCTGGTACACACTTCATGCAATCAGGGAAAGGAGGGCAAAACAACTTTCTGGAGGTGAGACAGTGGCATTTTTAGCAGTGATAACATTCACACTGCAGAGGAGCAGTACTCTTGTCCGCAGCAGCAGACCCATGTCTACAGACAAGGCGCCAAGTCACTGTTCAACACATCTACACCCAGTTAAGTTTGGTTGCTGCAGCCCCATTTCTGCTCTCAGGATGTTAATCTGATCCAGTGGCTATGGTGGTACAGGTGGGGGGGTGAGGTCAGGTCAGCAGGAAAACCCACTCACCCAAACTACACCACCTCTTACACAAACACCCTGTGGCCTTGCCCTCAGGAAAACACCATCTGGCACATGCTCTGCCATACAGTTCTGCTTCCAGCCACATGACAGCAGCATGAAAGTGATGGGACTGGGAACTGCAGAGGTAGACCATCATGTAATCCGCCTCATTTTCCCCCCCAGGAAGGGCATCACTCTACCCTGTCGGGGTGCAGAAAAGACCACCACATTGTACCTTGAAGGCAATAACATGAGGTAGCATAGTAACAGGGTTGGATCCTGCTGCACTAGACTTCACACTCTAGAAAATCACAGGGAAAGAAGCAAAAGGAAAATTTGAAGTGTTTTATGCATTTGCAGACTTTTTTCAGACTCACAGAATTTGCAAGGCTGACTTGAGTTAAACCTGGTGGCCCATGTTCCCCCAGTGAAATCCAGAAGACATAATAAAGTCCTATATTTGTTCCCAATACCATAGCATAACAAGTTCATGACCAGGATCTGTAACACCTAGTGAGGGGGCAAAACTAATAAGCACAAAATTAGCTATCATAAATAGACTGTGTCTAGCAGACCCCATCATCCTGCATCTTCCACTGTAGCACAGAGAAGAGGCAGCTGCATTACATCCTCTTAGCTGATAACAGCACGAACAGAAAAACCAAAATCAACTGTTGAAAATCTCCCTTTTCAGATTTGCAGCCACACTCAGTAGCATCACGTATTGCACATGTTCTGCTCCGAGTAGAAACAGACTGAATTCCATCCCCAAGTGCTCCAGTTTAGCCATTACATCATTTGGAGCTGGGATACAGAGCAATACCCACAACCTAAAATCAGCAAAGGAAATTTTTTCTCGTTGCTGAACCACAGCTAGTGCATCCTAATTTTGGTGGCAATAATGAATAACAATTAGTTAGTTAGCGGTGCATAGGGAGTTACAACACATGAGGGTCCCAAATGATGCTTAGCAAAGCCTCATACTGTACATTGCTGAATCAATTTAAAGTCTAATTTATGGTCCATATGATAGTCAAATTAACTTGCTATGGATTGTCATTATGTCCTACCCTCAGGAAATGCCTTAAATAAACACTCAGAGCTAAAGGAAGAACTCGTTGCTAACCATATTAGCTCATGAGTGAGGACAACATCCCAAGTTATAAATCAGGGTTGGTTCAACAGCAGCAACAATCTTGAGTTTTGCTCTATAGGGGGCCTAATAAAAATGCATTTCCATAACGAACAGGAAAACAAGTAACTGATTTAGGAAATGTAATCACTCCAGCTCTCTTTCAGCAACTAGCAAGCTCCTAAGGAAAAGTATCTGTGACGTGAATTATTGTGTTAATATCTGTGAATGATTGAAGCTCCCACCAGGAGTTTATGAAGAAAGGTGGCATACTCCAGTAAAACCTGGAGCACTGCAGAGGTACCAACAGTAAGTACAGCTGAATTAGAGCAAATGAACCTGTAATTCCCCACAGGAAACAATGAAAACAAATACTGTTGTTTTAAAAGATATGGATATGTTTCCAGAAAATTGCAAGGAGACATAAATAGTCCTTAAATAATAAATAAGTATGAGTTTGCTCTGGAAAACAATTACATATCAATAAAGCCTTTTTGCTCAGTTGACTGTCTGCATGTACTCACAATAGACTGTGATCCCATGGGCTCACTTAGGTGACCTTGCAGAGCTAAGGTACTAAAGGGGCAGATATTTTGCCTTGTAGTTTTGCCTTTCCAAATGTGATCCTGTTAGTTTGACCTGGTTAGTAGGAGCCCTTTATGATGCCCTGTATACTGCCTAACCCCCTTGGGTCTTTAGGCATATCACCTGTTGTAAAATATTAATAGCTAAGCTTGAGATTTTCTGCGTTCTAAAGTTTTACATGCACCTTAATTCTCCTTAAGACACCAAATTTTGGGTTTGCACTTCTCTTAGTTCTCCAAAGGGTAAAGTTAAAAAATGAGGAGTGAATATAGCAAAGCAGAAAAGCCTCCTACCCACAAACAGAGCATAAGAGACTCTAAAGTCTGTCAGGCTGTTTCAGTGAGCAGCCTATAGCTGAATTGGTATCTCTCTTCTGCTGCTGTCTCCAGAAAAAAAATGGAGATGTCTACGAAGGAGAAGGCAAACCCCTACTCCCAGCCAAGACAGAGGATGGATGGAGGAGGAGAGAGAGGCCAGTGGTGGGACAGAACCTCATGGAGCCACGTGAGGGCTGGAGCCAAGCTTCCTGCTGTGTCAAGGCAGCTGTGTCTCACGTGTCCTCACTCCCACAGGTGGAGGATCGCAGGCACAATGACCAAGAGTTTTCCCAAGGAGTAAACAACAGTAAGAAAGAGCTGTCATAGAACTGGGAATGCCTGACTGCTCACACCATGTGGGTGAAGCCCTTGCACCCAGAGGTCTCGCAGGACCCCCACACTGGTCCCCAAGAGGGATGCAGCTGTCCCAGCAGCACAGCCACAGAGGCAGCAGGAGAGGCAGGTGACCTGCACAGTGCATCTCCTGCCCCGCAGGTCCCATGGACACCAAGGTGGCAGCTGCTGCTCTGGCTGGAGCTCCTGAGGAAGAGGAGAACCATGCACCTCTCTCTTCTGCAATGGCAGCAGTTTCCCCAGTCTTTGATGAGCAGGTGAGAGCAGCAGGGGCAGAGAACCAGGGCCCTGCCCTGCATAGCTCTTCTCGCCTAGCCAGCCCCTCACCAAGCCAGCTGGAAGCCCATGCCCTCAGCAGGCAGCAGGGAGAGGCAGTGGGGGAAACAATCATGCCAGTTCCAGAGGCCAAGGAGAGGGTCTGGGTCGAGGAAGAGTGGGAAGAATGCAGTGTCCTGGAACTGTCCTAGGGGGAAGATGGCAGAGACCAAAGCTTGTGTACTGCAGAGGAGAGGGTCCCTGTGCCTGCCCCTCATGAGGCATGGGCTGAGTGCCTGGCATGTGACCTGCACAGCCCCTGTTGCCCACCCAGCCCTCAACTCCCTAGCTGGAAGCCCTCAGCGACCAGGCTCTCTGCAAGCAATGTCCCTCCCCCTTCAGGCAGGCCCTCCAGGTTCTGTGCAAGCTGCTCTGGTGGCCCAGCATGGTAGGATGGCCAGAGGATTAATGCTGCCAGCACTAGGCCAGTCCTTAGAGATGGCTGGCCTACAACCTGAGCAGTGTCTAGAGGTAACGACATGGATTGGCTTTGCCATGGACATGTTAATAAAAAATGTTGTTTTCTAGCTGTGCTTGCCTGGTCCATCTTAGCAGCAAGGCAGGTTCAGGCGAGGCACCCGAGACTTTAAACTCAATGACTTCATGGTTGCTGTGGTCACGACAGCCACCAATTGCCACTTCAACCACAAGACCATCTCTGGTAACAGGAAACAATGCACAGAGGGCACCTCTCCAGATCGGCTACCTGAGTACACATACCAAGAAGTTTTTGTCAAGTTATTGCTTTAGGAATCTCTTGGACCGTTTGTACCAGCTGTGTGGTATTCACAGTTAACCTCCAGCAGGTTGAATTCCCCCCATAAGGAGAAGAGAGTTGATTTGGAGGCGTCCCTTAGTTTCTTAGTCAGTGTCATTGTCCTGGCTGGGTGGTCTGTGGTAGACTCCCATGATGACATCCACTGCATTTGTTTGCCCCTTAATTCTTACCCAGAGGCTCTCAGCCATGTACAGCTGCAGCTCTGTACATTCCAGCCCCTCCACTGCATGAAACACACAACAGAGCTGCGTGCTCACACACTGCAGCAGTGCACTGCAACTCGTAACAGATTTGGGTGCAGGTGTACTTACTTTGGCGCTTTCCTCCCGGCCACCCTGTTGACTACTGCTCCTGAGTTAGGGCTCAGACTCTTCGTAATGCCTGTAAAAAGCTAAGTTCTTGGAAACTTACTGAGCAGGGAGCTACCCACATAAACAATAAACACAGAACAAATGCCTCAAACTGAAAATAAGCCTTCTGTGCTGGTGTCTCAGTCAAATGAGAGTCCCCAGCTCAAGCTTCAACACCTTATCTGTAGTTACACACTTGCAGTCCTGGTGTTGGTTAAAATCCAGGGACTTCAACTGCTTATATGTATCAGTAGCTACGTACAAGTGTTTGTCGCTTTGCGCACTTGTCAAAGAGAGTTTTCAGCATGAGATCTGTCTCCTATCTGAGCCACAATGTCATTGCAAATCTCCAAATAGTATTTTAATATCAATATGTCTGTCAGTTTTAACTGTTATTCCAGTAGTAAAATGTTTACTATCGTGTTAAGAAGTTAAAGCAGTTTCCTATCCAGTTTAGAAGTCTCAACAACTCAGTTAATACCCTAATTGGGGATAGAAATTATGCTGAAGAGAAACTGGTGTTTGAGGGATACATGGTAATGCTACATTTATGGAAAGTTGAGCCATGGAATGAGGTGACTCTGCTGGTTTTACCCATGGATGCATCATGTTAAATGTTGGATGATGCTGAAGCACACAAGAAACAAAATTATCATCTTGCAGAACAGCTTCTGTGTTCTCTGTCTGTATTTCAGTTTATACCTAGATAAGTAAAATAAACTTATTTGTGACTCCATTTGTCCTCTAATACCCATAGCTAGTTGCCAAGTCACTTTGGTACCACAGCTAGTGTTGTAGAAGGCACTAGAAGTGCCTGACTCAAAAAATATTTAGTGTAAACCACAGCCTTCTCACTGAAGCACTTTCCTCTAGCATACATCCAAAAGTGACACATCAGTTCAGTCTCTAGGGTCATCCAAACTCTGCATTCATGCTAATCCAGGCAAGTATTGATGGGGCCCACAAGGAAGAGCTGGGCCATGAAAACCATTGAACAGCAACCAGAGTAGAAATTTTAGCCGTTATGAACATCAATGAAATCTGCCCTTATATTGCCAATTATATGCTCCCCATACTTAGAACAAAATCCCTCTCGGGAAAGCTCTCTGGCAGTTGAAATTGGAGTGTGAGAGATCTCACTTCACCACATTTTGTCTCCTATTTCTTGACTAGAAGCACTGTCTTTGTGCTTCCTTCAAAACACTAAATGAAAACTCAGTGAAACGAGAATAACAGCTTCCCTTTTGTGACAAGAGTGTTGCAGACGTGACTATAGTCCTGAGGTATTCAAACACTATAGCAATAAGGCTGTGATAGAAATCTGGCTAGAAATTAAGTGTTTCAACAATTTTTGGCATGAAATCTTTCGAAATCAGGTTTTAAAAGTCATTTATTTTTGACTGGTTTTCAAACCTTTTAAAAGATCAGTTTTACAAATGAGATTTTTTTAATCCAGATGAATTATTTTGACTGATCCCACATTAGATTTTATAATACAATTTCATGGCACGTTCTTATCTTTAGGGGAGAGGAAGAGTGGTCCATTTACAACTTTCTTACAAGGTAAAGAATTGTTCCTGAATACTTACAGGCATATTCTTCAGAAAGAAGGATGAATAAATGGCATTCTGACTGAGAGAAGGAGCACAAACCCATAAAAACTGTGTATGTCTATCTATATTAAACATTGTTCATACTAGGTACATGTAGTAAAAACACTGTTTAACATTCAGAAAGAACCTCTCCCTTCTCTTGTTTCAGTTCAGGTGTTTTTCAAATTTCTCTCTTCTTTTATCTTCTGCTTTTCTACTCTCCTCTTTATTATTATTACTGTTGTTGTTGTTGTTATTGATGACGTTGTTGCTTCTACTTTCTTTATTTTTTCATTGTTTTAAACCTATTTTAAAAAAGTAGGCAGAATACTTTAACCCTGCATTTTATTTTACTTCAGCTTGGAAATTCTACATTGAGCACAAATAGTGTTTAACCTTCGAATTTGTGATCATGCTGAAGAATAATATACGGAAGCAGAGAAAGATACCTTCAAACTTTGAGGAGTTTTCTACACGCATGGTTGAAGAATAACTGATAAATTAATCATCTGACCATATTTGCCTTGCATTTAATAGGCGTTTAAAAAAGACATGTAAAAATTGTATTTAAAACACTAATAATAATACCTTTTATTCTACAGGTAACACCACACAGAAGACTACTTCTAATAAACATTTGGAAATCAGTAGCTCTATCTCCACCAGCATGCCTGAATAATGGAACATGATTTCTGTCCTGGCACAGGATCAAGCACTACATATGTGTCTAGATATTATTTCTTACTGCCTGTAAAAGCCACTCAGACAGCTGCTGATACTGTTAACCACTTGGTTTTCCCCCCATTTTATGTCATCTAAGTTGTTCTCTAGCAAATAGTTTTTAAAAAAATCTCTTAATGATCTGTTAAAAATAGATTAACTCAAATGCGGAAAAAGATATTTTCTTAAAATAAGATGTTTTAAGAAGGACCAGGCTCCTACACTCAAAATGTGTAGAAGACATTGATTCACTTACTGTGGGATTGTGAGGACACTTCACTCACCCCATCCCAGGAAAAATGAAGTGACTGCAGTTTTCTTTGGTCTGCCATGGGTCATCTGCACCCAGGCACCCATCCAAACAATCTGTGTGTGAGGTGGCAGTGCAGTACCACCGGCTGCCAAGTCCTGGCACAGCTCTTAGGTTTGCTTCTGGTGACAGCAAACTGTGTTCTGTGTGTGCCTTCTGAACCCCGGGAATCTGACAGGATATTTAACTTACAGGCTAAATTCCTGCTTCCCATTGTTCGGTTGTTTTCTTTATCAGGATGTTTTATGGCAGCCCTCCAGTATCTCCTCATCTCTTTACCATAGATTCAGGCTTCAGTTTATTCTTTGCCTTCTTGTTATCAAGTTCTTTGATTGAATTTACTTCTACAATGCCCTGTAGTGATTAACCTATTCATTTCATTAACCCTCGCACTTTTCATTCATCTTGACCAGCCTCAGGGCTTCTGTTACAAACACTCTGACCTGTCAAAGAGCATCACTCTCACCGATGTCCAGGCATGATTTGGAAGTAACTACTGCTCCCCACAACCAGCATGACCACCCTGCTTCCAGGAAACAGAAAAGAGCTGTACGGATGTGAGCGGTACACATTGCTACACACCCTCAGGGCCAGGCAATAGCCCAGGGTCTCCACTATTTATTGGTGACAAACAGCCATATCTGTATTTATGGTGAGAGATGAGAGAGGGCCAGGAGCTGTCTCATGCATTTGGATGCATTGCTGCAAGATCTGCTTAGCAGTCTGGGCAATCTCTGGCTGTTCTGACCATTCCAAGGGGAACCCCCCATTACCAAACAGCTACAAATGTGGCCAGTCCCAGATGCCAGGAAAGAGATGGGGTTAATCACAACAAGAACCACATTTGCAAGTTCTACACTTAAGTGCCAGATATTATTTCACCTTTAAAATAGTAGGCTGTTCTCCACATTTCCTACAAAATAAAACTTAGCCCTCGCCTCACACCAGTAGCGGGAAAATTCACTTGCTTGTATAAGAATGTGCTCTGAAATTCTTTAAAAAAACCAAGCCCAAGGCTTCTGTGTTGTACAGAGACTGACTGTGAAACAGGTTTAAACCCCCACTGCTACAAATGAGTTGATCCGTATCATGGTACTGAACCTGAAGAGGCATCAGGCATCCAGACTGTTAACAAAATGCCAAGCTACAGTGTGCATTTCAAATCTAGCAGAAGAGAGTCACCCTTTAAAATCACCACTTTGGAAAAGTTCTGAACTCTGGCTACAGTCTCACCTTTTCAAATCCACTTTTGTGACATTAGTTATGCTACCATTTAGCCACAGAATCATAAAGAGCCACTGAGAGAACAGGCAATTTCCAATACTTTTCCTATCACTGCTGGCTTACAAATGTTTAAAAAAAAGCTATGATGATAGCAGATTATAATAGCAGAGGCAGAAGGAAAGCAGAAAACCCCGATCTGCTATGAGTACATATAGCATGTCACTCATCTCTACTAATACATCTTTTTAAGCAAATTGTCTTTATATCTCTCTCCAAACATGCACATAGATATGATGAAGAATTATGTTATCTTGGAGACTTATTTTTTCAAGAAGATAAGGTAGAAAACAAAAATGAAATCACAGCAGTCCTTCCAAAGGAAATAGCCTCCATCTCATTTGTCTATGTGAACATAAATCTACCTAGATCACTGAAAGATTAAAGTAAGTTAAATCAGTTTATGATCCCAGGAAACAGAGAAGGATTTCCTAGCATAAATTGAGACATAATGTCTAAAGCACTTAAGGGAGTAAACAGAATAAATCAAAAAATTAAGGTTTTCAAACTAAAGAACTGTGGAAGCACCAGAAAAGGAGGTAAGTTCAGCAGCAGCCTGGCTCCAGCTGAACCCACCTGTCCCTGCACTTTGCTGAACTGATGACTAATGAAG
This sequence comes from Lycocorax pyrrhopterus obiensis, assembly GCA_014706295.1. NCBI lineage: Eukaryota > Metazoa > Chordata > Aves > Passeriformes > Paradisaeidae > Lycocorax > Lycocorax pyrrhopterus. Next base: position 16,950,864 of record JACSVZ010000014.1, on the reverse strand, counting down.
CACAAGTGCTATAACCCCCTCACCAATTCCTTCTCACTATAGACCTGAAGCTCCCACTGACTGCAGTGTGGCCACATCTTTCTTTATGCCCCTGCAGAGATGGACTTTCCTTTTCAGAATCAGGTGCCGATGTGCAGCACAGGAGCTGCAACTCACTGGATGTGTGGACACACAAGAGTTGCTCTCATGCGCTTCACATTGCACTCCGTAAAGAGGTTTTGTTAAAATCAGGCAAAGTCACACATTTGCTACTTTTTTGCTTCACTTGCCTGAAAAGAACCACTGACTGGGGGTGTGGGGTGCTCACGGACAGAACAGATGTGTGGAAGAGCCAGGCAAGGCTGTTCCATAGCTACAGGGCGCAGAGTGCACTGACCTGCAGAGGTCCAAGCACTTGAAGAGAAACAGGTCACAGGCCCTGGCTGAGAAGATCCACCACCACCCAAATCCGAGGCAAGAGTTGGTGGAAGCACCCCAGTCCTCCTTGGAGCCAGATCAGAGTGTGTCTGCTGTGACAGCACAGTTTTTCCCTTCCCTGTTTTCCCCAAAGGCTGTAAGGGGTGTCACAATGTATTAATGATAACAGAGGAAAATGCTGGCATAGCAGAGGTACCTGACATAGCTGCAGCTTCACTTTTGTGACACCATTAACCCAAAAGGGCAGCTCGTGAGCTCCAGCAGTGTTGTATGGCCTGTGCTGGCACACCAAAGACAGCTGCAATTTTTTGTAGCATGTAGCTATACACTTCATTTTGGCACAGATAATCCCACGCTGCTTGCTTGAGGGCCGATGTGAAGAATGAGACCTCTCCTTTAAGTGGTGCAGTGTAACAACACGCATCCACATTTATCTAACAAACGTGCATCTAATAAACAACAAAGACCTCATTCTTTAACGTTCATATATTGGAATTATTTCAACATTTGACATTAGAGGACAGTGCATAATTCTTGGGGCATTTTCAGCCTTACTAAGCTGAAGAAAAACAGCCAGGGTTCTGATTCAGTTTAAGCCCTACATCTGAAAAAAACCCTTACTCAAAACAGTCACCAGTCAAATCCCACCACTACAAGAATTTATTCCCCTAAATAATGATGTTCCTTTGAAGCCAGAGCTGGAGCTTGTAAATCCCAGCACAGTAATTGCTCTGCTACAAAAGGCTTCAGACTGACAGTGCTCTGCTAATTCACACAACCAGGGGTGCAAATACCTGCCCCGGAGGCTGCTTTGGGTGCCCAGCACAGTGTAGTGAAGGGCCAGTAAAGACTGGTAGAACTAAGCAGGCTCCCCCAACCTTTCCCCTCTTTTAATTTCATTGTAACTAAAAAAATCATCATATATAGGAATACAAGAAAGGCATTTATATTCACGGGGAAAAAAAGCTGAGTTTATTCTACATTTTCAAAGCAGTGCACATATCATTTTCTAGACATGAAAGCTTAACAGTGCCTCAATTTAAGCCGGCTGACTGCTGGAAATGTGATTGCTTATAGAGAATTAACACCACATGATAATTTGCTTTTTCCAGAGTTCATCACTTTGAACATGGAGATGAACTGAATATTTTCTGGTCATACAGAAAATTAAAAGCTTTAAAGGATTTTAAAAACCAGGATGATTTAAAGCAAGACAAATGCTACCTGTTTTAAGTTTGCCTAAAGTCCTACCGTCCCACATTAAAAAATGTTCCCATACCCTTGATCTGAAACAGAATTGTGGCTGATGACAGCAAACACAAATATGAAAAATATTAATGTGTTACTGACTCCAGGGAAAGAAGTCTCTGATTCTTTATCGGATTTCCTGTGGTGGCTCTTTGATCAGAGAAAAAAATAAGTAAGTCGTTTTAAAAAATCTGTCATCAAATGAATGGTACTGCTGTGATATATTATAATAAAATTCAATATTAAAAGGTCTTTATAAATGGAAGAACTGAAAACAGAAATACAGGAAACGAATATGCAGAATTCTATGATGTGGGTGGTAAGAACAAAATGAGTCTAAGTTGTGGTATCTGAACCTGACTACCATCTTTCCCAAAGACTGGCTGTATTTATCACCTTGTGTTATAAGTCATTCTAGTATTACATTTCCTTTCTCTTTTGTTTGACAGATTAATAGGCTGACTCTTAACCAACAGAAGACAAAACTCTGCAAGTGTTTTCTGGAAAGCTATGGATAGAAAATTAGTTTGTTCCCTTCTTACCATGGAGAAAATTCCATCCGCCAGCAGCCACCTTTTGTATTATTCAATGCATAAGAGTTAGCTAATCTAAGAAATATAAAAATAGGTAAATACTCAGGTGTTTCAGTTTTTTAATTGTAAGTAATTTTTAGTTGGCTTGTTCCCATACATTTTGTTTTATGTTACACACACTCCCCTCATTAGGAGCCAGCCTCTATGGTACAGAATCACCCTCTGAAGGCAGAGCTGACCCAGGTTCACCTCAGCAGAGCTCTGTAGCATACTCTGTGCCGTGGCTACCTTGGCATAGAGTGAAAAATTGCAGGAGCCCACTAATGTCACTGCAAGCATGAGGCTTTACCCACGTGATCACAGGCACACGAGCCCTGATGTGGATGCCACAGCACCACTGAAGACAGGGGATAGTCTGGCTGCTCCCAGCTGTCGTACACCTGCACCATCAGGGTTAACAGCAGTATAACTTCCTCACAGTTTGCATGTTTTCTGCAAGTTTTAGAGTTCATGTTTTCACTATGCATTCTCATAGAATCAAGGAATATTTTGGGTTGGAAAGGACCTCTAAAGGCTATCCAGTCCAACACTCCTGCAATGAGCAAAAGCATCAACTAGATGAGGTTGCTCAGAGCCTTTCCTTATAGGAGAAATGCTCTAGATTTATGCTGGCAATTAGAGGGAAACCTTGCATCTCTTATTGATAGGACTACACTGCTGTGCAGACAATGCAGAGCTACCAAACAACAGAAGACACAGGAATCTCACCTTTCAGTAGTTTGTATTACACAATGACAAAAAAAAAGGTCTTCTATCAAGGGGGTTTTTGTTGCAGCCAGTAAAGTATGTGTGTCAAGAAGATAATTTTATCTACACGTGTGGCCATTAGACAAGAAAGGACGTGATAATATTAGACAAAAATGGGAAATATGTGCTTTTCTTACAAGCAGTGCATGTAGGGTTTCCTTATAAGCAGTATATGTGAATTTACACAGCTTTGGCACATAAATATGTACTCATTACTTGTACAATGTTTTCAGAACTCAGAAATTAATTATATGAAAGCCAGTCTTATTTGATCATAAAAGAAACTGTTCCTATTTCCACTGTGACACAGTGACAAAATTCCTAGTAACTTCAAAAGGAAACAAGAACAGATAAAGAAACTAAGTGACCTTTTTACCCCACTTCCAGTTTTTGCTCTTTAGATCTTATATTTCTGTATGAAGATCAGCATCATGAAATAATAATACTCTTAGTGTCTGCCTAACCATGAGTTTGAATGAGTAAACAGAAAATAAAACAAGTGAAATCTGCATTGGCTGCTCAGAGGGGTGGTAAGTGGAACAGCAGTGCACCCTTGAGTGGTGAGGCCAGCTGGCAGCCAGGACCCTGCACCGATGGCCAGCTGAAAAGATGCAAACCAGGAGGATGCAGCTGCAGGCACATGCTGTCTTCCAAAGTGTCCCACACACGGGGGCCTGACGTCTGGAATGAATAAAATTATTGCTTGTGTAAGCCAAATCATTAAGTCTTGACTGGGTCCCCCATGTATCCTCATAATCTTTTTTTTTGTCCTTAGGGGTCTACTTTCCTCTTTTTTTGGTTTGGTTTTTTTTTTTGATTATATTTCTGGTTTTGATTATTAAAAAAAAAAACCAAACAAATAAACAACAAAAAACAAGATCAAAAACACTCTAAAAATTTCTGTCAAGGTGTCCAGAGCAAATACATTTTTATTAGTGTTGTGCATGGTTGTTTTCACTCACATGAGCCAAACATACTGTGGACAGGGGAAGACTCAGTAAAATTAAATGAGAGCCAAAGTAGTGAACACCTTGCACTTTCGTTTTAGCACCACTGACGACAGCAGCTCTCATCTTGCAGGAAGTGTAAGATGCTTAAATACAGTATGGGTGCAACCTGAGCTCATGGCTCCATCTTTGTCTTGCCTGCTGTGGGTGGTTGAGTGAGTCGCAGATGGTTCTTGATCAGGTTTAAGCAGTGAGTCTGAAGGGCCTGTGTGGGGAGCACACGTGAGGAACTGCCTTGCTGTCTCTCCAGAGCAACAGGACAAGCTGTGGGACAACATCAAGAAGGGCCAAGAGCCACCTAATGTGCTTGGGACCAGCCTGTGAAGCAGCCCATAAGACAAGAAGCCTTCTCTACTGTCTTCTCCCAATGTCGGGGCAGATAGGGGGGCTACAGGGAACAAATTGCACCTGTTGCCTCCAGCTCTCTGTGTGTGAGCAGGCAAAGACACCACCACCATGAGCTGGAATGAGTGAACTTACATACTTAGAGTACAAAGATGAGTAAGATACTGAAGAAGATGTGCTGTAACAGGAAAAAATTGCTAATGAGTTATATCTTGCACAGAGAGACAAAGGCAAATTGTTGACTTCCAGTGTCATTGTCTCCTGCTCTGAGATCTCTAAGGATCAACATCATCTCCTGCATGGACTATATGCACCTATACATGTAACATTCTCTGCTTGGACAAAAAGCTGGAGCATGTACAATGGACCTTCTAAAACTTGACTGCAATTAATACATGTATTTACCTAGTCTGCCTCCACTCTAGTTCACAAGTGTGTTGACCCAGAAACCAGCCCAACTTCCTGGTAGTTAAATTTGCATTTAACCAGTAAATAGGACCTCCTAATTTTGGGGTTTTTTTGTCATTGAAACTTGAAAGCCACCTCAGGTATCACTTTTCTGTCATCTTTATGCCAGACACAGCCTTAGTACAGTCTCACTGACATCAAATTGCACCAGAAACAATCGCAGCCCACTAAAATGTTACAACCTTTATTCTTCCTTTTGAAGAAGGAAAAACATGCCCTTAGGCAAGAAAGTTTATATAGCAGAATTCAATCCCAGACTTCAAACAGCTGAATGGAGCTGCTGTAACAAGGGATTATAATGAAACAGCTTCAGAACCCTGGGTGTGGTGGGCGGAGGAGCAAGGGCTGCTCAGGGGAGCTCAGAGCCTAATGTTTCATGTGACATTTTTCCTAGCTTCAAAGCCATAAACTAAATTGCTGTGCTGAAACCACTATGAAACAAAACAGTTTTTAAGATATGGCATCTGTATAACCGCACTTAAGAACACAAAATTTTAACAAATGTTTTCCTTAACCACTGTGTGGTCTGTTGGGACAGAATTTCGCAGAGAGCCACATAGATGGCACAGACCAAACTTCACTCTTGGATTTGGTGATTCATAGTTGCAGGCACAAAATAACATCTCACAGGCTGATTCCTAACCTATTGCTTACTCCTCTGGTCCTTCAGGACATGCAATATGCCATATTTCCTCAGGTGCCATTTCAGATACCTCCCACCATTTAATGTCTGCAGCCCACCTCCTGAGTTTACTCCTCTTGGGGCAAGGACACCGAGACAGCTACTGTCAGGCAGATCCAAACTACCCCTGTCCTGGCTGGCATAGAGAGTGCATGTCCTATGCCACAGCCCCTGCAATAACAGAATCACAGAATAAGATAAGTTGGAAGATGGAGAAGGGAAGACAGCTGAGGACAATACACTCTTAAGACACTTCAACAGCAGGCACTGCCAAGCAGGCTACAGGGTATTTTCTGAGCTCCCTTCCCCTAGAGGTTTGCTTTTGATGGGCCAAGAGTGGAAACAGGAGGTATAATTTCCAATGCCCATACAAAAAGTCTTTTCCAATCCCATTTAATGCCTGGCTTTGCACAGAAATCCTATCCCCTTGTATATCCATATGTTCACCATAATTAACTCTCCCACACTGGCTGGGAGCAGAATGTCACAGCACAAATGTTAATGCTGATGGGACATTATCTCCTCCTGCAGCTGCCTTGGGCTACGGGCACAAAAAAGCGAGCTAGCAATGTGCTTCTGCTTCTAATACCATGAGTCTAACCAGAAAGGATAGACAGACAGAATTTTCCAATAAAATAAGCGGTTCTGACATTTAAATATCACCTTTTAGTTACAAATGACTGACTAAAGCAACAAAAATATGTTGGGCATAAGTATGCCAGCAGTATATTTAATAAAATAGCAGCATTTTATGCTTTAAATTTCCCAGCCAGGAAGAAGATACAACATTCTCTGCTTGGACAAAAAGCTGGAGCATGTACAATGGACCTTTTAAAAATTGACTGCAATTAATGGTTACTGATGGAAAATCTTGCTTTATATGGTAGGGGCGGTTATGTATTTGGTGCCCTAAATACCAAGTGGCTGATATATTTGTTAAAAAACTAGTTCTCTGTTCGCTCCAGGATGAATGCCCAGCAATAGGAAGAGAAGAGAGAGGCAACAGAAGTTCTCTCCTGGCTCCCAAAGACCTGGGATGTATGATGGGTCCTGTCCCCGCCACAACACAACCCTTGCACAGCAACATATGTACAGCAGTCAAGCTCCTGCTATGCATAGAAGTTATTTCAAACAAGGACTACAGATTGATAGTTTCAGACAAAAGCTAGATCAAGCAGAACAGCCTCAAAATCAACAGCCTTTCTCATTATGGTTTTGATCAATCAAAACCAAAGCGCTCTGTTCTTTTCTGGTTTGGAGGGTAAAATCCAGCATTATGAAAACCAATACATAAAGAGGGAGGTCAGCCCTCTGTTGCTTTCTTTGAAAAAACCTCCTGCTGACTGCAGTGGCAGCTGGATCTGTTAAGTTTTTAAATACATGAAAGAGATCATTCACCCTGACTGAAAATCCTAGGGATGGTGGCTTATGGTCTTATTCTTACTATCATCAACTTGGCTTACAGCTGCCTCCAAAGTACTACTTTGAATATTTTATGCAGACAAGCAACAAGAAAATATGATGGAGTAGAAGCAGAATTCAAGATTTTAATGAACCAGATACAATGTCTGAGGCAGCGCAATGGAAACGATAGAAACTGAGTCACTGACCATTTGGTGCATCATTTTTCAAAAGAATTCTTTCAGAGCATCTCCGAATGAATCAGTTATTTTGTAAATAATAATACAACCTCTTTAATACGTGATCAGAGCTGTGAGTAACTCAGCACCTCTGCATTTTCTCTGTTTCCTCCTCAGTTTATACTAAGCAGAGTGGAGATGATGCAATCAGTTTTCAAGAAACAAACTCTATTAAGAAAAATCACATGACAAGAATAGCAAGTTAACAGGCTGTTTGCCAGCTCAAAACCCAAAACATGCAGCCTACTGGTTCATTTCTGTTCTAATGGAAATCCATTTATAAATATTTATTTTCACATTCCAAGCAAGAGTACAAAACCCCTGTCCTGGACATCAGATCCAAAATCTCGACTCTTCTATGGTCACGGCCAGACTGTAGGTTTTATCATTTCCACAGACTGCTGCTTTCACTGTGCTTGAACCACAGAGCTACCAGATAAACAGGCTGAGACAGACCCCTCTGCAGATGACCTTGGTGGCAAGCAGGGAAGGCCTTATCTCTCTCTACAGGGCTTTTCACAGCTCTAACTCGTTCTGCCAAAAGCCCCTATGCCACTAGAGTACAGTGTCTGCGTGGCCCCAGCCCTCCTCTCTCTCCCCAGGCAGGTCTTTCCATTTCTGATTCACCTCACCATCTTCCCCCTTTCATCTTGCTGAGTTTCTCATTCATATTCCCAGGGTACCCTCCAACACCTTCCTACTCACAGCCCTTCCCTCCACTCCTCCTTGCACACACGAGATCCTGCAGCCCTGCTTTGCACCCTACTTTAATGTTGAACTGAATCCTTGATGCCACCACCGTGGTCTTTTTTCAGTCAAACTTTCTGCCCATTGCCTCACACTGGAAGGAAGAGCCTCACCTATGTTTCCGGGTTGGCTCAAAAGTGGAATGCTTGATCCCAACTGCTACCCTAACAATCCACACCAGATTACCCTCCATTTAGTTTTCTGGAGGCAAACACTTTGGCAAAAGACTTTTACAAGCTGCCATCATTCATGTTTCTTTGTTAGAGAGATGAGAGAAACAAAATGAGAAATTCACGCTTCACTCAGCCCTAAATTTTGGTGGGCCAGGTGAAAATGAAGCTTAGCCATCTCCTTTTTTTTTTTTTTAGTAACAAAACTTATCCTTCTGTTTCAGCTTTTAGAATTGTGTTCCTGCCTTTATGTTTCCTCTATTCTTTTTGAAAAGATGTTCTGTAAGCCAGGTCAGGTTTTGGTACATTTGTGGCTGCTGGTGAAAAAAAAATACAGGGTTTTCTTCATTACTACTAAGATTTTTGTCAGAAATAAGCAGCCCCTTTGTGAAAAAAAACTGCACCAAATGCTGGCATGAGCATTAGGTAAAAGTAACAATTCACCTTTTTTACTAACCTCTTTGGAGCAATATTAGTGATAGATGTTCAAAACACAGACCAATTACAGAGTGATCTCTCCTGCTTTGGCCTAATCTGGAGTCTCTAAATACAGGAAGATCCCTTTCAGGGCTCCTAATTGCCAGAAACGCTTCTGCAAATTGGAATTTGAAAAATCAACAGTTTAACAGATTCTGAAAATCTTGGGCAGTCCGGGCAGCCTTTGCAGGGTGCACTTCCTAGGTACCTTTACTGGTGGTACCAAACTAGGAAACTCAGGCATAGAGGTATGGTAGGAGCTGACATAGCTGGAAACCACTCTTACAAGGTGACGGGAGCCACTCAAAAGACATCACTTAAATGTGGGCTCATTAATTAAAAAAAAAAAAAAAGAAATAAACAAAAAACTGACAAAACAAACTGTTTTCAATCTTTGGCAACTTATCATAGCTGGAAAACATTTGCCTTTTTTTTTCTGTTCCAAAATAATGATCAGCTGTGGGGGTAATGGTTATAAGTATCTTCATTTTCCAAAATGAGAGGTTTTTTCCTCAAGACTATAAATTATGAGTGCAAGACAGAGAAAATTACATGTAATTAACTCTCATTGCAAAAACAAAGGCCTTTTCCATTTAAAGGAAATGTTCAGGTGGAACAATTGAATTCAATAAAGAAATAACAGTGTTAGAAAGATATCCTTTTTCTTAAAACAAATCTCATGGAAAACCTGGCATTTAAAACACAACAGTGGAAAAAAAATAAGACAAGCAAAGGCTGAAGAGACATGAAAAGAGCTATCAGGGTTCTCTGATATGTGGTCTCATATGAAGGCATTTTTTAACAACCATTTCCACAACAACTTTCCATTTTTGACTTGCATGCACAAGTCTTAGAAACCTATTAGGGTTTTGTAGATAACTTCTGAATGGAGTATTGACTAATCTATAACTGTAAGACTGCTGAATTTGTTTATAAAGTCAGCACGTCTGGGTGCTCTGGGTTCCAGGCTAAGGTCTTCTATACTGATTAGATCACTGTGCTGTGATGCAGTTTTCTTCATGCCTGCATTCAGTGGCCAAAATATTGTCTTTATTTACAGCTCAGTTGGTTAAATGCCAAAGCTGTAGGTTCAATCCCTGTATGGGCTTTTCACTTAACAGTTGGACTTGGATGGTCCTTGTGGGTCTCTTTCAACACAGAATATTCTGTGATTCTGAGACTCTTAGTTAGGTAAATCTTTGAAGTTTTAAGCTTGCAGCTATATAATTTCCAGCATCAATTTGCTAAACCATGTATGCTATAGGTCTTCTAAATCCTATACTTTTCATTCACTAAAAACACGGTCTCTCTGACCAGAAAAGTATGGGTTTTTAAATTCCAAGACTACATTTTTCAGGAGATGATGTGAGGAAAGTATAAATAACTTTTTCCCCCTAATATTTATTCATGGACATTTGAGAGCAACATCTTTATTCACAGTATATCATTGTGAATTAATAGTATTTTGCAATTAAAACACCCAGCGAGAAATTATTTAATCTTCTGAGTTTGAAAATATTCTGCTTTAATGGAGAGTTGTTTGCATTTTAAAGAAAAAATTTGCTACAGTTTTAGCTCTCTCCTCTGAACTGGCTACTGTTTTGCAGGACTTGATCTGCTAGGCCCTAATTTGTTGTCCCATTTTCTTCAGAGAAATAAGGCCTGTTATTTGAGGGAACTACCCAGGCTTGCCTCAGTGCTTACCAGCCATTTTTAACCATGTTCACTGGTAGTTTCACCATAAATCATTACTAAGGATAAATTTAAAATACATAGTTGTAATGCACGACTGATACCGAGGCACTAGAGTTTCCCCAGGTGCCAAAGAAGGGGAGACTGTGTCTTCAGTTCTTGGAGTAATCTGTGTGCTGGAGAACATGGCACCAGACACCATTTTTTTGAGATTGGCCCGGACTTAGATTTGCTCCTAGCTGGTTTGAGAAAGCAAATCCGTTCCCTGGAGGAGATTTTGGGGATGAACGTTAGAGGATAAAGCCAGCGATATTACCCTCATGCACCCAGGGCAGTAGACACACAGAAGGCTGGGCTCAGCAAGGGCTCCCCTGCTACTTCTTACTAAGAAAAGTACGTATTCACTTCACATGCCGTTTATACATGGAGACTTTAATCAAAACTACCACGCAGATAAAGCCTGAGAGGGAGCAACTATTGAAAAATATTTGTAGCTGTGAATAAGAACTTTTGTACAAAGAAGACTACTTCCATTTTTTGCAGATTAAATTATGTCAAAATCTATCACCAACCACCATGACTTTTTTCTTCCCACAAGACATTGAATATTACAGGGCTTAAGTGACCATATACAGTTAGCCTGCTTTCGTAAGATGTGGTGTTACCCAAAAATTACGAGACACATAGTATAGACTATAAAGAGTGTTTCCTGGTAGTCGGTAGAAATACATCAGCCATCATTCTGATTTCTTGAAAGAGGAAACAGATGAAAGCTCCCTAGTTCAAAATTGTTTATGAAATTAATTTATTTGAAAACTACACATCTTATTGAGCAAAAGCATAAAGAAGAAAATTTGGTACAGTCCTCATTATCATCAGTCAAATGGAGATGTCTTTTGCTCTTTGCTGTGGAGTAAATACTGAAGAGATGGATAATCACAGCTGGGGAGCACTGAGTATATTAGCATATCTATGCATATTAATGCAAAGAGAAAAAAATTGTATTTCAGTTCTCATTTTCTGTGTGTTATGAGAGACACACTAGGATGCAATATAGAAAAGTAGTATATAGAGAGCACTGTACATGGGAGGTACTCCTCTCCTTTACAGGAGGTACAGAAGAACAGGTGCTCTGCCTGCTCAAATCAGTGTGAGTTTGTTTTTTAAAAGTATGTAAAAAGAGCAAGCTGAACCAAACAAGACAAGGTAATCAGCCTGCATAGGCGAGAGGTGTGGAGCTACTCTGTGCTGGGTGATATTCCTTCTGCCTACAGTCACCTAAAACATAGTTGTCCAAGCTTGACAGGCTTTCCAAGGTTTCCTCTGCAGTTAATGAAATGGGATGTGAATCTCCAAAGGCCTGTTCAGTCCATGTATCTTAAGAGGAACTAATCAACTTACCACACTGGCTTTGTGTACTGGCAACCAAGGGAGTGTTCAGATGATCTGCATGGCTAAAAGCTTTACCTTCACCTGGTCTCGCTTGTTGTGCCTTCATCTCTGTGAGACCCTTGCCACTTGCTTCCTCCAGGATCACGGGGATCGCACGTCCTTCTCAAATCCCTAAAACCTTCCAGGTATTGGTTTACATGGTGCCAGTACACTCAGGGATGCTGTGTACACGACACCTGTGCTATATAAACGTCTCCCAGCTCTAAAATCTTCACAGAATGGCTTTCAGAGGCTTTGGATCCTGCGCCACATCTGCAGCAATGGAGAGACACCCATTGGCTTCATCCATTGGAGAACAAGCCCGGATGAGAAGGAAATCCTGAGGGTTATACTGCACCCTAATAAAGGGGAACATCTGGCCTATAAAAGTATGCATTGCTTTTTTATAACTGCTTCATCATGTTTTTTAAAATTATCAGGATTATAAGGGTACTTCAAAAAACTTTTGCACCTGCCCATCATAATCCTTCTAAGTGTACTACCTCACGTTCCAGGGATTGGAGGAATACATATGATTTAGGGAAGCCTGAAAGTTTGAATAACTTCAAAGTCACAGAATGCTTTGCTTTTGCAGAGAAAACTATTGATTCTGTAAGGGGGGAAAACACAAAACATTAACACAAGCAGTCATGGTTTAAAAACTAAGTTCTCCTTTTAAAAGTTCAAAATGCGAATGTGATTATTCAACGTTGTCTTTAAATGAGATCTTAATGTATCCCAAAACAGATGGTTCACTGTTAATGTTTCCTGTACCTAAAATGATTTATTCAGTATCACAAAAACAACAACTTTCAACAGCTGCTGAAAATAAATACTAATTATAGCAGGAAGACATAACCACTCACTATGCCCCAAAATCATTAATAAGTCAGCATGCACATTCAGAGATGACAGCAACAGTCACAATAAATGGTACCCTGTTTGTGTGTGTGTTTTTAACTAAACAGACTTTGCCGTCTGTGGTTAATTACTCTGGGATCATTGCCATTATTTTATTCAAGATTTGCTATCCAGTTTTAATAAATTAATGAGGTGTTAGAAAAATCCTTATGTGAATGGAAAGAATGCATCACCACTGTTTATATAGCAGTCCCAAAATCCCAATATCAGCTGCTATTCCTCTCCTTAGAAGACATCATAAATGACCACTAGCAGACCCTGTGCTTAATTACCTTACTAACCCAACTCTAGAAAACAATGCATGCTTATGCTCCCCATTTCAGCTTTCCCAGACACACTGTTCCAACTTAAGTCCTCAATACCGGATGTCTGTTACAGTCTTTCTAGAATTTTTCAGTAAAACCAGCTATTTTTTTTTGAGAAGACAGGTCAGGGTAAAAGAAATCACTAGAAATTGGTGAATCCTTCTTAGAAGACACCTAGGATCAGAGCCACATATGAGACAAAGATAAAGAAGAGAGGATGAACCTTGGTTTTTTAGAATGTCTTTGCAGTTCACACAAAAATCTGTCCAGACTGGAGCAGCTTACACACCACCAGAGGCTTGCTGATAAGCTGTGGCTGCTCAGAGCTCCAGCTGCTGCCCCAGGAGCAGCTGACCTCTCTGCAGCCTTCAACAAGGCTGGGACAGGGCACTGCCTGGTCTGGCTGGGGAACTGGACTCCCAGGCATCAGGCAGAGGTAGTAGTCACCAGTGGATCACCTTGCTGATCCTCACATGAACTGGAAGAAGCAAGATTTGAACCAGCCAGTTGGAGAGGCCCCATCAGACGAAAGACAGGGGACGTGACCCGGACCGGGACTCTGCCCTGCTTTGCCAGGGCATTTCTGTGTCTGGCCTGTTAGACACCCCAAAAAGAAATGTAAATAAGGCTGATCCTAGAAAAAGGAGCCTCATCGGGTTTTCAGCTTCAATGAGGATTCAGAGCACCTGGGCTCTCAGTACTAGAGAAGGTTCAGTGTCTGGGCCAAAAGCAGGGTATGTTGTCTTGTAATTAAAGGCGATGGTTTTGTACTGGATATGCTAAATAAGGCTGCTCAAAGCACTGCTCAATTTGACATACCTTACATTGTGAATATTTAACCTTGCAACCTAGGTATTCCTTAGTATCTCCTTTTTACATAGTTTTTGTGTCAGTGCACTATTATGTATAGACAAAATTGAAAATATGTCAATCTACTACTATCTAAGTACTAATAACTGAGGTCAATGGCATTGCCTGGGGAATGGATTATGGATAACAGAGTTGGTGGCCCAAGGAGGAGCTGGGAATTATTAGCAAAGCATTAATTACCTGAGAAATAGTGTGGAATGAGGTTGTAATTTCTTTAGCAGGGATGGCTGTGAAATTTAACTTTGGGGGTCTGGGTGTAATCTGTAAAGTATGGACAGAGGAGAATGAGTCCTCCTTCTAAGCTTGGTGTTATGAGAGCACAGAGATCTTCCACTATTAAGCAAAAAGCAGTAGAAGGAATTAAACTTTCTTGATCAAAAATTATTAGCATGTCATTCAGTCAGATCACCCTTGAGCAGAACTGAACACCCCCACTGAAGCAGCAGTTTTTCTCAGGCTGGCTCAATTTCATGTAATCCCCTGTATCTATTCAATTAATACCAGCTGTCAGACATTTTTCAATGTGTTCTGCTCTCTACTTGCTCTTTTTATGCTTGAGCCTAAACATTGTGCCAGCTAGGGTATTGCTTACATCAAATATTTTTGCTTTGTACCTTAAATTGGACTGAGGCAAATGATGTCAAACCAATACATTGTTCCACGGCACGGGGTTGAGTTGTATAATCTGATGGGGAAAACAATAGACCTTTTTTTCAAGTGAGCAGTGGAGAGCAATTAACCCAAACTCTCAGATTGTCTTAATGACTCCTTGTAACAGGAACAAATGCCATATACATGCTAGATCTGGAAGGCTGTATATTTTATACAGTGCTCATAATGATCCTATCTAGACCAGTATGCTGCAACAACACTTTCCAGAATGTCAGGACTAGAAGTTTACTTATACACGCATGCATATACACACACATACGTACACACACAGAGGAAACAGTTGTTTTGCTATAATTCCTAGTTTTCTAGCAATTCTATAAAGAACGTGATTTAGAACAAAATAAGAACAAGCAAATAATAATAATAATAAAATCTTAAAAGTGTTGAAAAAGCTGGATGGAAAGGGTACACAATGCCTCAGAATCTTTGTGAATGTGGTCCTTGTGGGTGAAGCCTGGATGTTGCCATTGTCAAACAGGGCTTTATCCTTGCAGCTGAAGGATCCAGGTACTACCTAAGGCAGGTGGAGGTTATGTAGCCAGGAGAGGTACAAAACACAGTTCCCCTGCTCCCCCTCTCCTGTCCTACATGAGCATAAATCCCAATTTACTTTCTTTCTGAAACAAAGCACTGCACATAGCTAAGTCAAACTTTTATTCTGTGGATAAAAGCAAAAAGAATATATATTGAATAAGAGGAAATGTAACAATATTATCTGAGGCTTTAACAGCCTTTTTCTCAGAGACCACCACACAACCTTATGACACCTGCCCAGGGCTGTGATGAAGCCTTTCTGCCACAGGCACCAACAATAGTGCTTTGTTGTGTATCACTGTAAGGGCAAGTTGTGACCTTCCCTGGCTCATATCACTGCAGGAAAGAAGTGCTGTTCAAAAGTAAAGCTTCCTATGAGCCGCCGTGCCCCCAGAGTGCAGCAGCTGAGTCCCTGGGCCTGACTGAGTCCTATACAAGCAGCAGAAGGACCTCTCCCGTAGCAAGCTTATGTCCTCTCCATTTGTTACACACAGCAGAAACCCCAGGCAGCTTCAGTGATGAGATGCATGCTGCTACTGCAGCAGCAGGTAACTCTTTCTATGGCAAATCTGACAGCCTTCTGTGATGCCATGGCAGGATGGGGTGATGATGGGAGAGCAGTGGATGTTGTCTACCTTGACTTCAGCAAGGCTTTTGACACTGTCTCCCATGACTTCCTTATAGATAATCTAAGGATACGTGGGTTAGATGAATGGACAGTGAGGTGCACCAAGGATTGGCTGAATAGCAGAGCTCAGAGGGTCAGGATCAGGGGAGTAGAATCCAGTTGAAGGCCTGTAGTCAGTGGTGCTCCCCAGGGATCAATACTGGGTCCAGCCTTATTGAACCTGTTTATCAATGGCTGGGGGGAGTGGCTGATACACCTGAAGGCACTGCTGCTTTTCAGCTGGACCTTGACAGAATGGAGAATTGGGATAGAGAGAACCCTAATGAGGTTCAACAATGGCAAGTGTAGGGTCCTGCACCTGGAGAGGAATAACCCCAGGTACCAGCACAGGCTGGGGCTGCCCCGCTAAAGAGCAGCTCTGCTGAAAACCACCTGGGAGTCCTGGAAGGTCACAAGGTGATAATGATCCAGCAGCGTGTCCTTGTGGCCAGGAGGGCCAGTGGGATCCTGGGGTGCATCAGGATGTGTGTGGCCAGCAGGCCAAGGGAGCTGATCCTTCCACTTTTACTCGGCCCTGGCAAGGCCACATCTGGAGTGTTGTGCCCAGTTCTGGGCTCCACAGCTCAAGACAAGGAGCTACTGGAGAGGGCCCAGAGAAAGGTCACAAAGATGATGAGGGGTCTGGAGCATCTCTCTTATGAGAAGAGACTGAGACTGAGGGAGATGGGCCTGTTTAGTCTAGAGGAGACTGAGAGGGGACCTCATTGATGTGCATGAATACCTCAGAGGCAGGTGCCAAGCGGACGGTGACAGACTTTTTTGGTGGTGCCCAGAGACAGGACAAGGAGCAATGGCCATGAACTAAAATATGAGAAGTTCCACCTCAATGTGAGAAAGAACTTCTTTACATTGAGGTTGGCACTGGAACAGGCTGCCCAGGGAGGTCATGGTGTCTCCCTCTCTGAAGACATTCAACACCCACCTGGATGTGCTCCTGTTCTAGGTGATTCCACCTTGGCATGGGGATTGGATAGGATAATCTCCTGATGTCCCTTCCAACCCTAACTATTCTGTGATCCTGTAATTCTTTAAATCAAGACCACAGAAACTTTCCTGCAAGTGTGATCATACTCAAATGGAATTAAAAAATAGAATAAATTTTAGTTCATATCCTATATGAACTAGGTAAAGCCTAATTCCTTTTAGAGGGATGTGAAAAGCCCCGTGTTTTCCATGTAATTTCACCATCCTCCAACGCAACTCAGAGTTACAGCGAAGGAAAATATTTACATACTCCAAAGGCTGAGTAAGTATATTACTCAAGGCTGAACTTCTACAAATTAGCATGAAGCATGAACAAATACTGAACTCTGAGAAACTATTACTGGACCAAGCTAATGCATAGTAAAGCAGTTTATTGGCAGGAGTCATCACAAATCCAAGCATGCACTCACATGTGCAAAGGAAGGAGTTATGCACCAATAATTTCATAGTTAGTCAAAGTAGCTGGCAAGAAAGAGAAAAGACAAAGAGGAAACTGTTTTAGGAGTAAATATGCATGGTGATGATGTGTGAAGTTTTGAGGGTTATGACAAGTGTGACATTTTAATAGCAATTAAACAATTGGCTATGTTCAGCTACATAGGTCAGAAAAGCTCTAATACTACAGGGATGAATAGATACGACCTAAAATAAATTGAAATCAGAAGTAAAATACTGATTAAGGAAAATGCTAATACAGGCAGCAAAGAGAAGATGGGACTAAGGGTATGAAAATTCAAATTACCTCAGATAAAGTGGAAACAGAACTGAAGCAAATGACTGACTGGAGCAAACCAAATCTCAAAACTTTTAAAGGCTCTTCTTTATGAAATCTTGGCCTTGATAGCAAATATTCTCTATAAACTCCTTGAGTCAGTGAAGGAACAATATGAGTGGACAATAGGAAAAAACCATCCATATTCAAAGAAGAGGGAGACAAAGTGAACTAGGAAAAACAACCTATATTAGCCAAACCTCAACAGCATTTAAGGTTTTAGAGAAAATTAGGAAAAGCAGCATAAGGAAAGACAGTGTGAAATAGAAACTGCAAAATACAAGTGTATCAAAGGCAAAGCCAGGCTGAAATATTCTTTTTCCTCAGGAAGAAAGCTAAAGGCTTCTTAAAAAGCAAGCAAAGGAAACAAACTTTAATAAACACCAGCTAAAAACTTGTGGAAGACTACATGCCTCTTTGGAGAAGGGATTATTGCAAGAAATCTTAAGGTGTGCAGGCAGCTTCAGGAGAGCTGACTGTAAGCTGAGCTGTAAGGAGAACTGTCACCCTGGAGGGACTGTCCCCTCGCTCATGTCTTAGGGCATCCATGTTATTTCATAGTCTCTTTGATGACCTTGGGATAAAGCACATAAGTAGGACTCCACTGGTTAAACCAACACAAACCCGAGGAATCAGAGAAAAGCAGCAGGATACACTTAAAGAAGCAGGAGGTCTCACAGTTTGATTAACCAAAACTGACCCTTCCACCTCAGCATTTCCTTGACCTCACAGCCTTAAGGATGCCTTCCTGTTTTGTGAAGCATGAAAATATCTGGAATCAAGGAGGATGGGTGTACACTAACCAAACACGGGAAGAGAGGTGATGGTTTGGAAAACATCAGCACTGTTTTGCAAAGGCATGCCTTCCTCTACAAACCTCTCTGAGTTGTCTGGACAGATCTCCACAAGCGTGCGGAGGTCTGTGTATGATTGTCAGATAATCTTTCTGCATTTCTAACACTATCAGCAAGGTCATCCACCAAGGATTTCTACACAGGTGACAGGCAGCCTTCCCCAAGGGTCTACTCTGGGATTTGTGGCATACAACAAGTTTAGATCACCAATGTGGTGATATTGCTGATGTTTATTTTTCAGGGTAGTTGAAAAGGGCATTCTTCAACAATTTCAAGAGAACCTCATGAGACTGAATGACTAGACAATAACTCAGCTGAAATTCAGGACACATAACAATGTCTTAAGGGAGAAAAACAAAATATCTTAATTTCAAATGTAAGGTGATGTTTTCCAAGCTGACCATTACCACTGAAGCAAAATTTTGAGATTATGATAAATAGTTACATAAATACATCAATTTAGTGCTCAGTAGAAAAGAGCAAACTGAATAACAAGAATTCTTGGGACAGGAACAGAGACCAAAATCAAGATCATTATGTCCCTGTATAAATCCAGGGTTTATCCATAAATTGAATACTGTGTGTAATTCCATTACTCTCATCTTCAGCAGCACATAATAGAATTGGGAAAGGTTCAGAGAAGGGACACCAAGATGTTCAAAGGTGTGGATTGTTTCCCACTAAGAAACAAAAATTTTGGTTTTTATTGTTTCAGAGTCCTAAGTCTGAAAAAGAAACGACAGAGGAAGACAATGATAGAGGTCCACAAAAAGATGACACCCCACAGGGACAGAGGCACTGCATCTGGCAGGCAACTCAGAAAAGGCATTTGGGGCTGGCTGTCCAGGAAGGGCATCAATCATAAAAGAAGCAAGTTGGCCAACCAAGGTCTGCAGAGAGAGATAATGCCTCATTAAATCAAACACTATACTCGGGGAAGAGATGACAAATTTCTGGCTATGCCCATCCTTCAGGTTAATTGGCATCTACCAGACTATACCTCTGGCGAGAAAACGTCTATTTCAAGGCCAGTATTGAAATGTCTTAAACCCCCTTACTCTTTTTCTAATGACTTGACTGCTATTTTGTTCATAAAGCACAGCAAACATCAGTTGTTTTGCTGTCCTCACTGTGTCCTTGTGCTGGCTGAAGCCCACACGATTTAACTGAGGTGGGAATGGGAGCACACAGGAAGGATCCCCCCACACACCCTTCTCCAGCTCATTGCATAGGAAACTGGAGCCTGTGGCTCAACATTATATACCGCTGCAGCACCTACATTAACATGAACACTAGCCAGTGCAGGAAACCTTAGTCACTTCTGAGTCTTGGTTCCTCACTCAGAGAATGTTTTAATGAAAAATAAAACAACCCAAACAGGAAGAATGCTTCCCGCCGTAACAGGAATGTTTAGCAGGGTGAAGATAGCAGGGCAGCTGTACATTCTCTTTTCTTCTTTTTGGCAAGACATGCATGTAAGTGATACTATTGAGCAGTGTCTGTGCATCTGCTCATGCCACTGTGTCACAGGCTGATAAGGAAGGAATGCAGGAATCTAGGAAACTACTGTAGCTGAGCTCTCATCTGAGCTGCATGCTATGATGGTATCTTCTCTGATTTAAGGTCCAGAGCATTCAATTCTTATTCCACACAATCAGGAAGCAGTCTGCGTTTTCCCTCCTCTGTAGTAATTCAGTGGAACAAGAGTTTTTTGTCTTACAATGTCTCCTCCTGCATGCCTGGAAGAGAAAACTTTAACATAACAGAATGATAGAGTATCTGTTAAATGCAAAGCTACTGAGTACAAGGTATTTGTCCTTGTGCTTATTATTCTATTATTGGAAGTTAAATATGTATGCCATGCACTGTTACCTCAGTGACCTAAAAAGCACGTCAGTAGAGTTCTACCCACGTTGCCATCACCTGTGATCTCTCTGGAAGTCTCTTTCAGAAACAGCAGCAGCAAGACAAGGAAACAAGAACAACCCAATAGCATTAGTGGAACTGCCAGAATGCACACTGGGGGCAGAGTCATTAAAATGCTGGAGAATTAGTTTCAGTCTGGAAATTATCTGTGACCTAAATGCCTTTTATAGATTACCAATCCTAATGACGTTTTGCCTAATGGCACATCAAAAGCAGTTTCCATCATTTGTAATTAATTGTTGAGAGCAAACAAACACCCAAATGTCTGATAGCATAGCCTCGATTCTGTAAACCAAGGTAAGTGTTTCATTTTATTCACACAAGTAGCTCTTTTAACTTCGTACATACAAAATTCCAGGAAAACAACTACATTCATCTGCACTCACAAAATCAGAGCCAAGGATCATTGCCAACCTTCTCTCCTCACAAAGCAAAACACGTACTTTCTTATTGTTCCAGAGCACTTGTGGCAGAGACTGGTTAATCTCTTTGTTGTGAGGTCACGGTGGGGGAGTGGGAGTGGGGAGAGAATGTGTGGAAAAAAGGAGAAAAACAATAAAGTAAACATTTCACAACAATCTACAATAAAAGTCACCACAAGACATGCCAGCACTGCCAGATGGATTGGGTAAATATTAATTTCAACAGATTTTCCTCAGAGATGCTCTCCTAGCTTGAAAAGAGACACTGTGAGTTGATTGTTTATGGTTTGGATTCGTTGCATCTCAGCAGCTTCATCCTAGATATGTTCCATTTAACAGAAAGAATACAAAACAAACAAAATCCCTTTCTTAACAAAAAATTACTTCCCAGAGGAATTAGAATGACAGAAGATACAAATTTGTCATATTCTGCCTTAGAACTATTCCTGAAGTTTTATTACTTTTCTTCCTTTCACATGCTCATTTGAAATTCAGTGTTGCTCTATGAGGTTAAGCAGCTGCTGTACACAATTACAAGGATGACTACCTATCAGTGAAGTGCAGTGGTTTCTGTGCATTTTGTACAGAAGCAGCTATACAGCACTGGCCCAAGAGATGAAACTTTAGGCAAGTAAAGAGTGCATGGAAGTTAAATATCACATATATGTCTGGGGATTTAGCAGCTGCATGCCTGGTCAGGGCTTCCCGGAACCACAGCCCAGCAGATGAAAGTGTACACACACTGAAGCATTACCTCAGCCAGAATCAACCACAGTAAGTTTCTGAGAGCAGATATTTAGTAGCTGCTTGTGAAGAGCTGAGGTATTCTTCAGACTTGCAAGCTTTTATTCTGGGCTCTTACCACTAATTAAATATGTCAAAACTAGGTCCTTTCAGGAGAACAAATACAAACATAGGCTTATAAAAGAAGCCACAGGCCTATTGCTTTAAATGTTATTAGTGAAGGGGCATAGTTTGGCAGCTTGGGAAAGCATTTCATTAAAATACCCAGTGCAAGTTGAATGCTGGGCTGCATACAGTTACTGGCCTCTGCTCAGTCGAAACTGCTTTGCTACTAATTATTATGGCAAAGGAACATTGGCAACAACAAAGTCCTCAGATAGCTCTGAAAGTAGTCTCCTGCCTCTTCAGCTCCAGCTGCAAGTGCACCACGGGATTCTCATGGGTCCTTCTGCCCCTTTCAGGAGCAGCTTGTTAGCCAAGCATCAGGGCCAAGTCTTTATCATCTGCCATCTGCCCTGGACCAGAGGCTCCCACACAGCGTTTTCCACCTCCACTCTGTGTTTCCATTCTGTTTCTGTCTTTCACAGACAAAAGAGATAAGGAGACCTTTGCTGTGAAAAGCTGAAGGCAGCCAAGCCGCACAATTTCAGCACAACCAGAATTATAGCCCCTAGACCTCCACCTGCACAGTGTCCTTCCAGATCACACTGAACTGCAGCAGAAAACTATTTTTAAGCCTGAAAAGCCAGTATGTGAAAGGTACAGAACACCAGAATTAGAGTTGCATTCGCAGCGTAGTTGGGACACAAATGTTTTTACCTAGCCAAGACAAGTCTGCTGCTTTGGAATTGGTTCTCAGCTTGATTTCAGGGTAAAAGCTGCTGTTCCGAAAATTACTATTGCCTTATTATTTGTTTTGTTTTAATATTTTCAGAACATTTTGTTCTAACTTTCCCCTTTCCATGTTATGAATTTTTTCATAAAAATTAGTTGTTTAGGGTAACAGATCAATTTTCACTTTGAAAAAAAAGAAAACAAACCCAAAAACCCAGATATAAGTTTTGTCTCTAAATGAAAAGAAAAAAAGAAAAGGGACAATTTTGGGCAATTTTTGAAGATTTTACCCAGAACTATCTGATTGGAAGATGCTGTAAACCAGCCCTTTCCCTACAAACACTTTTGCTCAATTAGTATTTCCAGTTCTCCCTGTGGATGACATTATTTACTGCCCACTATTCAAACCGCACTCAGACAACATAATTATGTTGTTACTTTGCTGCTGAACTTTGTCGTGGTGTTCCTCATCCACACTGCCCCTTCCCAGGCTCCACAGGAGTATCCTGGACCTTTCTGCATGACCTTGCCCAGCTGTGACCTCCCATTTTCTACCACAGTCAACATATTCTTGCCCCAGTTACATCTTTAGCACCATTTTACAGCCACTGCTTCACTTCTTTCTGCTCATCACAAAGGTATTTTTATTTCCCAAGCCAAGCTAACCATCACTCACTGGAAGTCTGCAGAGTCAAAGGCTGGGATGGAAAAAGAGAAACCTGGAGAAGCGGAGCTGTCCCCAGCCACTCAAACCTCTTCCCATCCAACACTCCCTGCCTGTAACACTCAGGTAGTCGTGGGCAAAGCCTTCTGCCCACTCCATCAACCCCCTTCAAAAACACATACACCTGTCAGCCTGAGACAGACTCACGACACCCATTATTTCAGCCCATGCAGTTGAAGTCTGTCAAAGTAATAAGAAACTTAGTTAAAATGAAATAAAAAGTCCACTAATGGAAAGCATTAAACAGCCTTAATAAATAATGTAATTTTTTGCTGCTGAAGGAGGAGACAGGCTTTCTAGAACATAAGCCTGACTCCCCTTCTCAGAGGGCATTTTCCCATATTTTGCCTCTCTTCCTACATGTGTTTATTGTACTTCTTCCCACTCCTTTAGTCTCTCATGTTCCTTCCCATGTTTTCAGCAAAATCTCATTGAAACAGACAAAGGCCTGACTCACTCTCCTCTTCTGTGGATGGGAACTCATTGTGCCATCTCAAGAGCAAGCTCAGGTATCCAGGAAGTCATGGCAACTGATGTCAGCTCTTCTATTTGTAATTAGTTCATGGTTTTTGGGAATATAAACTAGCATATTTTACCTGAGCAGAATAAAAATTTCCTTCTCATTTAAAGAGAGGATTAGAAGGAAGCTCTGCCACCTCTGGAATACAGCAGCACACAGAGCACAGCACAACTGGTGACCTGCTGCTAGTTAGGAGACAAGGCTGCTCCAGCATCTTCAAATCTTGCTATTATGTTCATTAAAAACCATCCTTGGGGGTGATAGATAAGAAAAATACCTACTCTGGGCAATTAGTTGTTATCTGATTTAATTAAAGGACTGTGTGCTGATAACTACACGGACAATGATAAACATCCACAGAAGTTGCTCATTACCACACCTTTTTTCCCACCTTAGAAAGGCATTAGAAGCACATGTGAACCAAACAGTTCATCGTCTCTAAAATGGAAAACAGGTACTTTGCTCCATGCACTCAGTTAGCAATTGCAAAGTAAAAGTGAAAGAAACTTTGAGACCCTGATATACCTGAAACTCAGAAATTAGGGTTGAAAACAGTTTCCAGTGTACAGGTGTGAACAAAGGGACATCTAGTAGTGACAGAAGTTACCATGAATTTAAGGTCTCAGATACAGTACATTAAGATGAAAAAGCTAAGTCAGCATAAATAGTGTATTACAAGAAAAAAATCCTTTAAGTGTAGAGACCCAGTGGGGTGCAAGCTTTAAAACAAGATTAACACTCCACCTTGAGCCCAGTATGTACCAGAACCAGGCAAAACAAGAGATGAGTGCAAGTGGCATTTGCAAAACAAGGTAACCTTTCAGAAAACAACATTTCCAATACTTCATTTTCACTACGAAGCCTGAGGCCCTGGGGATCAGTGTTGTCCTCCAGGGAGGGCCAGCCTCCAGGAGAGCAGGACTTCAGCCCTGTGCTCAGAAAAGAGGCCGTCGCTAGCACTGAGCCCTGCACGTCCTCCACCATCTGCTCCCTGTCCTGCCAAGCTCAGCACGAGGGTCAGGCAGAGGCACTGAGAGGCTTGAGCAGGGCCAGAGCAGGTCACAGCATCACCTGGAACCCCACAACAACGGACTGCATCATGCAGCTGTCACGGAAGTTATGGAAAATCAAAGGGTGAATATGAAGTGGACGTGATCCGTTCCACTGGCTGAGAGCAAGCTCTCACCTGAGCTCTTCACAAACACAATTATTACATTTAAGGAATCACCCTACGCTGTCCTTTTGTCCTCTGCCTTCCCACCACATACTTTTCCTAATAACCCCGACTGTACAAATTGCAAAGAGCTCTGGAAAAGTGAAGCATATAAAAATAGTTAAAGTATTCTTTGCTTTGTTTTATTTTAACTACTTCATTGCATAATATTAAAAAGCCTGACTTTGAGTCCATTAGCTTTAAACAGCAGAAAACAAACAAGTGATGAGCTTTGTCAGGATAAGACGCACACGAAAGACCATTTAATTTCCATCAACCACGCAATTTCCAAACAACACGCTATTTGTGTGCACTTGGTATGCTTCCTTCCGGCTCAGTTGGTTTCAGATACATTGGTGATTTATGAGATGCTACACTGACAGGTCATGCTAACATGAAGGCATCTGGAACAGCTGCAGAGCTATATCAACAGCCTCTTTTCTGAAGGAAAAAAAAGTGCAGCAGGAACTGCTTGTAAACAGACTACCTGAAAGCCAGGGAGACATTTTAAAAGATGGGTCAAGCAACATCTCACAGTCACCAGAAGACAGAATTTCACTTTTCTCAGAAAAAAATCAAATAGGCTTGGGGATTTTTTCCCCAATTTAATGAGCTGAATTAGCTCACCAAGGGATCAAGGACACCTGAGCCAATCCAAGGGGCACTAGAGCACGGAGAACCATGTAGCCAGCAGGCAACTGCTCTGGAAGTAAAACCCTTTCCTGATAGCAGTGATCTGGTAGATGTGCTCTGCCAGTGCCATGAAATTACACCCCCATCTGTATCTTAAACTCAGATTAGCAGAGATAATTTTGGCCAGTGAATGGATGAAATATAAGGGGCTGTCTTCCAAACAGCAATATGTGGCTGATCCAGGAGGATGGTTAATTATGCAGCACCAGAAGTTCCCAGGCAGGAGGATCAGCACAAAGCCAGGATTTTCCTGGGCAGCATTTAATACAGGTAACTTCACAACAACCTCTGCCACAAAGCAAAGCAGCAACAAGCAAAGGGTTTGCTGTTTCTCAGCAAGCTGTCATTTTTGTTAAAAAATGGTGAAAAGGCAAAACTAAATAGACAATAAATTTTTGAAGGTGTCTGCAAAGTGCATGACTAGCAGCACCAGATTACAAAACCTTATGGTCCTTTGTAACACACTACTTAAATCAGTACTATTTTCCTGTTTTCTCGTGTAGAAGACCTGGACCACAGACAACAGGAATCACGGGGCACACACAACCATTGAATGTGCACAACATGACCTGTCTGGAAAAAATTACACTGGAATTATCAAATCAACTTAACAGAAATGAGGTCCTTTCCCAACCTCAGTGGAACTGTCTTTGTAGTTGCACAAGGTATACTTTCCCTTCCCTAGCTCCACTTTTGCAGAAATCAGGACTCACTGATCAGTCTTTGAGAAGCATCCCATAACAAATCATTAAACTTTTCAAATCCAAAATTAACCTTTTATAGGCATATGAGACTTGACTTTAGCTCTTCATAGTCCATGTATTCTTTGCAACTGAACATTTTAAGTCACATAAAGAGCTTTTTTGGAACATTATTTTCCTTTTCACAAAGGACAAGAGCATCTCTTGCTAGGGGCAGTCTACAGCATACACCTGTTCACTTGAACATGCAAACTTCGAAAAATAATGTGGAAAAAAAAGACCTAATTTGAGTGCAAACTCTTCGGATTCATTTCTGTAATGCTGCAGACAGTAAACAAACCTCAGCATAGATCAGATTTTACAAAGAATTCAATGTGATTCCTAGAATTCACCTCCATAAATAAGAAAACCCAAATATACAGAGTTCTCCTGCTCCCACCATCCCAGGAAGGATGACAGAGTTAAAAAAAAAAAGATAACCTGAAGTTTCCTGTGGAAATTTGATCATTTTTATAAATGCAGTGGAGAAAAGATCCATTTCTGTGCCTCTGTTCCCAAGTTTTCCGTTGACTGATCAAGTGACAACTCTACAAGCAGGATTTTCAGCTGTTTACATCCACCCTGCGATACCTTTAGAGACCATAGAGTTTTCGCTGCACCTGCTGTGACAACCAAACTGAAGTCCATAACTAAACAAATAGACACGCAACGAGGCAGGACTGGGGAAGGGCTCACCAGCATGTGTCCCTATCTCACATGAGTTGGCCTAATGCTGTGCTTCAGTTTTATTTCACACTCCTGTGTCCAGTTCCTGATATCCCTTTCAATTCTATGCTTGATTTGGAAATTAGAGTATCCATCTTTTGTAGCTAAATTTGCTTCAAGGAGGAAAGTTGCAGGGCAAGAAACCAACTCAAATGCAAGCATCCTAAAGACATTATCTCCAGGATTATCTGATTTCAATTTAAAAAAACCAAAACAAACATGAGCTATTTTGACTCACAAAGATCATTAATAATCTTCGAACTGTTTGGTTGTCCTGTGGGTTGGGGCCCACAACCATATTTCAAACTCCTTTCAATCATCTTGCCCTACCAAAACAGAGGTCATATGTTGTAAGACTGTCCAAAAGGGAGTAAACCAGGAGCAAAAAGCACAGAGACTGCCAGGAGCTACTACAGCTGAATTTGAGAACTCAGTTTCACAGACACTGACATATACTGGCATATCCTTGCACCCTTTTTACTCCCTAAAGCATCTCCAAATAATTTTCTTCCACAGACGTCACTGGTCTCTCTCCTCTTTACTTGCCTTCATACTGTGCTACCGTTTTGCCATGTATTCATGCTGGCTTTCATACCAAGCAAACTACTTTAAGAACCTCAGACCTTGATATAGTTGCAGGACACCCAGAGC
This sequence comes from Lycocorax pyrrhopterus obiensis, assembly GCA_014706295.1. Classification (NCBI taxonomy): domain Eukaryota; kingdom Metazoa; phylum Chordata; class Aves; order Passeriformes; family Paradisaeidae; genus Lycocorax; species Lycocorax pyrrhopterus. Next base: position 16,923,407 of record JACSVZ010000014.1, on the reverse strand, counting down.
ATAAAAATTAGTGCCCCTTTCTAAATCCCAGTAATGCTAGACACAAACATGATTTCAAAAATACCATAAAGTCAACTAAGCACAAAAAACTGAAGTCATTTTTATGAATTTAAAACTCACCAAATCTACCCATACGAAAAAATATCATATTAGGACTAGGTCCAGCTGGGCGCCCTGCCTCCCCAGCAGCCAGGAACAGAAGCACGAGTGCAAGAAGAACGGCACTATAGCAATAATTTCTGTGGACATTGTACCTACAGGCTTTCCTGAATCAGAGCTTGTGTATTCGATCTACTTCCATTAATTTGCCCAAGGCCTTCTTGAACCATCTTGGCTCAGCAGTTGCTTGTTTTGCTCCAATCCAGCATCAGGTTGCTTTCCTAGTGCTGTTACAGAGAACAGACGGTAAAGCTGGATTTCCATGGCTTCACCTATATTGAGCAGAAAAAAAAAAAGCAGCATGGGGAAAAACATAGGAATACACAGCCAACCTGAATGTGAACCAAACCAGCAGGGTTATTTTGGCTACTGTGTTTCATGTTCTTTGAACTTCTAGGACTTACTTTGGCATCTTGCTGCTTCACTTTCATGTGGGCAAGAAACCTGGCAGCAGAAAAGAGAGGCAATGACTCTCATTTCACTCTGAGATTTGGTTGAGTTTTGTGGCTTCAGGGGAAACCTAAACAAAAGGAAGAGTCCCAAATCGTGCCCTCCATGTACTTCAGACATCACCAGTAACTCTTACCCCTAACCAGTCTCAAAACAGGACTATTCAGACCTGGCAGTAGAGGATGAGAACTCCGCTTCTTTGCTCTGTGCTTGCAGTCAGGGGGTGGGGAAGGGGAGCAATACCCATTCCCACTGCTCTGACCCTAGATTCCTGTGTTGCTACAAACTGCTCTTGTCACCTAATTTGATACCATTGCAGTTCGATGAGCACATGTTGGTAAACAAAGCAGCAATGGAAGGACAGCATCCTGTTTATATTTCACTGCAGGATGATTCATTTACAGTTCTTCAGCAAGGCAGAGTCTGTAATCATGCAAAAGGTCAGCAGTTTCTGCTAGGGCTTTTGCATTTAGTCAGATACTCTTTAGGTTAAAAAAAAATCTGGTGTTGATATAATCCTGTTGAACAATCTTCATCTTTCCTGGAAATCAAGAGTTTGACGTAGATGGAACTTCTTTAATTTAAGGTATGGAAAACTACTCCCACTGTTTCAAAGGAAGTTGATTGTCTCTGAGTACATCTAATGTAATCTGCCTGCAAACTGTACCTTCTGGTGGGCACTGGCAATGTGCCACCTCCCACAGATCTCCAAAACCAGCACTGCCAGACTTGCAAGGTGAAGGAACAAGAAGTCATCCTAAGCGTTAATGTCCTCTGTTAAATGGGGCTGGGGGAAACTGTCATTGGTTGGATAAATAATTACAATAGGCAAATAATCTAAAGCACTTACACTTCTATTACAAAGCACATGGTCTTCAGGATCAGCCACTGAACTTCGGCATCAAGATATTGAACACAACACCCAGCAGAGTAGGAGCTCATCCATTTCTGATGAGCTGTGATTTCTTCATGCTTAGCATTTGCCTGAAATCTTATCTTCCACCCCAGTCACTGAGCTGTAGTTTTCACATGCATTATGTAACATCTTGTCATGCTGAGGCCTCACTGTGCGAGCAACACGTGTAGGCAGTGCTTGTCCCCCATCTCTGCAGGAACACGCTTCACAAAATCCGTGCACGAGTTTCCAGAGAGGTTATTGATTTAGAACTTCGCACCAACTCCTAAATATAGCAAACCCTCCAAAGGTGTATCCTGTTCAAACACTAACCTTAGCTCACCTTTACCAGGATACACACAAGAACAACCTTCCCCAGAGTCTGACCTTAAAATGCTGCATTATTTATATTACAATCAAATAAATAAGGCCTCTGAGAAGGTTAGAGCTACTTACTGCTTTCCAAATACTCCCTCACGTGTACTTTCAAGTCAAAGATGTCCTTAAATCAGTAACTACTTCAACAAGCCCTCGAGGAACTAGGATTTAATTATTATAGCACTAGCTCCTGATTAAGGACTTGTTTGAAATAGAGTTCATTAGTTTTCATGCACATCTGATTGACTGTGATGGAAGGGAGTAGACAGAGAGCAAGGCACTGCTTTCCCTGCACAGTGCTTAGAGCATCAAATACATGCCTATTAGAAGAATTGTCATCTGCTTGTTTTCCACCTCTGCTATACCTTAACCCCTAAAACCTCAGATCTCTCCTTTTCTTGCTGGCCAAATTACTAGTAGTAGTTCTGTGCAAGTCTGTCCAGATTGTAAAGATATTCACAAAAAATAGTGTTTCAGGAAAGTCTGACCTGCTTCCAAAGAGTGCACAACATGAGGGAGGGACACCAGCAAGGCTGTGGAAATAACCTGCTGCCTGTTTTCCCCTTCCTTCCACTGCTATATAAAATACAGCCATCTTATAGTGACATGAAAAGTAACACTGTACAACTGCTAGTATCATATTAAGGATTGCTCAGAAAAAAATGTGAATATAGCTCCATTTTATGAGTACACTTTAATAAACAGAACTTTACCTGCACTGTGAAAAGGGGTTTTACTCTTTTAAAAGAGTTTATAAGCTTTGTAAGCCAGGTTTGTGCAATTGAATTATCACAGCCCAATTGGTCTGATTTACACTGGAAACCAAAAGGAAGGCAGCTGAAACTACCTCACTGCTTAAGCAAGACAAAGGCCACTGAAACAGGAACTACAGGAATAATAAGTACACAGGAGTACACCGGCCAATTTACCTGGCAATGTTCCCCAGCATCAGCTGACGGTGCCACAAACCCACGGAAAGGAGGGAGCCCCACATGCAGAGAGCCCAGGTGCCAGAAAAAAGTCTCCCTCTCTGGTTCCACCACTGCACCTCTCTGGTTCCACCACGTGAGCAGTTACCTTGCCTCCAGTTTCCCTATACCTGCCTATAACCTCACTTTGAAGATGATACATACCCTGGAGCTGGCTCTATTTTGATGGAGCATTCCATGAGAAAATGAGAAGAAACGCTGCAGAAATGTCAGGAAGACTCATTTTCTTCATGCCCTAGCACAGCAGAAATGTAGAGCTAACATGTTTGTCCTCCCAGTTACTTCTGTACTTCTTCAATTTGTACAATATTCACTACTTTAGGTCAGACACTAGTGCTGCTTTCAAGTGAGTGGCACATCTTGCAGACCAAATTCTTCATGTTATTAATTCCAGGGAATTATGCCTTGAACAAATGGTAGCAAGCTGTCTGAGAGCAATGCCTCTCCCCTGCCCTCGCTGAACAGTGCCTGACATTACCAGGTCTTTAACTTGTTTTAACATACAAGCTTTTCACCTCCTGCTGATTCCAACCATTCATAAGTTTTTTACCCAAACTCTAGATGTTGTTTTGTTTTGTTTTCCTAAATATCCACTTGCTTTTTCATCCTGGCAAAAACATTCCTGTGCTCACAGTTGAACTTTCAGGAATCTGGAGGAATCTAAGAGACAAACACCTTTTTCTCCACGACCTCAAAGTGATCACATTGGCAGCTGGTACCACTCTGCTGGACATGGGTTACGCAGTTCTTCCCAAGGGCTGTTTCTCCACCTCTCCTCCTCCCTAAGGATCAATTCTCACACTCCTGACAACACAGAACTATTGGATATCTTGACTCAGGAGAGCAGCTTCATCTGCAAAAGGACCACCTCTGAGGTGGTCAAATGCCAGGTATTCAGGCCTGCTAAAACTTTTCCTACAAACACCGTACAAAGAAAAGACCGTTCCTCTGCCTTCCTATCCACTGTTCTTCCAGGTGCTTCCCTTGCTTTGTGTGCTTTTCTTGCCCGTGATAAACACAGGGGGTGGACTGATAGCAGCGAACACAGGCAGCTCTCCACTGTCAGTAGTTGTTTAGCTCTTAGCAATCACCACAGGCTTGGCAGGGTGGCCATGACCATACAACACTGTACTGGCAATGAACCCTTTCCCAGCACTGCTGGGGCTCTGGAAGGGCAGCAGCCAGAACCAACACACTGCAAAGTCCAGGGTGGCTTGCAGATTTCTGTGGGCAATCACATTTGAGGTACACAGAGGCTTTCACACTGTCCCTACAGCAGCAACAACAGGGAAAATCTCAGGGCAGCAGGGTGGGCTGGCAGCTCTGAACCTCCCCTGGGCAGGTCTGTACAGCAGAACTCGGTGCCAGGGCACACAGCATTTTGGCAGAGGTCACATGGGCTGTGCCCCAGTGTGGCACGGTGCTGCACGTGGGGCCATACACAGCCCCAGTGCTGCCCCCGAGCCACAGTGACACAGCCCCAACAGTGGCACCACGGAGCCTGGAGCCCAGGGGCACCACCCCGTGGGTGACCCCCAGCAGAAGGTGGAACTGCAAGCCCAGGGTCACATTACTCCCACAGGCAAGAGCAATCTTAATGAATTTTAACCCATTGCCCACCCTTGGGGATATTCAAAAGCCATGTGGACATGATCCTGGGCAACCAGCTCCAGACAGCAAGGAGGTTGGGAAAGATGACCTCCAGCAGTCCTTGAAAGCCTCCACCAATCCGTGATTCTGAAATTTGAAGTTCTGTTGGTTCCTACTGAAGAAAGCTGTGTAAATCCTGTTCAGCTATATATAATATTCATAAAAATTATGTGACCAACTCCACCCAGAGCTTTTGTTGAGCATTGTAGAACCAGAATAAAATATTAAAACTCATAAAACACAAATCAGCGTACTTACATGAACATTGCCAGCTGGCCTTAGATCCAAGAAAGTCTTGATTTTCAGTAGAAAAGAAATACAATTTAATCAAGCTGTCCCTGCATGGCTGAAAATTAAGTATTATTCTGATGCATGGGAACTTTGCAATTTATAAAACCTGTGTGTAGGAATACTGCAGAGATCCAGAAAGAAAAGTGAAAATTGTTTAAATCAATATGAAAACGCTCAAAATCAATAAGACATGAAGTGAATTACTTGCATTGCTCAATAAACAGAAGAAAATGAAGATTTAAGACCAGCAGGTAACAAGTTATAGAAATATTGGTTAAAAAAAATTGCTTCGCCCCTACCCTTTTATTTTGTTCATGTAATGGTTTGGAAAGAGTATAATAAACAAAGTCAATACAAAGCTAATTATTACAAAAGTGTACTTGCATTCCATTTAGGAAAGATCTGATACACGAAAGCCAAGAGCTGCTGATTGCTACTTTTGTTTCCCAAATGTAAACCCAAGCACACTGTAAGGTCTTTAAAACCAACAAACAAACATGATGAGTTCATTGGACTAAGTGTTCACTTTAACCCCAGAATATATTAATCTGCATGTACAAAAGCTGTGTGAGAAGAGTTCTCTGTTTCTCAATTACAAACTGTGTTTTTTAGACATACAGTAAACAACTTTTGGAAAGGTTGCCTCTGATTTCCCTGCATAGTAAGCCAATTCACTGCTCAAACATAAATATAAATCACATACTTCAGGAAAAAAAATTGGTTTACTTGAAAAGTCCTGAAAAGCTTAACCATTCGTCCTGTGCTTGGTGGGTTCACTGGCACCAGTGGGCCCCAACAGTGACCCCAGCAACAGCCTCGTGCCCTGCAGTGCTCTTCACACACGGGAAAGGCACGGCAGAGGGACAGACCAGCCTCCCTGCTCTGAGGGGAACTGCTTGACATATTTAAAAGTCAATGTGTGGTTTAGTAATACTGAAAAATGAGTGGCCAACATGAGAACTAGCCACCGAAGAGATGCTTTTAGAGAGACCTACAGGTATTACGCCTGCACGGGTGCCATCTGCAGGTGATTGAACAGGTAAGTCAGGAAGGAGACAGCAGAGTTACACCCAATCTGCTCTTCCATATTGTCATTTAGATTTATTCATTCCACACCTACCACACTTGAAAATAACCTGTGAGCACTCAGGCCTTAGGAGAGAGTTTATATTTTGCTTCATCAAGGCAAGATTTTAATCAGTAACAAAGATGGACAGTAACTTGTTATTACTCTCAGGAGGTAGTCCAAGCCTGGAGGGAAGATAAGGGCATATTCTACTTACACAAAGCAGCACAAGCTGCAGTGAGACACTCCTCTGACGCTTCTCAAGTTGTTTCGAACCAGGCACCTTCAGCAAAATCTGCAGGTCTGCCCACTACAGCAACATACGTACCTTACTCTCACCTCCAGAACCTGCTGCATGCTTACATCACACCATACAGTGACATTTATGAGACGGTTAGTTACCTCTCCTGTATTTCACCTTGCTCTGTTGTCCATCCACTGTACACTCGTGTCTTCCTTCAAGCACCTGCTGTCTCAGCAGCCTGATCCCTCAGATTTTGACGTGCTTTGTGTATTCTGCCTTTACCAGTAGAGCAAGATAGACTACAAAATGTTCTTTCCCATAAAAAGGAATGATTTGGGCCTGTCTTACAGGCAATGAAAATGATTTTATGGGTCTGGAGCTGTTAGAATTCCCTCTGCCGAACAGCTCTGCCTCAAGCACTGCGGCACAGCGATGCCATCTGCTTACAGCAGCGTGATGCACCCACTGCGCACGCCCCAGGCTGTGCACCATCGCTGTCACCACCAACCTGTGAAAGACGTGATCTGCTCTGCCTCTGGCATGATCGGGAGAAATCCTCAGATTTGAAACACTCAGGGTATTGCTGCTGAGTGAAGGGAGAACTGGAACACCCAAGCTCTTCTTACAGGGCAAAAAAAGCAATTGAAAAACTGGAAGATGAGGGCAGAAGATTTCTTTCAAATCACCCTTTGCAAGTGTGTTTTGGTTTGGTTTGGTTTTTTTTTTAAAGGAGTGAAAATCTGGGCCCTGATTTGAATGGTGGACAAAGTGGAGGCTCACATGAGAGAGCAAAAACTCTTGTGTGGGCAGGTGGGGATTAACTCCTCCAGTACAGAAGTAACAATAAAAAGATCTATGGATTTACTTTCCCATTCTTGGATGGATACCTGATGTTTTCCAAGGAGATGGAGACAACAGTGGGCACCTTTATTTCACTTGGACCTTCATGAATCCCCAAAGCCCTATCAAAGAAGAGCTTTGTGCTGTATAAATACTTGACCTCCATGACACATGTAGCCATTGATTTTTATTTATAAAAATGCTTAAGCAGCTCTCTCACCCCACAGAGAAGAACAATGTGCCCACAACTACAAACAAATGTGATTGAGGAACTGAAGGGTATTTAACTGAGGACACAAACACCTGCAGCATCGCCTTCTCCAGCAGTGTGATTAAAGAAGAAACTAGGGAGGAGTGTTGCCTGTCTCCCTGAGCAAGAGAGGCAGTATCACCTCATATCCATAGGGACAGGCTGGCACATAAATACATGTTATTGCCTAACTCCCTTAGGTCTGGATAGCTAAATGAAATTTTCTTCTAATTAGAAGTCTAAAATCAAGTCGTGAAGTCTTGATTTCATTTAATTGTATCTGTTACTCCCACTGGTGAATAGCAAGGGATTTGCTCTCCATCTCTGAAAAATGAGAAAATTACATGTCCGAATAAAGGTGCTTAATGCTAGCCCCTCAAAATTGAAGATTTTTGTCCAAAAGCCACAAAAACTTGTTAGAAGTGCTCATGGCTCATTTCCAACAAGCATGCACCAGCACCAGAACTGCAGAGCAAGACAGAGATTAAATCTTCTTACAAAAATCCACTGGAAAAGAAAATTCCTAGAAGTGAGCTGTTAGTTGCAGACTATAAAAAGCCATCTCATCCCAGCTCTGAAGAGAAGCAATCTAGCTGCAAATACAAAAATGAGAATATGTCTCAACTATATCCTTTCTGTCCTCGAGTGTCAGCTTTTAGTGATTAACAGAATCAGAATAAGCCTTTTTCTGTTGTCCATTTTAACTAGTTCTTTTAAAGCAAAGAAGTACCTGTCCTATTGTGAACTGGCAAGGACACATCTCAAAAGAGGCCAAGTTTTAACTGCAAAACATCAACTTTACCCAAACCTAACTGCTAACTTTCAGACAGCATCACTGCAGCACATAAGGCAACCTGCAAACCTCAAATAGGGGATTTACTTCAGGGGAGAATCACAGCAGAATAGAGAACGCAACTGATTTTAATTCCGTCTTTTCTTTAAACTAATTTTCTTGTACACACAGAGTTTATGTAGCTAAAAATATGTCAGAACAGTCTTTTCCTCCTTGATTTACAACAAACATATCCATACAGGCTGTTCTGCTTAAAAACATTTCTAGACAAATTCCAACTTAAAACAGACTGCCATTTCACACATTTCATGAGTACAGGCATGTATTGTACCAAAGTCGGGCAGTTCCATGAACAGGGTAGTTGTCTGTGCATTTAGGTGCTGGCACAGTAAAGTATTAAAAACTCCTAGAATTCTTAGTTACACTAGTTGAGAAAAACAAAACCATAGTAATAGAAGTTGCACAAAAGCTGTGGGCAGAGCAGGAGCAGAACGAGCAGAAGATCTCCAGCACCCTCTTCTGGCTTCTAGAGCCTGCAGGCACCACTGCAAAAGCCTCCCTTCTGCTCGAATGACATCGACAGACTCAGGTAATTAATACACACATAAAGGGGAGTGACGGGGTGCTAGTGCCCTCTGCAGCACTGACTTATATATGTTATCCTATTGTTTTGAAAATTTCAGGAAGAAATTTCAACGGTAGCAGGATTGTTCCTCACACTCG